>CM051017.1:3591008-3613508 GCA_027704905.1 Muraenolepis orangiensis
CGCCCTGCCCTCCCTTTGTTCCTCCTCTCAGCCGGTTCTCCCGAGGAGAACCAGGCCCATAGTCAGGTGTGCAGGTCTCACGTTGCTCCACATTGAGCTCAGAAGTTAAGGGGTTGAACCCTTTGGAACCCTGAGTGTTTCCCATCAAGTCTCTCAGTGCCAGCGGATCCCCCTCCCCGTCCCTCTCTCTCAGGGAGAGGTATGGGTCAGTGTGTCCTCGCTGTCAGGCTTTATAGGGAAGTTCTTGGATATGTTTTGTATATTGTATATGTACGCTATATTGTTTGCATCTTCAACAGGGATATGTTTACATCAACTAACTAGTACAGGACAGGTCAACATAATTATCAATATTCTGGTGTCAATGCTTTGAATCAAACACATCCCTGTTACTGCACCGTTCTGCACTGTATTCATGATGCACTACTGGCACTTTAAAAAGACTTTTAAATGCATGAATTTGCACAATTCAACACATGTATACATATAGTGTTAATTGTAGGGAATTTATACTTGGGGAGGGAACGGGGAGTAAGCATTCCATTGTACTTGAAGGAATCGAGAATCATTACATCATACATAATTTACAGTCATTTAACAGCTTTTGTCCAAGGCGACTTACAATAGTTTGTTCAACAAAGATGAAGGCATGAGAACAACTCGTCACCAGAACATCAAGCTCTTATACACACACTCTAATACTCTAATACACATACTACAATGTTTGCAACTCTTATTTATATTCCAAGTTTCACATGACACGTCTATGACATCTATGACAAGGCTCAGATTCCCGGCTATTCCTCGACAGCGGTGCGAACTGCGTACATCATCTCTACATAATCCTCTGTATATATTTTTTTCTTCACTAGTGTGTCATTCTGTGTGTGCACCTGACTCCACCCACACATAAATGTTGGTGTGTGCAGCCCGGCGGAGCCAAACGCCAGTAGACCAGTAGACAGTCCCTTGTGTTGACACAGGGTATAGAAGCACCACTTCAGCTCCAGCTCCTTTACGTAAGTACCGTCGTTGGGTTCATATTCTATTCTATTCTACATTGATTGATTTGTTATTGGTTGGATTATGTATTTCCATATGATCTACATTGAGTGTGGAGTTGATATTTCTATGCAGTGCATGACTTGAGTGTGCATGTATGTGTTACTAAAAGTAACTGCAGTTACTTTCCCCCACATTTCTACTGTAAAAAGTCCAAAGTAAACCATTGTGTTCAGCGTTTGACTGTCATGCCCCTGGCCCTCCAGAAGCCACCATGGCCATGTCCATGCGCAGCTTCTCCGTCCGCCAGCCCTCCTTCTCCAGCATGTCGGTGAGGGACAGCGGGCGCAGCAGCATGCGCACGAGGGCGCCCATGCACACCGTGTCCTCCATCGGCTTGTCACGCTCCGTCTCCCTGGGCAACGGCCTCAACGCGCTGGGCTCCAGCTTCTCCGTCCTGGGCGGCGGCAGCAGTGGTCTGGGTCTGGGCACCAGCGACAAGGAGACCATGCAGGGGCTGAACGACCGCCTGGCCAGCTACCTGGACAAGGTGCGCTCCCTGGAGCGGTCCAACGCCGAGCTGGAGGCCCTGATCAAGCAGCTAATGCTGGAGAAGTCTCCCAAAGGTCACGACATGGAGGGGATGATGGCGCAGGCGCACGCCATCGGCTTGGAGGTCAGTGGCGGTGTAGGATAAGTGGGAAATATGATGTAACCCAAACCCTTCAGGGTGAGGTTACAGTTACAGATTACGGCTCAAATCCCAAACCAATGACCTTAATTTTAACCTAATCTGCTCTCTATGAATTCCTAACACGCCTCATTCAGTTAAGCAGAATGAGCGATGCATTTAACATTCTGTGCCATCTGCCAAGTTGTGGATCAGTTTCTTAGTTTCCTAGTTTCCTAGTTTGTTTATTTGATGCAGTTATTTGTATTTTTTTTAAATTAATTTATTTTTGTTCATCACTGCGACAACACATATCCAGAAAAATGCAGCTTTTATGTGCAAACTTTCCTGACATTAAAGTTTTTTGTGACTCCGGTTCTGACTCTGACCTCTTGACAAACAGCCGTGTGTCCGTGTGTCCGTGTGTCCGTGTGTCCGTGTGTCCCACCGCAGGTGCGAAAGAGGACGCTGGAGAACGCCCGCATCATGCTGGAGATTGATAACGCCAAGCTGGCAGCCGATGACTTCAGGGTCAAGTGAGTGTCGCATACAGAGCCGCCTTCTCTTCCTCCCCTGCATGCGAGGCACTCACACCGGGGTGCCAGACGGTCGACGGCCGTGAATAAATTACCTTTCTGTCAAACTCCAAGCGAGTGAGAGCGCAGCGTCCCACGCTACTCGTGAACCTGTGAGATACACATCTAGTTAGGGCCCTGCACCTGTCAGGGCGCTGGGGGTCAGGAAGATGTATTTTGTTTTTCCATGGTTGACACAGGGATGTTCAAGGGAAGACGCTACAGAAGACAGAGCGGAACCATCTTCGTCTTGTCAATCGTGCATTTCACAAAGGGTCGACGGTATGCCGGTGGAGAAGTGTGTGAGAGAGAGAGAGAGAGAGAGAGAGAGAGAGAGAGAGAGAGAGAGAGAGAGAGAGAGAGAGAGAGAGAGAGAGAGAGAGAGAGAGAGAGGGAGAGAGAGAGAGAGAGAGTGTGTGTGTGTGTGTGTGTGTCTTCAATGTGTTTCATGCAAGTATCATCTTCTATCGTGTAATTATCCTTTTTGTTCAAGCCTACCTCTTAACAGTATCGCTGTGGTTCTGACGTTTACTTTAAACTTACTTATTCTTGTTATTTCCCCTTGATAAGCTTTGTGTTGCTGTTTTGCACAAAATGTGCACTATATATAAAGTTTGATTTGATTTCATGATGTCAGCTTATCTCCCTCTCACTGTCCCGGCTACACTATTAAGAGGTATTACCAGGCTCAGGAGGTAAGAGCATGTTGTCTGGTGACTTTAGGGTTGCTGTTTCAATCCCCAAATGTCCTTGAGCAAGGCACCTAACTCCTGACTGTCTCGTCGTATGACTGACACCCCGTCGGTGTATGATTGTGTGTATGAGTGTGTGTATAAATGTATGTATGAATGTGTGTAAGAGGTGTGTGTGAAGGCGTGTCTGAATGTGTGTAGCATTAATGTGTGTATGAATGTGTGAATAATATGTGAGGCAGTAAAGTGCTGTGAGTGGCCACAGGCTACAAAATCGTTCTATAAATACATTCCAAGTTGACCATGTTCCATGAAGCCTCTATCTCTGCCCCCGTGCTTGAAGATGGGAGGCGGAGGCCACCCTCTGCCAGTCGGTGGAGCGGGACTGCCAGGCACTGAGGAGGGCCAAGTCTGACCACGACCAGATGATCACCACACTGAGAGGAGACCTGGACAGCCTGAAGGAGGAGCTCTACTTCCTGAAGAAGAACCACGACGAGGTGAGATCTGGAAAGATCTCCAATCGTAAGACGAAATAAAAAACGTGACCAAAATAAAAATAAGTGTTTAAAACAGACAGTTTCGAGAGAGCTTGAGACTGTAGGCTTGTAATGGATACTGTGAGTGTGTGTGTGTGTGTTTTGGTCGTTTTGAAAGAAACTCAGAGCTGGATGAGCACTGGTTAGGGTTTCCTCTCTGTGGTGGATCAGATGGGTCAACAGTGTTCCTGTCTGAAACGTGATCATGTGTGTAGCGCCACGCCTTGTCCACTATTCTTTGTGTTTACAGATACCACGATAACACGAACACACACACACACACACCTATGCATACTTCCATTCACACATACATGCATGTACGTGTGTGTGTGTGTGTGTGTGTGTTTAGACAGTCAGGTGTGGTGTACAGGATGTTACAGCTACCTACTGTAACTACACCTAACACAATTACCGTCTGTCTTCAAGTTTAGACGTCCAGAGCCAGACCCATGTTTTGGCACCTTCTATTCTAGTCTAGACCAGTCCATTCTAGTTTAGTCTATTCTATCTTCTAGTAAAGTCTAGTCTAGTGTCTGGTTCTATTGTATTACCTTCTATTCTAACCTTTTCTAGTATCGGACGTTCTCTATTCTAGTCCAGTCTATTATATTGTAGTCTAGTTTTTTCTATTCTATTCTAGTCTCTATGTTCTATTGTCTATTCTATTCCAGGAGGTGGGCTCCTTGAAGGCCCGCCTGTCCACTGAGCAGGTGAGCGTGGAGGTGGACGCGGTGAACGGCCCTGACCTGGGGTCCCTGATGGCGGAGCTCAGGGTCCAGTACGAGGCCATCGCCCGCAAGAACAAGGAGGAGACGGAGAACTGGTACCTCAAGAAGGTCCGTCGTTTCTCCCACTGGTTTCCCTAAGATAGTATGGGATTATTACGAGTTAGATCTTCCATATACTAATTGTGTATGTGTGTGTGAGTGTGTGTGTGTGTGTGTCTGTGTGCCTGCATGTGTGGTGTGTGTGTGTGTGTGCGTGTCTGCATGTGTGTGTGTGTGTGTGTGTGTGTGTGTGTGTGTGTGTGTGTGTGTGTGTGACGCCCCCAGCTGGAGGCGGTGCAGTCTGAGGTAAAGGAGAGCAACGAGGCTCTGCGTTGCGCCCAGGGGGAGCTCAGCGAGAGGCGGCGTTTCCTGCAGGCCCTGGAGGTGGAGCTAGAGAGCCTGCGTAAACAGGTACCCTACATCCTCAAAGAACCAGTGCCAGTACTAGAACCCTACCAGTGTGGGTCTCTCCTGGCTCTACTCAAACATTCAAAACCCCTTCCTTGTAGTGCTTCACTGAGATCCACTGTTATGTTGTCCACAAACCCCGTGCTGACTCACATACATTGATTCCAAAAGACCAAAGCGCCATAGTGTCATCGTTCACATTGCTGGCAGGCGGTCGCATGCTAAATGGCGCACAAATTTGGCTGAATCGGTACAAGGTAGTCATTTTGCCAAATGATATCGGTAACGGTGAAGTGAAGGAGAGCTAGGAGAGAGAGCTACGACGGGTGATCACACAGACCGTTATTGTCTCTTAATGATGCCTCTCTGTATTCACCTGGAAGTCTCCTGGAAATAGCACACATAACCCTACAGAATAGACACCTGGCGGCATGAGCGGCAGTAGCTCAAGAGGTAGAGCGGTCGTCTGACAACCAGAGGCTCCTCCTCAGCAAAGTGTCGAGGTGTCCCTGAGCAAAACACCCTCACCCTAACTGCTCCTGACGTGCTGGCTGTCTCCTTGCATGGCTGACTCTGCCGTCGGAGGTTGAATGTGTGTATGAATGGGTGAATGTGAGGCATGACTTGAAAAGCACTTTGGATAAAAGCGCTATATAAAAAGTCCATTTTTTTTACATCCCATCAGAGTCCATTTACATCCCATCAGAAACATAACTTAGTGTTCACAACAGTGCTGTTTATTCTTTAACTCTGTCCTCCTACAACCACTTTGTCCTTCGGGCAGAAAAGACTACTCAGCTACTCATAGGAGAAGATGGAGTCAAACCAACCCTATACAGAGTCTCTGTCTAACTGTTAACATGGTCAAACAAACCACAAAGAGAGTAAACAGCTTGTATTGTGTATTCTTCTTCCTTGATGCACAGCAAAAATAACCACAAGGCTTACATGTGGAAAACCCATTGATATAAAGTTGACAAATTTGGAAGCGTTGACAGCGTCTCTGCTGACCCTCCACATTAAAGGGAGGGTTACTTTGGGTCCAGGTACACGGATGAGCTCTTAAAGGTAAATACAGGCATGCCTCTAAGCGGAGCGGTAAGTGATGTATTGCCTGGGCCTGTCAGAGGTGTATAGTAGGTGGTTGTTTGAACAGCCAAGGACCCCTTGTTGGTTCAACGAAGGCGTGTTTATGGTGTTTTCATAACGGGGCCTGACTGGCTGTGTGTGTCTCTCATGTTTGACGTTGTTTAGTGAGCTAGCTTTACTCTGCGTTTGTTTGCTGCTGTTATTGTTTTACGGCTTTTCTCTTTCCATGTACAGTAGGTGGACGCTTTTCTATGTCCCAAAGCTACAGTGCTGCCATAATATGACTGAATGGGACAACTGAACGTTAAATACATTTGAATGTAACACTGTATGTTCAATGTTTACTGCACAAGGATCATGTATGACGTACATTTAAATAAAAACCCACACATTGTAATCGAGATGACATTAAACATCCTATTTCAGCTATAATAAAACAACAATATTCCCCATACAACATAAATAATATTAATATTAAAGTGTTTTTTCTCCAGATTCCAAACACTGCACAATCTGTTAGCAAAAAGCAACAATATGCCACAGTCAGGTTCTATTACACCACCTTTAGCGTAGTGTTCATGGTTCACAGGCACAGTCCTACAGTGTGGTTCCATGTCTGTCTGCGCCTATAGCCCCTGTGTGTGTGTGTGTGTGTGTGTGTGTGTGTGTGTGTGTGTGTGTGTGTGTGTGTGTGTGTGTGTGTGTGTGTGTGTGTGTGTGTGTGTGTGTGTGTGTGTGTGTGTGTGTGTGTGTGTGTGTGTGTGTGTGTGTGTCCGTCACCCAGGTGAACGTTCTAGAGGGCAACCTGGCCGAGACGGGCCACAAGTACACATTGGAGATGGAGCGCCTGCAGGCCACCCTGAGCCAGCTGGAGGAGGAGCTGTCCCAGCTCCGGCTGGACATGCAGCGCAACAAGACTGAGTACGAGCAGCTGCTGCGCATCAAGCAGACCCTGGAGATGGAGATCGCCACCTACAGGAGACTCCTGGAGGGAGAGGAGATGTGAGTGGAGATGTGGACGGTTGTCCTCCTCTGTGTGTGTGTGTCCTTGTGTGTGTGTGTGTGTGTGTGTGTGTGTGTGTGTGTGTGTGTGTGTGTGTGTGTGTGTGTGTTTGTGTGTGTGTGTGTGTGTGTGTGTGTGTGTGTGTGTGTGTGTGTGTGTGTGTGTGTGTGTGTGTGTGTGTGTGTGTGTGTGTGTGTGTGCCTGTGTGTGTGTGTGTGTGCGTGTGTGTGTGTGTGTGTGTGTGTGTATGTGTGTTTGTGTGCATTTGTGTTGTGTATCTGTGAAGTACTTTGGCAAGGAAATTAACTATATTAAATAAATAAGCTTGCTAAGGATTCTCCGTTATAATGTATTATCTATATTAACTCAGTTTATTCAGTTTGGTCAATCGTCATATTTTATTCAATATTTGTTATCACCCCGCAGGATCAAAGAAACTCCAGCTCCTAAAAGTAAGTTAGTATTTCATCTACTTTCTACTACCCTTTATATAACACAGAGAGCCACTGAGGCGTTGCTACGGTAACCACAATGTTGTTGATATTGTGTTTCACAGAAGAGCCTGAAATCAGGACCAGGAAAATAGTTAAAGTTGTCACTCAGACGATGATCAACGGGAAAGTGGTGGATGAGTCCAGCGAGGTGGAGCAGATCGAGGAGCGCAAGAAATGAGACTTCTGAAGAGAAAGTTCGAGAGTCCAGTGGAAACGCAGCCAAAGACGGACGAAAAGCAGCCAAACCCAGACGGCCCCAGCCAAGGTCTGCGATGAACACAGCCAGAGTCAGCCAGTGAACACAGCCAGAGTCCGCCCAGTTGACCTAGAGACAGAGTTGTACCAAGGATCAAACCTCCTTTGATTCCTGTAAATTGAACTGTGTGGAAGAAAAAAAAATATATATATATATATAAACCTAGAAACCTTAGTAAAAGTCAAAAGTCAAAAGTAAAAGATTGCAGAATGTTGAAAATTCTTAACTCTTAGGACTAGATTAATATTAGTAACTACATTATTATGAAGACGTTTTAGGCTGTTCCATAACAATAACATAACAATACTAATTATAATGTGTACATTTTTACAGCATGTATTTTGTGTGTGGAATGTTGTGAATGTATTTCTCTGTATGTGATCTGAATAAAACAACCATCGAACTCATGGTGCTGCAGTTGTGAGTGGAAACTGTTATGAATCCAAAACCATCGTCTGTACCTCCGGAGCATGACCCGCATTCTTCAGAATAAACACTTTGAAGATAGTGTTCTCCCAACAGGCTTGTGTACTGTGCGAGTCTTTCTTAGAACCAAAAAAAAGTGTTCCAGATTGTAGTATTTAAAAGAAGGTATTTGGGGTTATGTTCCAAACTCCGACATGTGGACTGATACCAGGGGCTCAGCAGCAGAGAACAACAGGGGGGAGAAACTAAGGAAGATGTTCAATAATAGCACCGGGAGACATGAAACTACAATATGTCAACTATGACCTACAGACAATGGGTCTCAGGTGACGCCCTTTGTGGAGTGTGAATGTGTGGGCATGGGTGCCCAGGGGGCAGCTGTAGATTTAGCTTTTGTGTGTATTTTTGAGAAGCTGTACGACAAAAGAAGAGGAATCTGTGTGAGAATAAACACAGACATGAAAGGAAACCCAAAAAAATGACATTTGATGAGATAATTTAGAAATGAGAGAATTACAGATGTAATCGTAAACCTCCTATTCTCTTATTCTAGGTTACTGTGACACAAACTCAGTATCTGGTGGCAAGCCCCTCACAAAGTTTCAATTGCTGGATTCTTTGCTAAATTAAGTATTACCCAGGGATCAAAAAATAAATAAAAAAACATGTCTCTCAACACAATTCACGTCTGTTACTATTCTTTAAAAGAGAAACAGTTAACCAGTTAACCAGGTAACACTCTGGTTTGCGTAACCTGATATCCATGTGTGTGAGAGGGGGCTTTTCTCTGACTGCTGTTATTTGGGGGTTTCAAAGAAACTTGAGTGGCTTTACCTGCCTACCGATTGCGGAAGCTAGAAGTTTCTCAGAGATGTGCTGGTGTGTGTGTGTGTGTGTGTGTGTGTGTGTGTGTGTGTGTGGTGTGTGTGTTTATGTGTATGTTGTACGTGTCCTGTGTACCATATGTCTCTCTTGTGCCAGACTGGACTAGACATCTTAAAGAAAGATCTGTTTGTTTCTGTGCGTCATGCATGTACACTTTCGACTGTGCTCACAGACTTTTGCTTGCCTGTTTGTCTTTCAGTGACTTGTCGTGTGTGTGTGTGTGTGTGTGTGTGTGTGTGTGTGTGTGTGTGTGTGTGTGTGTGTGTGTGTGTGTGTGTGTGTGTGTGTGTGTGTGTGTGTGTGTGTGTGCGTGCGTGCATACGTGCGTGTGTGTGTGCGTTCGTGTGTGTGTAGTAAAGAGTGAAAGAGGGTGGCATGCAGTGTTGTTTTACATTGCTCGTTAGATTAATTCCCACTTCAGTGTCAGTTTGTTCTATAGGTCTTCACTGTGACGCAGGGAAGCCTATTATATAGCTTGTAAAAAACATTCCCAGACTCAGACATCACTGATCAGCACTAAACGTACAAGATATCGATGTCAGCATTAGAAATATACCAATGACGATGTTCATTATGATTGAAGAGAGCCTGCCTTATGCAGCAAATCATTTTAAAATGTGGCACAATGCCTTAACATGTTAAATATAAGTTAAAACATTTTATCATAATATATATATTATATATATACCTTTTGGAGATAATACATTTTTGTTTTCGATTGTTAAGAGATGTTTTAAGTATTTATTTGGTACTGTGGTGTCGACTATGCCAGTAGGAAGCACATGCCAAGACTGCCCTCTAGTGGTAAACACATAAATAACTACACGGCAAATGAAGACATCAAAAGCCATTGGTATAAATCAGAAGAGAAGATAAATTGCACATTGAACACATGTTGTTATTCTGTTATGTCAGATGATACATGTACAAAATCAAATAAAATGGTGATTGGAGTCAGTTGGCATGAAAGAGCCAACACGGACCATAATTATATAGTTATACACCCAAATATACAATCACATACCTGTCCAAAGTGTAAGAGATTACGTGTGAACAATTCTAATACTGTTATTCATGATAATTAATCTGAGATCAGTCAGAAACAATCAGTGTGTTGTTGGACCCCCCAGTACACCAGAGACAGCAGTGGTTTTAAACCCAGCAGTCATGAGCTCCAAAGTGTTAAGAGTAAGTGTGAACATTGATAATAATAATAATTGATAATTAGTTATAATTAATCTGAGATCAGTTGGAAAACACAAACACAAACACGCCAGTCCCAGTGTGTTGGACCCCCCCACTTCATCACACTGGTTTTAATAACGGCCAGTTAGTTACGCACTGCACGCGACGCAGATATTATTCACGCAAAAACGTGACCAGTTGACGTAATTGCGTGAGATCTCCTCGTCTTTCGGCCAGGTTCCGTCTGGTTACCGAAAACAACGCAAAATGTAGGTTTAAAAAAAAAAACGGATTCCAAAAAAAGATGTACTAGACATAATTCAATATTTAATACGTTAATTAAACATATACTACGGCATTTTCGACAACGTTATAGGCGTCGCTGACATAATTTAATCGTCGTTTAATTGAACTCCTCAGGGCCCGAAGCGACGACAACTCACCGCCGACATTCGCCGCCATTAAATACCAAGCGTTTGACTATGAGTTTGAGGTGAGTTCATGTGTATCCAATTGAACTACGATTGTTCTTTTGTCCACATCACTGAAAGCTTAATCTCATATATATTGATCTATTTCCAGAGCACCACTCGTCTTAAAGTGATACTGGAGTGCTTCGCGCTGCCCTTTGCGCTGTATGACGTCAGCAGTGACGTGTATCCTCACACTGGGAAGCTCACCGGCGATACCTACAGGAGGCCCTGGATCAGAGGTATCGATCACTGATGATGATGATGATGATGATGATGATCAGCTTACCCGCACGTAGTTATTGGTGAACAGTGTCAATCGGAATCAGAATTGCCTTTATTGTCATTGTACCATCAGTAGCCTACAACATAATTGTAAAGCAATCCTCAACGGTCACTCTTAACAAACAGCAGTTGAAACATAGATAGTTTAATATATATATATAAACAAATCAAAATAAACTGGTTCAAAAACTGCCATATACAATTGGAAGATTAGTAGACAGTATCAACGCTAGAATACATCCTCACAAAAAGACACTGTGAATGAATCACACTCTAAATATAATGTAACAACGACGGTAAAGTAACTAAAATATTAAATATGAAAATATAAAATTGAATTATTAAAATATTTAACCTGCAATTGCATGCCTGAAACCTGACAAACCCCTCCTACAGGAAGTGCGATCTCTATCTGCAAGTGGGATGGATGCATCCTGGAGGACCTGAGAGGAAAGCAGAAGCCGGTTCACCTGTTTTTAGAAAGGTGAAAACAATGAAAGAAAAAAGAAAAAAATACAGTTTTTCTCCGCTAACTATAAGCTGAAATGGTGTCCAGGAGTTAGGATGGAGTGTGTTGATATTACAGATTTAGGGATGAAGACAACGTGGTGCCAAGTTCCAATCCAAACTCCCAAGGAGCTCTTGACTGGGACGAGATCTCCTGCCTCTTACAGGAGTCAAACGGTTACTTACCTCAAGAATGCTTTTACAAGAGTACAACTGACCAACTGTCCATCGCAAATAGCACCAAGGGTGAGTTGTGTGGGAAGCAGTACCTAGTGCCCTATACTTCCTGCCTTATCATTTAGAATTGTTCCTACTATATTTACCTCCGCCATGGAAGATGGGAGGAGGTTATGTTTTTGCCCCTTTTTCCCTTGTTTGTTTGTCTGTTAGCAAGATAACTCAACAAGTTATGTATGGTATTGGACACAACTGGTGGTTAGATTACTTACTGGATTACTTACTGCCTTTCCGGTGTGGTGGAGGTATGCGCTCTGCCGAGTGCCCTCCAGTTCTGAAATGTTTTGGATACCGGTATATTAGATTGCCAAATGTTTTATATATGCTCCTACGGTACTAAACATGAGATAAAAATAGGTTTGAGTTGAAGATTTAAACATATTCTGTCCACTCAAGATCTCCTGCTCGAAGAGCTTGTGGAGCCACTGCCTGCACTGAAGAGACACTTGCCCACGTTGAAAGCCAAGCTTTCGAGGCTGAGGAGCCTCCCAGTGTCAGACCCCCTCCTCAACACCAACAGCCTCTCAGAGGAACTCATACTCAGGTAAGGCAAACACTTAGCCAGGAGAAAAAAGGGTACCGTATTTTATTTTGAAGTAAGCCTTTTCCGGTCATAATCTTTGATTGTATGTTTAATGGATTGATTATAGTTGGTCAGTATAACAGTACATATTCTACTTAAGTGATGTCTTTTTTTTTAGACCAATATCTTAAATTAAAGTAAATGACCAAATGCTAGCCCACAGTCGCCTGTGTGTACAGGTCTGGGCCTGAACACTGATCACTGTGTTGCAGGCATTGTGCAGCGTACGAGGCCCCCCCTCACGTGGACACTAAAGCTTTTACAACCAGCTCACACATATATGAAGAGTTTAACACGGAGGCTGTGCTGAGTCATGAGGTCAGACGTACATACTACTACGACTCTAATTGCCTTATTTCTACTACCACTAACGATAATGCGTAGAAATAATTACTGTAAATGTAAACAACCTCTTTCTTTCCGTTTGTAGTCCCTACAGTTACTCGTTGGTCTGGAAACACTCAGCCTCCAAAGAGTGAATCACAACAGCTTGGAGAGCATTCAACAAGTCATGAATGTGGCTCGGGAGCCTGTGGAGCATCAGCTCTCCATACTAGATGTGCTTCGTAAGGGTAATGAAGGCCTTTTTTAAATGTCAGATGAAACACACACACACACACACACAAAGTATTACATTGAAGTGGAAAAAGAATAAAAAAGAAAGCAATTGATTAGACCATCAGCTTCAGCCAACTGTTTTCTTTCAGCTAACCCACAAGCTTCACAGCTGGCCGTGGACATTAGCCAGCTTGATCCACCCAAGGAGATGGCTTCTGACATTCCAATAGATGGAGGACCTTTAGATTCAGCAGGTACTGTGATGGTCCCCATATACTTTAAACTCAATCAAAGTCATGTCTACGGGTACAATATAGTCACTAGGGGTTTGAATCTTTCGGGATCTCGCAATTCAATTTGATTTCAACTCCTGGGGGTCACGATTTGAAGACGCGATCATTCACATGGTATTACTGAACAACTGCAGGCCACAGTGCACTGGAGGGCGTGTGGGAAACGTTTGACTACTTGGGTTACCTCAGGGTTTACTGTGTCCAAGACCAATACTCCATAGAGCTTTGACTTTTGTATATCCGGGCCTTTAGCAAACAACATGCTCTCAATGCAACATGTCATTATTTAATTAAAAGGTAACACATTATTGGGTCACTATTGTTTTTATCCCCAGGCAGTGCGCCCACTGAACTGCTAGGAGTGCCGCCACTTTCACTTTCATAACATTGTAATTAACATTACACTGTCATACTTTGCTGGACTTTCTGGACTCACATCACAGTTACTGCACTGTATTCATGATGCTACTGCACTACTGGCACTTTAAATGCTTTGAAATATTTACATTCAACACATTTGTCAGTCACTTTGCTTTTTAAATTTATTTTTATTGTATATATAATTTGTATGGTATTGTTTTGGAGATGTATACTGCGGGAGGGAATGGGGAGAAAGGATTCCAATGTACCTGTTACAATTGGCGAATCCAAATATCTTGAATCTTGTATGGAGGGCTTAGCTCTTCATAAACCTCTTTTAGTGTCCCATCATTTTGTTTGGTTTGGTTTTGCAATGGGAGTAGTTGGGTTTCTTAAGTAAGGATTGATTAGTTACTGCTATACTAAATCCCCTACATTTTGCAACCAAACACATGGTGGTGTGTTGTGGTCCAAGTCTGTCTTCACTTAGGAACATGAGTTGGAGAACGCACTGAAGAGAACGGTTGATTTTTTTTTAGGACACATGTTACTTTCTACCGAGTTGGAGCTGGACCTGCCTCTTACACCCCCTACCGAGACTGGTTCCACCCTGCTCTGGCTGTCAGACTCCCAGCTCCTCTTGGAAGAAGTGCCCCCAGTCCTCGGACTGTAAGACACACTTCAATAAGAATATTACAATACATCTAGGTCTTTCCACAGGCTTGATTTGTCAAAGCTTTGTGAAAATGTATTCCATAGTCATTTGCATTTTTTTGTTCCCATCATTGTGCTTCTGCTTCCCTTTTTCCCATGCAGATCTTTAGTATCACAGAGAGATCAGAAGGCGATGGAGCTGGCGGTCTGGAAAGCCGAGAAGCACCTAAACGGTGTACTGGGGTTTCTGCTGACTGGTAATAGAGAAAGATATGTCTTGCTAATCGCTACTTTCATTAGTCAGCAGTTGGTGGTCGAACACCAGTTGGGCTGCCATTGACTAGTATGCTACAGCTAAATGCTAAGTGTACAGCCCGATGTGCTACATTTAGGGTACATTTAGCCGTCAGAGCCCCTCACCTCCAACGTCTCCTTTCGTTTGACTGGATGTGAATTTCAAACGAACATTCACACAAAATCATCACTTTGCTTTTCAACAGAACCACAAACACAGCATCCGCCTGTGGAATTCCACCCCGTGTCCGGTGCCCTGGAGGAACTGAAAGAGGAGACCTTGGTCGGTGTGGACGCCGGCAGTGTGGCCGAGGACCTACAGTCAAAGATGCCGTCGTTGACTGCAGTGCCCGGGTTGTGTTTTAGCTTCTGTGAGTTCACAGAGAACCTGACCTCTGGGTCTTCCAGCGCCAGGGAGCACAACGTGGAAGACTTCACAGCGTTGTCTCCTGAACGCATTGAAGGTTGGTACAGTGAATCGTTGCCTGGCAGTTATCTTCTCTTACAGTGAGAGCGGTAACCCCAATGCACTGCCCTCACTGTCCTGACCCTCTTTCTTTCTTTTTACAGATATTTTGTCGGCACAAGAAGAGGATAGTGGTAAGAAGGCTGTGTTTACTTTAGTAAACTTTGATTTTTTCTTTTCAGTGCAGTATCGTCTGTTTGAAGTTGTGAACATATACTGAACAACACTCATATGCCTTATCTTGCAGTGCCCATAGTATCAACCCTGAAGCCAGCAGTTCCATCAGATCAAGCAGCACTACCTATGAAGGCTGATATAGCCACATGTGCTGTCAGACAAAATAAGGTCACCGGTGTTAGCCAAGTTCGTCAGAGCTGTGTGGACGCAACTCATGAAAAACAACCAGGACAAACCTCTGCCTCGTTGCCAGCCGTTAGTGTTTCCAGTACAACGACCAAAGAGCCATATTTAGTATGTGAAACCACACGCCCGGATCCAAGGGACACTTTCAGTCATGTAACCAGACCCGCCAGCCGAAACCAGAGCCAACACACTTCCTTTCGTGCCGAACGTGCCAAGTCCGCCCAACTTTTGTTGGGGAACAATAAGAGGAGTGTCGTGGCAGAGAGAGATCCGGACCCTCTGTCCACCTTCATGATGCTCCGGTCCCAGCAGACTTCCCCTGACCCCGTATTACCTCAGCCCTGTCCCGGCTCCACAGGTCTGGCTAGGTCCTGTTTACTCTCCGACCAGCTATTATGTATCCTTACATTCTAGTATACTCAGTACCTAAAACAACTAACTAACTACCTAGCTAACTAACTACCTAGTCATTCACTCAGCAATTAATACAATACTATTAAATATATAAATACAAGTATTTCCAACATAAATAATACAATTTTAACAGTATTGTTTTTGTTGGTACTAAAGTATGTCATTAATGAAAGTCAAGTCAATAATGTGCAATCCTAGTAAGGATTAATAGGGTATAGTATTATCGATATCTTCACAATCGTAGATCTTTCATGCCATCTCATGCTGTTTCGTTCAGGAGCACCAAAAGTGCAGCAGCCAACTCCAGCACAACCTCGGGCACAACACGTCCTGCCGGGACCCCATCGCTGGGGGCCCGCTGTGGCCACAGGAAGTTCATCTAGGGCCACCAGAGCCCTGGAACCAGCAGATCAATCTGATCAGTCCCCTAGCCCCACCCTCCCTGGTCTACCTGTCACTCAGGACAAACCAGAATGCAGAGTTATGCGGGTTCAAGCTACAGGTATTACATGGCGGTCTTTGTTACATGTGTCCTTGAATTATTATGTTACCTGTAATACCTGCTCTTATAAAGTGTAAGTCCCACGCTAAAGAAGTTTCATATCAGACCAAAATCTAAAGTTTTTGTTCATGGTAATACAATGCATTTGAACAATGACATAATGTGTTGAATCAATGGTTCACAATTAGCGGTTCACAGGACTTAATGGCCTTGCAGTGTTCATCGCATATTTCTTCCACATTTGAAAAGTGTGCAGGTGTTAAGTTTAAACTGGGGTCATCTAAGTCTAAATCTAAATCTAAATCTGGAGGATTGACTCCTCTTTATCGGTCACATACATGTACACACAGTGACATGTGTTTCTCATCCTAGTATAAAGAGCAGTGGGCAGCTATTGTGTATATACAGCGCCCGTGGAGCACACAGGGGGTCTGGTGCCTTGCTCAAGGGCACCTCGGCAGTGCCCAGGTGTTTCAGGGACTTGAACCGGCGACCTTTGGGTTCCTAACGGACTGAGCTGCTGTCGCCCCCCTCATTAGTTGGTAGTGGTGGAATCCACCCTATGTGCTGATACTGGGTCTTAAGTCTGTTGTTCACAAGTACCGTCCGGCGTGCCTGCCGTCCCTACAGAGAGCGTGTGGCGTGCGCACTGTGAGCTGCTGGCCGTGGCCCGGCCCTGTCTGTCCAGGGTCAGGGAGCAAGGACTCGGTTCCCCCGCCTGGGGAGACTTCATCAGCATCTCCCCCGACCAGACCCGGTTCCTCCTCAAACAGCAGGAGAAGGAGCTTTGCAGGCTGCAGGGAGATGGTGAGCAACTGGAGAGTTCAATGAAACTACACAAAATACCCAGTGAATGTACAGAAAATATATAATATATGTCAGTGTTCACAATCAGAGTAGTAGAAATGTAAAAAAAACAAATGTACACATTAGACAGTGGAAAAAATGCGGTCAAGATTTATTAGTCAAACTATTTCCCTGAACTGGGCCATAGAATATATACGCATCTTGGTTAGATAAATACAAATATTACAGATTACAAGGACAATGTCTTTTATGACATGGAGTGGAAGTGCACCCTGCCACATAGCACAGTTATCTGCTAACCCACCACTAGGTTGCAGTGTTGTGGTATCCAGCATGGCAAAATCAACATTGGAACATGAGTAACCAAAAATAAGAAAATAAGTAAAGTAGAAAGCAGAGGGCTTCCTTAACACCTGTGGTGTTCCAGTTCACACAGCCACGGGGGAAAACGCTTTTGTTCTGTTTACATTACGTGGCAGATAAAGAGCTGCTGTTCAACCAGGTGGCCCTGCTCCATGTGCTGGTGACGTTCCAGGATATGATGCTCAAGTGTGACCTCATCACAGCTGTGGGTTAGTAACAATTAGTGTATGAAACAAGTAATATACCAAACAGGGGAGTGTTCGGTAGGGTGGGAGGGGACCCTGGCGGCATGCTGTTCACCTGGGAGCCTTGTTTGGACACATTGCTTGACTTGAAATAGACACAGAGTCGTGGGTTCACTGGAGCGAGAAGCCAAAGGCTTGCCTTGCTCTAACGGGGCTTTAGTCCTGTGTTAAGGTAAAGGACGGCCAGGTTTTCATGTTAGTTGATTAAGTGTCTTTACAGTGCATGGCTTTGATATATACTATAATATTGTCTTCAAACTATGCAAGCAACATAGCGTGGCCTTCCTCAAATAGACGCAGTAGTAATGTGTCAGCTTAATGTGTGAATGCTGTCAATAGACACATTTGACTGTTTGAAGATGTATTTAGAATGTGTATTTCTAGTCCTTTACCTGTGAAGGTAAAACACATACACACACACACACACACACCATGTTTTCCTCATGCTGAGAATCCAGTTGTCTCTCAGAGTACCTGTCCCAGGCGGCCGTAGCCTGTTCGGGGCAGAGTCTGGACCAGCTGCTGAAGCGGCTGCAGCTGGTGGTTCATCTCAGTCACCAGGAGCCCAGCCCCAAGATTGTGGAGCTGCAGGGCCAGCTAGTCTCGTGGCTCCAGAGCAGGACTGGACACAGCGCCTCAGACAAAGTGACACAAAACACTCACGCACTCAAATCTAGATCACAATTCTATCTTTCTAAAAGATGAGTAGGACATGGGACAGTTCCCTTGAGTTAAAGGCTGTAAACCGTGGGTCGGCAACAGGCGGCCCGCGGGCCATTGGTGGATTATTTTACAATATCGGATTGACAGTCGCACATATAGGCTATACTGTCCGAATCGAGAATGCAGTGACATTTTCCGCCAGGGCTGTACTGGCCATCTGGCGGACCGTGGGCCGATGGGCCCACAATAATCGCGCAGCACCTCCCCCCCCCCCCCCCCCGTCAACGTTCGCCGCTGATCGCGCAGCACCCGAAAGAAAAGTCAAAGCATTAGAACGTGTCACATGTTTTAACAATCAAAAATTAGCTTTTGATCATGTTCTGGCCGCCATCTAGTGACTCAGAAAACAATTGGCCCATGGCCAAACTTACTTGCCGACCCCTGCTGAATGCCATGTAAATCAACTATCTTCAGAGTAGCAACTTGGAAGTTGATTATTGATTATTTACTGTACTTCAGTTACTTACTGATTCTCTTGTTTGATTGTTTGATTTTTGTCGTGAATGCTGCTGTTACACCCAAATTTCCCGTCAGGGATTAATAGTGGGACCCGCGATTGTATCTAAACTGTACTTAATAACAAATCAATCACCACATATTTGTTGTTTTTTAAATGAAAGCCCCTGTGAGATTGTGTTTGTGTGATTGTGATTGTTTTTTGTTGTAGGTTCTTATCTTGACAACAGTGGATGACGACAACACCAGAGCCACACTTGTGCAAGCTGTGACCCAAGCAACAGGTACTAATGTCCCCACATCCCCACCCAGTTCTGTCTTACGTGATCAGTGTAGCACAACAACAGCTCTCACATTCAGGTAATGGACATGTAAATGACCTAGCTAGGCATTTCTTTGGTGTCTACAGTTAAACTTATTTTCTCTGGCTTTACCATATGTAATGTGCTTGGAATGACCTCAAGATTCAAGATTCAAGATGACTTTATTTATCCCGAGGGAAATTAAGGTGCAACAGTTGAAACAGGGGGAATAAATGCACACACAAATATACTAATACCTAAAAACGAAATAACAACAAACTAAACTAAACTAAACTAGTATAAACAAAATATAACTAAATGAAATCTAATGAAATCTAAATGTATTGACACAATTTACAGTATTATTACAGTAATACGTAGGTATATACAATATACAACAATATGTATAGTGCAAATTGGCAGTAATAAAATACTAATAAATAACTCAGATGAATACTGAAAAAGTGACATGTGAAAAGTGAAATTTAATTTACAGTGAAAGGATTTACAGTGCGTTGACCAAAAAAGTTGTACTGTAGAAGAAAGATACAATACACCTGCTTCATCCGGGTTCAAGTCCTGTAGTGACAAACTCGGAAGGAAGCGACCAAAGGACTTCTCTTGCACCAGCCTGCCCACTATCGGTTACACATCCGGATGTGACGGAATCGCTCAAAATACCAAAGATCCTAATGAGAGCATTGGTTTGTCTTCTGTCCCACCATCTGAGGTGAGGCCGTTACCTCAGTTTGTCCTGAGGAGGGCCGGACCAAGCTTAACGGTGCCAAGGTGATCAGCAGGTGTGTGCTGTTAAAAAAACACTGCGCTAAGACATTTGATCGGTTCAGTGTAAAAGAAGGTTCTTTAGCTGTTCCTCATTGACTTAAACTCTCCCCTCCTGTCCTTGTGTTGGCAGCGTGTGTGGGGTTGTGGGCGTGGTAGTGTGCGGTCAGCACATAGGGGGGGACTTCCCCTGGGCCTGCTTCTCCCTGGTGGTGGAGTACGACCACTTGGGACGCTCGCCGTGGGCCGCCCTCTGCAAGGAGAAGAACATCAACCACCTCTGCTTCCACACCAGCCTCCACTGCCCGGGTCAGCACCATCTCTGATTCCTCACCCGCCTCCCCCACACCCGGGTCAGCTCGCTGACTGCTTGTGTGTGTGTGTGTGTGTGTGTGTGTGTGTGTGTGTGTGTGTGTGTGTGTGTGTGTGTGTGTGTGTGTGTGTGTGTGTGTGTGTGTGTGTGTGTGTGTGTGTGTGTGTGTGTGTGTGTGTGTGTGTGTGTGTGTGTGTGTGTGTGTGTGTGTGTGTGTGTGTGTGTGTGTGTCCTGCCAGAGGTCCCGTCAGCCTGTCTGGAGGAGATGGTACCGTTTGTGCTGCTGGTGACAGAGGGACTCCTGAAGTGTCCTCTACTCCTCCATATACTGGAGACCAGGTACAGTCTAACCCTCCTCCTTCAACCACTGTCCAGAGACGGAGACACTGGTCAAAAGGCTGTCCTATTGTAATGGTGGTGATGGTGGTGATGATGAGAACTCCTTATTACGTGGAACAACACTGTGTTTCATTGTAACTAGATTCAACACTGTGTTTTTCCTTGCAACTGTAGATTCAAGATCAGTGTGTTGGAACGGAGCTACTCGCCAGCTCTGCAGATGCTGGGTGGAACGCACCACTATACGGTGGTCACAGTCGACGAAAGCACTGCTGTCGTTATCCAGGTACCAGAGACGTCCCCGATTTCTTACCAGAGGATTGGGACGTTCTTAGCAGGATAGGGGGGATCCCCAGTGGAGAACACTCCTCTGGTTTTAATCCATAGCTCACTGGATTTGGGTTTTGAAGGTTTGGATAATGAAGAATTAAGAAAACTTAATGTGGATTTTGTCGTCTCAAAAAGGGTTAATTATCTCATAATCATGATATAATCGCTAATTTTGTGATAATGGGAATAAGTTCATTGAAATCCTGCCACCAAAGCTGACTTACTTAAGTCTCGGGCGTCCCCTGCTGGCTGTTCGTTATAAAAGACAGGCATCTTTGTTTTTACAGCTTCTGTGTGTGATATGCATGTTAACCTTCATGATTACGTGTGTGTGTGTGTGTGTGTGTGTGTGTGTGTGTGTGTGTGTGTGTGTGTGTGTGAAGCGTGAAGCGTGGACACAAATGTATGTGTGGTTTAAAACTTCCGTTCTTAAAGAAAAAATAATCCTCAAAAGAGTTCAAAGGGCAGTGAGGTCATTGTGTGGGTAGGGAGAAATCATGCTAAGCTGTGTGTGTGTGTGTGTGTGTGTGTGTGTGTGTGTGTGTGTGTGTGTGTGTGTGTGTGTGTGTGTGTGTGTGTGTGTGTGTGTGTGTGTGTGTGTGTGTGTGTGTGTGTGTGTGTGTGTGTGTGTGTGTGTGTGTGTGTGTGTGTGTGTGTGTGTGTGTGTAGGAGCAGGAGGAGCTCAACCAGGCTGGCTGCTGTGAGCGTGTGGTGATGAGGCTGACTGCTCTGTCTCTGCAGTACAGCAGCTGCTGGCTCATCCTGCACTGTCCAGACAGCCAAGCAGGAGGGTCCGAGTCTACACACACACACACACACAGCACTGCTCATGGACTGTTTTGTGTGAATAGATATGGTGTACTGTACATAGTGTAATACACTCCCACTTCATCCAGTTTCTAGACTTTCTTCTGTCTAGTAGATGACTGAGTAGAGACACACACACACTCACGCAGCCACGCACGCACATATTGACATGTGTGTGTGTGTGTGTGTGTGTGTGTGTGTCTGTCTGAGATGACAGATTGTCCAGTACAGCCTTCAACAACCTGGTGTTGGTGTACTCGACGCTGGTTCTGTTTGGTATGAAGTCTGAGGACCTGGACGTCAAGGTAAATGGGATATTACAACCCCCCCTTTTCCACCTAAATAAGTGCATATATGCAAGCTTCTGGTGTGTCACGTTCAAACAGGCACGAACGAGCCAGGGAACAGGGTTCGTAAACCGCAGGAAAGAGTTAATTTCCCTTTTCTTTATTTGACTCAAATAAAAGCTCTTCCCGTGTCCCGTCCCGTGTGTTATCAGGTGCTGCTAGTCCCGGAGGTGGGGGAAGTAGCCCGGTGGGTCAGCCAGATCTGCTTCCTCAGCCTGATGAGTAGTGACAAGGAGCCCAGTGTCTACCTGGACCTGCACTGGCTGGCTGTCACGCCTTCAGAGGTGCAAACTAGTCTTTAACTGGATGTAGCAGGGAGCAACTTTTGGCTCCTCTCGAGGACACAGGGTTCCTTTTTTTGTTGTGTTTGAAATGATATGGTTGAACAGAGCAGATTGGTAGTGTACGTGGTGGTGGCCGGTTTAACCTGTAGGTCCTTGGATTACAAAGGACCCACAGGTGTCCAGCCAGGTGAGGCTGCTTAAACCAGCCACCAACCACAAAAGAATGGTCTTGCTGATCTCTTGTCTCCTCCTGTTAGGAGGAGTGCTATTTGTTGCTGTTCCCGTGTGTGAACCCTCTGGTCGGTCAGCTGATGCTGAGACGGGTTCCGTCCCTCCAGCGGCTCCTGGGGGCCGCACTCTCTGAGCTGGAGGTTCTGCTCCCTGAAGTCCCTCACAAGGTCCTCAAGGTCAGCTCTCAGCCTGC
>CM051017.1:3618508-3721008 GCA_027704905.1 Muraenolepis orangiensis
GAGACGGGGGGAGGAGTTAAAGAAAGTTGGCCTGTGACCCAAGAGCTGCTGGTCTCCATGTTTTCTCAGCGATGTACGTGTGGCCCTGGGAATGAATCAAGAACAATAACCATAGTGCTAACAAAAACCCAAATTGTTCCACTGTCAATTATAATATATTGGATACTTTTGCCTTTGTGGGCTACCTTTCACAGACCAGGGCCTGGTCTATGACACCGGTGTCAATGTCATCAAGAGTAAAATAATAATAATTCTATCAGCCCTGGCTGTCTATTACAGCCAGGGCTGTGTGTCACTTTTAACTCAATAGGAGTTCCTCATCCTTTGCTTGAACGCCTGAATCTTAAAGGAATAAATGGTCAACGGTCAACAACAACAAAAACTGTTGATTTGCCGAAAACTGATGTTAAAGTATCCCTAAATAAGTCATGCGAAAATGGGGCAGGAGATGATCCTAAATGAAATATGGGCCCTGTCTAATCCCAGACCCCACTGGGGCCGGAGGTGCTTTCTTTGTCTAATAGGATAAATGAGCCCTGCGGGGGAACAACCCAGGCTCTGCATTAACAAACACGCTCGCAGATTAACACCTCACACAATGCCGCCCAGCGCACAGCGCAGGGCCACGGCCCGCGTCACACACAATGGTCTTCATCCTGCTATAAAACAGGAGACGCAAGCTTCCACCCGTCTTCCTCTCCCCCTCCCTCTCCTGGTTTCTCCTTCCCTCTCTCTCTCTCTCTCTCTCTCTCTCTCTCTCTCTGTCTCTCTCTCTCTCTCTCTCTCTCTCTCTCTCTCTCTCTCTCTCTCTCTCTCTCTCTCGCCCCCGCTCCCTCTCTCTCTCTCTCATCCTCATCACCCTCCCTCCCTCCTGCCGGTGAGCCCATGCGGCTCTCAGAGAGTGTGAGAAGGCGATAGTGTGAAGACCTTTTACGTTGGACTCTGCTGCGGTGGACTCTGGACCAATTGGGATCGACGCTCACCTCAACACATTTGTATTCCCCGTACACAGACAGGTGAGTCTTGCTGCTCCGCACGCTTTCTTCTTGTTTGTTCCAGTACCGCAATGATGATAATACTTACTACCATGGCAGAAAAAAGGATAATGTGGACATGATTTCAAGTTTCAGTGCGTTCAATATCCAAAAGCTTAAATAGCCCATATGTGTAATTGCACACGCAACTAGACACCAACACCCTGAGGTAGAGATAATCAAACGGAATACCAGAGATGACTTTCTTGTAAACAAGTGCTTATTTTGTGTGAACCGTGTAAAAGCTCACAGCAGTCTCCATCGCATTGGCATGAATTGAACTGCAATTATTTATGTTTGTGACGCAAATGAACAGAGTGATCTCTCTCTCTCTCTCCAGCGCCATGACCAGGAAAGTGTTCACCAACACGCGGGAGCGCTGGCGCCAGCACAACGTCAACTCCGCCTTCTGCGAGCTCCGCAAGCTCATCCCCACGCACCCCCCCGAGAAGAAGCTGAGCAAGAACGAGATCCTGCGGCTGGCCATGCGCTACATCAACTTCCTGGTGCAGATCCTGGAGAGCCAGAGCGGCAAACCGCCCTCGGGCTCGCCCACCGCGCTGCTCACCTTCCTGAGGGGCAACGTGGAGCGCCTGCAGTCCAACCCCTGGGTGTCGCTGGCCAGCGACACGGACGCCTCCTCGCCCGGGTCCAGCTGTGACAGCTCCGAGGCTTGGTAGTCTTCAGCGGTCACACGGAGGAGCGGACGCAAGGGGGGAGGGGCGGCGTGGAGAGATGGCCTCCATCTTGTCCCTTTCCTCGGACTTCATTTTGTGTCCCCGCATCTCTGTGACACCCCTCCCCGGGTGGCACGGCGCCGACCGGCGGAGAGTGTGGATGCGATGTTGTGGTATGTTAGTGGATTATTGGTGCAATCTGGCTGAAATTGTGGAAAACCCCATGTTGAAATGTTATTTCCCAGGTGAATAGGCTCCAGAAGAGGCTGCGTTTATATAAAAACAACAAACAAAAAAATCGGTGTGCTGCATGGATGTTTAAATCTTGGATGTACAGCGTTCCCTACACGTTACGCCATCTTCAAGTTCCTCGCTGGCCAATCGGGAACTCATTTAGTTTTGCAGTAAGAGGCTGTTTCGCGGCGCCAAGGAACAGTGAGGGGATTAAGGGATTTCACATTTCAAGCAGTAGTTTCACCGGGCGTTTCAACAGATAACGGCTCACCCAATTTGCCAAGGACTGCAATCATTACAGAAAAAGCCTGGGGCACTTTGTATCGACATGCTAATATTCTGTTGGAGAAAAACCAGAGAAACCATCTTTTACAGTTCTTTACCCAAGGTTATTTATTTACACAGAATGAACTCCTATTCTCAGTTAGGGAACCCCTGCCGTAAAATTATCTAGAATGAATAGCTTGGTATCCATCTGAGATGGAACAGGATTTGGGCAGATTAATTTTGGCAAAAAACTGACAATCCCTTTTAAATGATCTGTTTTCTCTATTTCAAAACGTAAACTCACTCCTTTGGTTCATTACGCATGTCATCTCGCCAAAGATTATTGATTGTCTGTTGTCAACATTATTGTGATTATAATAATAACTTCCAATACCTCCTTTTTTAAAGTATTTCCTTGCTTGTGATTGTACAGTATTATTTATTGACTATTTATTGAATAAACTATTTGTTAATAACACATTTTTCGGGATGTTTTTCTTACTGATGGACTTACTGCATGCCCACTGAATGTGGAATGTGGACAATTCAATACGCACGGACCAACAGAAATACACCACCACCACCTGTTATTGATTTATAGAAACTTGATGAGCTGAGGTGAAGGGGACCTTGAGTACCTGTGTCTGTTCAGTCACTCTTCATCCACACCAAACCAGAACCCCGTTACACCATCATCATCATCGTACCTGCATCCTTAATCACATTGTAGTGACTTATAGGAATTAAAAATGAACCTATTTCTGGTCTTCACTGTATTGATCAGCAACAATCCAAATATATCTAATATTTCACAAATTCCACAAATATGAATTAGTTTATATTAATCGTGAGCCAAAATTACAAACTTTACAAGTACCTCCCCCCGGAACCTGCCGACGTACCCCCACCTTATAGGGTCCATGTACCCCCACCCTACAGGGTCCATGTATCCCCACCCTATAGGGTCCATGTACCCCCACCCTACGGGGTCCATGTACCCCCACCCTATAGGGTCCATGTACCCCCACCCTACAGGGTCCATGTACCCCCACCCTATAGGGTCCATGTACCCCCACCCTACAGGGTCCATGTATCCCCACCCTATAGGGTCCATGTACCCCCACCCTACAGGGTCCATGTACCCCCACCCTACGGGGTCCATCTACCCCCACCCTACAGGGTCCATGTACCCCCACCCAACGGGGTCCATGTACCCCCACCCTATAGGGTCCATGTACCCCTGGTTGGAGGACGAGGGGGTCACCGCTTGTCGGCGTCCTGTGATGGCCACCATATGGACACAAGGCTGACCCTTGAGCCCTGGTCAGAGAGCAAGAGACTGACCGGCCCAGGGAGGGGATGAGTACGGGAGGGGATGAGTACGGCCAGAAAAGAACGGCTTAACTTCTGCCCCCCCAAGGTCACTCTGGAGTGGAGTCAAACGCTGACCACCGGGGCAAAAGTAACACTGCACCCGTTCCAAACAACAAAAACATCTGACAGCGGTTACTGAGGCGAGAGCACATTGGAGTAGGATAAAGGACTTTTTTTTAGGATCATTCACTCGATATTTTAAGTCACAACAAAGAGTTAATTTATATTTCTCACATTGCAGTCCGCTGGCATAGGGCGCTGTGGAAGATTCAAGATTCAAGGCCATTTGGCCATTTGCAACAAGTACAATGGAATGTTTACTCCCCATTCCCTCCCACAGTATGAATTTCTAAAACACTATACTATAACAAAATACTATACACAATAAAAAAATTACATAAAAATAACAATAAAGTGACGGAGTGATGGATGATATGTAATATGTGTTGAACTGGGCAAAAAGCATTTAAAAGCATTTTAAAGTGCCAGTAGTGCAGCAACTGTAACAAGTCCCGAAAGTCAGCCAGCAAAGGGTGATAGTGTAATGTTAATGTTAATGAATTTACCTTTCTTTTAAGAAATCGCAGATTTGTTTAATTCAGCAGCAGCAGCGAGCAGCCAGGAGCGAAGCACGGAGGAGAGGGGTCACACATTTAAATGTCTAATGGCCCATTGTGGTGAATGGTGAATTGTGTCCTATTTGCTGCCAAAGGCTTTGGAACTAACAAGACAAGCTGGAGAGTAAACAGTGCATTGGTGTTGAGGCTTAGGTTTCACTGGGCTATTAAACTGGCAAACGGAGTGTCAACAAAACCAGGGGCAGCTGTCTGCACTGAGCAGGCCTGACATCACAACTCAGGTCACACACACACACACACACACACACACACACACACACACACACACACGTATTGACTACTTGTGTACAAACATATAAACAAACAAATGTGTATGTTTTTGTAAATGATATACATAATATATATATACATAATATATATATACATTATATATATATATGTATTTATTTATTTATGTATAGAGAAAGAGAGAGAGAGACATCTCTACACACAGATGTGTTAGTTCTATATGTATCTTCTATATATGAATGATATTGTGTTGTGCTTGAGCTTAATGACCCACCCAATGCTCTCACTCATACAATCAGCCTTTTGTGCATGCTACCTGTGTACAATTTCATGGTGACTTACCGCAGTGGCAAAGAAACACACTTTACACAAACACCACAATAGCTTTAGTCTTTTTTTCCACCCTGGACGACGGAACAAAACATCAATATTTGAGGCTACAACAAACAAGGCTTTGGTTTGTTTACCCATGGAGCCGTGAAATGGGGTTCTGTCCATATCCTGGAATACTCTGTTTACTGTTTACCCCAAAAAAATAAATATAGTTCTGACCTCCACCTCCCCTATGACTATAAAACTATATTTCAAATAAATCACATAGTCCGCCCTCTCCTCAGCACCTCGGCCAAGTCTCTGCCTGATTGACTGTTCTCCACCAAGTATGCGAGTAATCATCTATTGAGAGCACATTTCCTTATCAGCGTCTGCCACACTGTCTGAACGCGTTATCACAATGAGCCAGATCAGGCAGACCCTCCGTCTCAGGCTGAGGCGCCCGTGGTGGAAAAAAAGAAAAAGACATTTGGGAGTTGGCTGCCAAACGATAGGCCCTGAGCTCTTTATCCCCTTAAAGCCAATTCACACTGTGCATGTTTGAATATTTCAGCTCAACCCCTGCCCTCAACACACCACCACCACCACCACCACCACCCACCCATCAACACGCACACACACACACTCACACACACAGACCCGCCCCCCGTGCCTCCATCTCTCTCTCCTTTGCACACTCCCTCTCCCGCGTTGCAGCCGTCGTTGATGTGTCTTTTTCCCAGCCGTGCTTGGACTCACGGAGTGGACGTCTTGGGTGGGTGGGATGCAGGTGCAGAGGAGGAGGAGGAGGAGGAGGAGGAGGAGGAGGAGGAGGAGGAGGAGGAGGTCAACTCCCATTGTTGAGCTGGACAGCAGCCTCTCTCCTCTGGAGCACCCTCTGAGGGGGGGGGGGGTCTCAGGGGGAGGGTGGGGGCCCAGTGACAATTGCACATACTAATCTGATTATGCAAATGTCTACTTCAAAAAGCAACATGGTGTAACCCTTTACTCAATGGTGAAAGGAGAGGGAGGGCCGGAGGAAGAATCGAGGAGAGAGAGAGAGAGAGAGAGAGAGAGAGAGAGAGAGAGAGAGAGAGAGAGAGAGAGAGAGAGAGAGAGAGAGAGAGAGAGAGAGAGAGAGAGAGAGAGAGAGAGAGAGAGAGACACACAGAGGGAGGAGTGGCGTGAGAGAGAGAGAGACATGGTGTTGTTGTGTGGGTGACATTCTAGCAAATGTGATTATTTTCGCATGGTTTACCCAATGAACCTGAGGCGCGCACACACACACACATGCTTACACACACATTTCATGTTGATCCTCACATTGCCATATTATCCCCTAGCAATATGTCATCAATCCCATCAATCCATTTTAATTTCCTACTTATTTTTTGTCAACAACAGTTTAGGGGTTGGGGTTGACCCTGGGTTGACCCTGGGTTGACCCTGGGTTGACCGCGTCCGTCCAGGGGAAACGTCGGGATTTAAAGGGAAACTTTGAGATGTTTCAACCTGGACCCCACTGTCCCCATCATGTTGGTTGTAACTGACTAATGTGGACAACAATCTTCGGAATTGGTTCAGTATTGAGCGAGAACACAACCTTCAAAACGTCTGCATCGTAACCCTTTGGGGCAACAGCACACATCAATGAACGTCCTCTATTAGTGCTCGTCTCTGCCCCACCATGTCTCCGTCTCTGCCCCACCATGTCTCCGTCTCTGCCCCACCATGTCTCCGTCTCTGCCCCACCATGTCTCCGTCTCTGCCCCACCATGTCTCCGTCTCTGCCCCACCATGTCTCCGTCTCTGCCCCTGACAGCTCAGATTGTTACAAGTGTTTGACAACATTATTACCGCTTCATCCGCGCTCTTGGTTGTGTTTATTGTGTCTAGCCAAGCCTCACTAAAAGGCTAAATATTTCAGCCATGACTTTGACAATCTTCTACATCAGGGATTCTCAAACCGGGGTCTGCGACCCATAGCTAGAAAGCCATAGCTAAAATTAATATAATTAATATAATTAATATCGCCAATCAAACAAGCCTGTTGTTTTCATTACTCCCACCCATGTTAGCTGTGGGTCAATATCAACTCTTTCTATTTGGATAAGGAGCAATATGTTCATTATTTGAAAGTTTAAGCAGTAATTGAAAGTCAGCATTAGACTGGTCAGAGAATGGGATCTATTCATTGCCGTTGTTGATTATTTAATCTAAATCTGGAGGATTGAATCCTCTTTATTGGTCACATACATGTTTACACACACAGTGAAATGTGTTTCTCTGCATTCAACCCATCCTAGTATTAGGAGCATTGGGCAGCTACTGTATATACAGTGTAGGGGTCTGGTGCCTTGCTCAATAGCACCTCGGCAGTGCCCAGGAGGCTAAACAATCTTTTTTGGTACCATTTCTCACTCTGTACGTTTCGGGGACTTGAACCGGCTATTCTTTTAGACAGGATGGCCGTGTTCCATTTCAGGGTCTGCAGCCTTAAGGCTGCATCCGAATGTATGACGATGCTGTTGAATGTATGACGATCAGCGTCCAAACGTCTTCCGGGAAGGCTGTTTCAGAACAGCCCTCCCGGAAGACGTTTGGAGGACGCTGATTGGCTACATTTTATGTCACTCGTTTATATCTTGAATCAGCAATTGGCTAAACTGCTACAGAGACCCGCCTCCGTGGGGCGATTTCTCTACAGCCCCCCCCAGCATCGTCATGCAGTGTACTAGGCATATGTGTACTAGGAAAAGCATATTATTATCATATTATTTTAAAATCATATTTTACACATATTTCTGGGTGCATTCCATATTTTAAACACACACATATTGACAATTTAAATATATATATATATATATTTTTTATTATTAATAATAATGTTTGTGCGTGTGGTTTAGGGGGGGCGGCGCCCCATCGCCCCCTATGGGCCAGCCGCCACTGCCTATATGAATGAAGAACCGTGTTGGTGTATGATCAGGCAGCGACCAGCTATAGGCTTAACTATGGCTACAAGGTCTGTACATGTTTTCCTTTTTTTAATTTTTGACTTAAAAACATTAATAAAAACACGTAATATTAGTAGTCTATTTCACCTGTGGACAGGCTGGCTCCTGTCAGTTATGTTTCTGCTGATGTGCAAACTCGGTTCTACAGCCTCGTCAAATCATCATGATAAACTGTATTCATCTTTTGATGATATAAGGTGATATTGCCATGAAGCATATATATATATATATATATATATATATATATATATATATATATATATATATATGCTTCATGGCAATATCACCTTCATTATTTGATATATATATATATATATATATATATAAATAACCTAATAAGCTCAGTTCATCATAAATAACGCTATGGACAGTGTTAAAAAAACAAAACACTATACTTAAACTGACCACCAGGTGTCGGAACTCTCCACCAATAGGTCTGAACAGGGCTGTACGCATCGATGCATACGAGCAGTTGTGTTGAGGAATGACATTTAAAGTCTGTAATATTGGGAAGCTTTTTATTTAATGTACTGGAAGTTCAAGTTCTTTATTGTCATATTCCCAGTTTTTTAATTACAATTACAATTGGCAATTGTCATTGGCAATTGGTGAGCAGCCAGTCCACCCTGTCTGTGGTCCAAGTCAAGTCAAGTCAAGTCAAGTTTATTGTCACTTCACAGTTTACAGTTTAGTATAAAGCAGTGATGTGAAAATCTTGTGTGCAATACCCGACGACAGACAGCAGTTATAAAATAAGATAAAATAAAAATAGATAAAAATAGAATAAAAATAGAATAAAGAATATAAAATAAAAATAAAAAATGCAATTTATAAAATGCAAAAATCAGCACAGAAAAGAGCAATATGTATATATAAATCAATGTAATAAAATATACATTGTTATATGTTATACGCCCTTGTTCAGCAGCCTGATGGCCTGACTGTGGAAGCTATCTCTAAGCCTATTTGTACGACACTTGATACTGCGGTATCGCCTGCCTGACGGTAACAGTGAGTACAGTTCGGTGGCTGGGGTGGGCAATGTCTTTATGATGCGTTTGGCCTTGGCCACGCACCGCTGATTGTAAATGTCCAGGAGGGAGGGGAGCTCACCTCCAACGATATACTGGGCCGTCCCACCACCCTTTGAAGCGCTCTGCGCTCGAGTGCCGTGCAGTTCCCGTACCAGGCGGTGATACACCCTGTAAGAACACTCTCCATGGTGCCGTTGTAGAATGTTCTCAGGATGCGGGGGCGGATCAGGTCTCCAGAGAGACCTGATGAGGTCTGTGAGTCCGGGTCAGGTCCTTCCTGATCCTCGCTGGACCCAGAGGAACCTGAAGCTCCTCCTGGCTCTGTCCATTGATGGAGAGGAGGGGGGGGGTCCTCCTCTCTGACTCTTCCTGTAGTTCAGCTCCTTTGTTTTGCTACCGTTGAGACGGAGGTTGTTCTGTCCTGGTACCAAGGACAGAACATTTCCCCTATTCCCTGGTGTTGTTGTTCCTGGTGTGAGAGAGCGATAAGGCGTGTGTCTACCCTTCTAGTATTGTGGCTTAACTGCACACACACACACACACACACACACACACACACACACACACACAGCTAAATAACTTGTGTTGCAAATAACGTGTTTTTGGACAACCGGTTTAGGTCTGCAGCACCAACAGGTAAGCGTCGTTCTACTACCACCAGTGACTTAACAACCATGTCATGAAACAAAGCCCGCAGTGTAATAGTGATATTAGTGATATTAGTGGTCTAGTTGTGTTGCGTTCCAGACATCTCGAACGTCAAGTCGAGAATTCACCACGTTCTACTAGAAAAAGTGCAATTCGATTAGATTCTAATGTATTGTCATTGCACAGCACAAGTACAGTAGAGCGAAACTAATTTGGCATCTAACCAGAGTGCAAATGTTGCAGTAAAGTGCATGGTAATATATAATGTAGTTAATAATAATGTGTAAAATATGTAAAAACAGCCTACAATGCAACGCCACCTGACCAAATCCATGTACCCCGACTTCAGTTGCTGACGTCACATAACAAGGGCAGCACCCCAGGAGTCAATAATACTATAAGTAATACTGTGATTTATTTAATTTGTCCCTCCTGTTTCATGTGTGTATGCAAGGAGCAGGGACGTGCGCTCAGAACTCAAATATATGAATTCAACAGAGTAGCATCAATTCACCAGTCAACTGACTGCTTGCACATTGACTACTGGTTATGTTTCATATCCCATATCACACACACACACACACACACACACACACACACACACACACACACACACACACACACACACACACACACACACACACACACACACACACACACACACACACACACACAGTAGGTAAGGTACATATTGACATATTGGGCCAAAGAAGAAGGTTCCATTCAAAGCGGCTCAGAGCGCTCTGCACCCTCCGTGTGGTCTTAATGTGCATCACAATTCATACTCATTCAATACTAATTAAAGTATATACAGTGTAGTTTAATTTTTATTATATATAAAAATGAAAGATTATATATGATATATATATATATCTCTGAGCCGCTATAAATGTAACGTTCTTCTTTGGCCCAATATGTACCTTACCTACTGTGTGTGTGTGTGTGTGTGTGTGTGTGTGTGTGTGTGTGTGTGTGTGTGTGTGTGTGTGTGTGTGTGTGTGTGTGTGTGTGTGTGTGTGTGTGTGTGTGTGTGTGTGTGTGTGAAGAATGCTGATATGGGATATGAAACATAACCAGTAGTCAATGTGCAAGCAGCCAGTTGACTGGTGAATTGATGCTACTCTGTTGAATTCATATATTTGTAAATCAGACTAAGAAAGAGTCAGTGCCTCCCAGCCTCCAGCCTCACCGCACGTCACTGCCAAGGAGGCTGTACAGCCAGAGAAACGCCACCTTGTCGCGGTCAGCCATCCGTTCTGTTAATAATTACTCCACTTTTCACAAAGCTCATTCTCTCTCATTCCCCCCCCCAACGCTTCTCTCCACAGACGGTCCGACCATGAGGCCGTGCGAGCGTCTGTCCGTGTGTGTGCTGGCGGTGTTGTGCGTGGCGGCGGGCGGCGCTCACGGGGGCAAGGTGCTGGTGTGGTACGCGGAGGGCAGCCACTGGATCAACCTGCAGCCTATGCTGGAATCGCTGGTGGACAAGGGTCACGAGGTCACGGTGCTGCTGCCCAACACCTCCATGTACATGAAAGCCAGCGACACGTCCCGCTACCGCTTCCTCCATTTCAACACCTCCGTCACCAAGGAGAGCTTAGAAGAGGGGATGGAGATGTTCCTCCGCTTCACCATATACGAGGCCGCCGACATGAGCTACCCGCAGCTGATAGCGGCGTTCCTCGACATGGTCGGCATACATGTCAAGGTACAGCTGCGGTACCTGGACGGCGTGCTGAAGTCGGAGAGCGTCATGGCGAAGCTCCGCGAGGGCCGGTACGACGTGCTGCTGGCCGACCCCATTTTCGTGGGCAGCGAGATGGTGGCCGAGCTGCTGGACGTCCCACTGGTGTTCAGCCTGCGCTTCACCGCAGGCCACACCTTTGAGAGGCTGTGCGGTCAGCTGCCCGCACCCCCCTCCTACGTCCCCGGGCCTCTGGTCAAACTGACCGACAGGATGACCTTCAAACAGAGGCTGGCCAACTTTCTGTTTTACGCCTCACAGGATCTGCTTGCCAAATGGTTCTGGAGTAGCGCAGACGAGTACTACACGGAATACAGAGGTGAGCTGCTCCTCAACTAGGGGCTGTGCCGCGCAGCTCGGGAGGTAGAGCGGGTTGTCCGGGTTCGATCCCCCGGCTCCTCCTCCCCAAGTGTCGAGGTGTCCCTTAATTGCTCCTGACCAGCGGGCTGCCCCCTCGCCGTCAGCCAGTAATTGTAAAGCCACCTAAATGCCTCCTGCCTCCTTTTCTTTGTTTCTCCGACACCGTCGATGTTGAGCAATCCAGTCGATTGGCAAGATGGTACAGCAGAGCAGGTGGTAAATGAGTGCGTGTGTGTGTGTGTGTGTGTGTGTGTGTGTGTGTGTGTGTGTGTGTGTGTGTGTGTGTGTGTGTGTGTGTGTGGTGATGGCTGGTTTACCTGTGTGCCTTGATTGGGTGGCAGTAGCTCAGTCTGTTGGGACTTGGCTTTGGAACCGGAAGGTCCCCGGTTAAAGTCCTCAAAACACCTGACCGAGGTGCCCTTGAGCAAGGCACCAGACCCCAAACACTGCTCTCCGGGCAGCTGGATACACAACAGCTGATACCCACTGCTCCTTATACTAAGATGGGTTAAAAGCAGAGGAACTCATTTCACTGTATGTGACCGAGTCAATCCTCCAGATTTAGATTTTACTCAACGCACCACAGGTGTGCAGCCTGACTCGGTGAGGCTGCTTAAACCAGCCAACCACACACTCTACTACTATTACCAATGGTCAAATCGATTGATAACGTTTATTGATGCAATGGTAAATCATTACAGATCTAAAAAGGCAGAACAATGAAATGTTGTTATGACCACAACATTTACAGAGTCCCAACCTCTGGGCAGCACTGTGTGTGATTGTAAAGGTTTTAAAGGTCTCATCAGATCATCAGTCCTGTATACAAACAACAGACCACCTGAGGATTTGTAGCCAGAGACACAAACCTTTACTGATCACTGAGTGTGGTGCCATCTGCATGCGTCGACATCACAGTCAGGTGTCGGTGGTGTTTTGAAACAATATGTGTAGAAGAAGATTAGCTAAAATGAGTTAGAGTTAGGGTCCCCAACAAAAAAAAGACCCCAGACATTAAAACAATGGGTCACGGGGAACCCCCTGTCCGAGGCTAGGCTAGGACTAACCCAGCGCCGTTCTACCGTATGCTCCACTGCAGGGAAGCCCACCTCCATGTGTGAGCTGGTAGGCAAGGTGGACCTCTGGCTCATACGGACCTACTGGGACCTTGACTTCCCCCGGCCGCTCCTCCCCAACTTCAAGTTTGTGGGCGGGATTCACTGCAGACCTGCCGAGGCGCTGCCACAGGTGTGTAGTATATCAACACATTGTCAGATGCAAGGCTATACTTTTTTTTTTACGTTTAATTTCATTTGAATCTTAATTGTAATACAATCTATGAACTCTCCTATTATATACACACACAAGACTATACTGTCAAGTTCTTCTCAGTACCCACGACACTTTCAGTGTGTCGGATCCGATCACAACACACTCAGAAAACTGACATAGCAGAATTGATCCTTCTATGGGTCCCGACCCATAGTTTGAATGCTGCTGTAAAGTAAATGTCCTTTTGTGCCCGACTGTCGTCTCTCCAGGACATGGAGGAGTTTGTACAGAGTTCAGGGGAGGACGGCATCGTGGTCTTCAGCCTGGGGTCCTACATTAAGAACGTCACCATGGAGAGGGCCAACGTGATCGCCTCGGCCCTGGCCCAGGTCCCACAGAAGGCAAGGACCAGCCTTAAAGGATGGTTTAGGGACCAGGCTACCGTATTTGGCTCTATATCTCACTACAATCACATCTTAGTCTAAACCTGGAGGATTGAATCCTCTTTATTGGTCACACACACACAGTGAAATGTGTTTCTCTGCATTTAACCCATCCTAGTATCAGGAGCAGTCTTTGTATATACAGACGGAGTAGTGTAGGGGTCTGGTGCCTTGCTCAACGGCACCTCGGCAGTGCCCAGGTGTCTCGAAGTCTTGAACCGGCGACCTTCCTACCAAGTCCTAACAGACTGAGCTGGTGTCACTCTTAATAGTGACAATAGGAGCTAATTAGGTAACAGGACACGGTAACACTTAACTAGTGAAGATACTGTAGGTACCAGGGCACGGGTAGCCGACTTAACTAGTGAAGATACTGTAGGTACCAGGGCACGGGTAGCCGACTTAACTAGTGAAGATACTGTAGGTACCAGGGCACGGGTAGCCGACTTAACTAGTGAAGATACTGTAGGTACCAGGGCACGGGTAGCCGACTTAACTAGTGAAGATACTGTAGGTACCAGGGCACGGGTAGCCGACTTAACTAGTGAAGATACTGTAGGTACCAGGGCACGGGTAGCCGACTTAACTAGTGAAGATACTGTAGGTACCAGGGCACGGGTAGCCGACTTAACTAGTGAAGATAACCCATTGACCACGGACCCTGATACATAAAGGTAGCAGACCCATCATTTATGTTATGAGCGACCCCTGTTTCTGTGTTCGTATTACGGCGGTCTCTAAAGCACGCATTTGGACCAGGATCATTCAATCCATTGCACTTCTATACAGCCCACTACATACATTTTAATCAAACATAAAGGTTTGTGTGTGTGTGTGTGTGTGTGTTTTTATTCTGCAGGTTCTGTGGAGATACATTGGGGAGAAGCCAGAGACGCTCGGGGAAAACACTAGACTATACGACTGGATCCCTCAGAACGACCTGCTGGGTAAAAACAGACACCAGGAAAATGAAAACAAAGCTAGATGAAAAGTCAATGAGGCTGCACAGTCCTCTCCTGCATCAGAGAGCACCATCGAAGATGGGACAGGGGATATGTTTTCACCCCTGTTTGTTGGTTAGCAAGATAACTCAAAAAGTTATGTTTGGAATAAAACAAAACTTGGTTAGATTACTTATGGGCTGATTTTGGCCCATAACCTTTTGAGAGTTAACTCTCTGCTTTTATTTTGCTATTAGTAATGTCGTGCATTGTGTAACTTATATATTTGTATAATAAACGACGCCCCATCCTCCTCCTCAGGTCATCCCAAGACCAAAGCCTTCATCACACACGGCGGCACCAACGGGATCTACGAAGCCATCTACCACGGCGTGCCCATGCTGGGGATCCCCATGTTGGCCGACCAGCCTGACAACATGGTCCGCGTGGAGGCCCGAGGCGCGGCCCGCTCCCTCCACTTCAACGCCATGCAGAGCCAGGAGCTCCTGGACGCACTGCAGGACGTCATCAACCAGCCGTCGTGAGTCACTGCCTCCGTTTTGGAGGGAGAGAGAGAGGAGAGAGAGAGGGAGAGAGAGGAGAGAGAGAGAGAGAGAGAGAGAGAGGAGAGAGAGAGAGAGAGTAGAGAGGAGAGAGGAGGAGAGAGAGAGAGAGAGAGAGAGAGAGAGAGAGGGGGGGAGAGAGAGGGGGAGAGAGGCTCATTGTGGTGGAAGTCCTCGGTTTGGAAGTTTCATACTTTACTTGAAGAGTCAATACAACATTTTTGAAAAAGACGTCTGCTTCATTCATGGTTCAGGGACTCTCATTTGGAGCGCCGACATGACTCCACGACGGCGTTTATCACAGTGTTCATCAGTAAACAACGGGCCATGACTTTTGCCCATCTGTGATAATGTCGTTCCAGTAGTCTAGAACGCACTCTAAGCTCCGGGCTACGGTCATGGAATTCAGAAAGCACTTTGAAGAGTCATATCCACCACGACAACATTGTTCTGAGATGCACAGTCTAGTCAAGGTCCCCTTGAAGTCACTTATTGTAGCCTTAGGACAGCATCCGGGTCTCACATTCTCTCCCTCTCATATATATATATATATATATATATATATATATACACATATATATAAAATTTACCGTTGTCCTTGCAGGTACAAGGAGAGTGTCATGAAGCTGTCCCGCATCCAGCACGACCGGCCGCTGAGCCCCAGGGACGAGGCCGTGTTCTGGGTAGAGTACACCATGCGTAACAAGGGGGCTAAACACCTCCGGGTCCAGGCCCACAACCTCACCTGGTACCAGTACCACAGCCTGGATGTGATGCTGCTGCTGCTGTCCGTGGCGCTGCTCCTCGCCCTCCTGCTGGTCAAGAGCTGTGGCTTCTGCGTGCGGAGATGCTGCGGTAGATCAAGGAACATGAAGAGCAAGAGCAAGAGCAAGGCAGAGTGACGCTTCAGTTTTCCTACCTTCATGGATTTCACACTGCGTTGTGAAATGTTGACATTTTGTTAGAATGGCTTGTTTGGCACAAGCCATTTCTTTACACCAATATGTTCATGTTGATATTTTCAGAGGATAAACTGACCCTCAGACCCTCAAACATTTCTCTGCTATTCAATTTGGCAGTTTTTTTTTAGCTTGACAAGGAGTGCCAACAGGTGTAAACCATATGCATGATTACAATAGTTTTGGGTTGGTTCAGTTTAATTACCACCACCTGTTGTGTCCAATCAACAACCACAAAGGGTGATTTTAATGACAGAATTGATTTCAACCAATCACTGAAGTAGGTACTAATTGGTGACAGCTGATTGGTTGTTGTGCAATGCCACGCAGTCATCTGCGGAACGTGATTGGCCACAATTGACCTGATCAGAAAGATTCATTGGTCGAGGAAATCACAGCAAGCTTCTTCATCAAGTGCTTTTATTTTTGGAAAGATTCTCGGCCCAATCGGTGGGTTTCCCCATCACCGTGTGCACCATCACAACACGCACACGTTAGAGAATGTACTGCAAAACCAAAATGCTTCATAATAAAATAAATTGTACCCAAACTGAAAATGATGCAAATGACTTATAAACACGCAGTTCTCTCCTGCTCGCATCTCAAGTAACAACAAACAAAGAAAAACCCGTAAGCAACAAAACAAACGTACAGCAGCAGTTAGGGCCACCTTGTCTCCAGCCTCCTTCCGTGGATAGAGTAGAGTCAAACCGGACATTTCTTTATTTCCACAAAATAAATCACCATTTTCTGCCTTTCCCATCTTCCTTGACCTTCCACAACACCAGCTCCATGCAGGCGGCCGCGTCGTCCGCCGTGTCGTGTCCACAGACTGGAGAACAGAGTTTAAAACACGTCAAACCACCACAGTTCAGCCGTCTTACAACTTGACAGAATGGACTTCACATTCAAGTCACTAAGGAGTCCAGGTAGGCCGTAGTAGCAGCTCGTTGATACCTACTACGGGTAGGGTTGTGGACATAGGGAATCCAGCCCAGATTCTTTCGGCTGAGAGTCGCACACCCAAGCCCCCCCCCCCCAAATGTTTAAAACAAAAAGTACTTTATTTGATCGCTATCCTGGATATCCAGCAGTTACACACAAATCCATACTTTACATCCAGGTGTTTTTCAGCTAGCAGCCATCTTGGCCCTCATCATTAGCTAGAGGGGAGGAATTGAACCAAGCTAGTGTGTAGAACTAAGATGGCCACTAGGTGGCAGCAGGCTTTAACCTGGACCCACCACTGTCCTGGATGATCCTGCTGAGGTGGTCGGCAGTGAGGTTGTTGAGGGTCAGCTTGTGGGGCGGTCCCAGCCGGTGAGGGAACACCACAGAGGTGTCCACCACCGTCCCGTGGACAAACTGGGGGGGAAATTGTGAAATTGTGCTTTTGCTCTTCATTTTGCAATGCATTATGTTTTTTTTTATGTCTTAAGATTGTAACTTCCTCCATGATTTAATTTTTGTTCTGCTTTTAGTAATTAGCCATTTTGGCTTCCCTTTCCCATTTGTATGGGAAAGACACTCTCACATACGTCTCACATACGGTGGTTCTTATTACTGCTAGTTTCCTTCCTTGGAAACTGAAGGCGAGGCCGGCCTCACCTTCAGGGCACAGAGGCTGGTCTCCAGGCCGTGTCCCACCAGGATGGTGTCGGCCCAGACAAAGCGAAGCAGCGTCTGCTGCACCTCTCTGATGGAGGGACAGGCCTCCGTCAGGTCCTTCTCAGAGATACCGGAGAATCTTTACAACAAAAACACAGGCCACTTGTTGCAGGTTTGTAATCGCTCAATGTTTAAGTACAATACTACAACTCATTGTTAAAGGAATCAGCATTGTTAATTACTGTAATATTGATCAATACATTATAGAGTATGATAATATACTGCCTCTCTCAGGCACTATATTATCGGCAAATACGAAAAGAGGATTGTGAATGTAGTGGGAGCTACAAACAAAATGGTCCATTTAAATGGGGTCACGGTGAAGGAAAGGAAGAGAGAGAGTCACGGTGAAGGAAAGGAAGGGAGAGAGTCACGGTGAAGGAAAGGAAGGGAGAGAGTCACGGTGAAGGAAGGAAGGGGGAGAGTCACGGTGAAGGAAAGGAAGGGAGAGAGTCACGGTGAAGGAAAGGAAGAGAGAGTCACGGTGAAGGAAAGGAAGGGAGAGAGTCACAGTGAAGGAAGGAAGGGGGAGAGTCACGGTGAAGGAAAGGAAGGGAGAGAGTCACGGTGAAGGAAGGAAGGGGGAGAGTCACGGTGAAGGAAAGGAAGGGAGAGAGTCACGGTGAAGGAAAGGAAGGGAGAGAGTCACGGTGAAGGAAACTGAGGGGAGCATATGGGGTGATATAAAGACACTGGTGAAGACCTGGTGTTGAAGTCCACCACGTCGTTCTCCGGCTTGACGAACGTGTCGTAGACGGCCTGCAGGCCCGAGTTGACCACCGTGACTCTGGACAGCTCCAGGCCGTGGGTGGTGTAGCACTGATCAGACAGGAACGAAGAGCAGATCTAAATACAGCGTATCGTCTAGGGGTTACAGCGGAAGGGGAGCGGCTTTGATCCCCAGTGTCCCCCAACTGCTCCTTAATAGATTCATGAATTAAAATCAGAGTCGCAGCAAGTCTCAAAATAAGATAAGTGTCACCCCAATAGCCACCAATAAGCCCTTTAAACCCCCTCATGTTCAAGAGAAAATGTTCCTCTTAAAATTTCAAACATTTACATGAAACGTAATTTACTATGAAAAGCTCCGTCAAAAGCAGTTCAGTTAACAAGCAAAAATGATTTGCGTCAACAACCAGCCATTGGCTCATGTAATCATTAGATGATGACTTAGATGATACTCATTAGATGATACTCATTAGATGATGACTTAGATGATACTCATTAGATGATACTCATTAGATGATGACTTAGATGATACTCATTAGATGATACTCATTGATGATGATGATACTCATTAGATGATACTCATTAGATGATGACTTAGATGATACTCATTAGATGATACTCATTAGATGATGACTTAGATGATACTCATTTAAAAACGGGCCTCGTACTTTCTTCAGTTACCTTTAACCAGTATGCAAGTTAAATGAAAAGTGAATGAAGGGCGTATCGTCACCATTTCACAGTCCAAAGAGTAGACCCCAGGACAGCCGCCAGCCTCTCTCGGCTGGGAGGAGACAAAGCCATCCAGGTTGATCTCGTCATGGACGTGAAGCTAGTATGACACACAGTTGAACATAGCAAGGCAGTAGTCTACAATGTAAACCGCCGCCTCTTATTAGATTACATTAGACTCTATTATTCACAGCTAATCTAATAACAATTTCATATCTTTAAATATTGCATTCTGTGGCTTACATTATGGTGGGATATTATGTAATTAGGTAAAAGTAGGCCTATATGCAGTGGTGGCTGGTGCATTTTTCACCAGGGGGGGCTATACCATTTTTTTTTTTTACATATTGTTAATTACATTATATACAATTACTTTTTGTATTGAAATGTCGCCCTTCTGTCCATCACTTTCATCATGGCCACGCAAGGCCAGCTCAAAGGCACCACAGAACTTCACACAGTCTATTCTTTTAGACAGGATGGCCGTGTTCCATTTCAGGGTCTGCAGCCTTAAGGCTGCATCCGAATGTATGACGATGCTGTTGAATGTATGACGATCAGCGTCCAAACGTCTTCCGGGAGGGCTGTTTCAGAACAGCCCTCCCGGAAGACGTTTGGAGGACGCTGATTGGCTACATTTTATGTCACTCGTTTATATCTTGAATCAGCAATTGGCTAAACTGCTACAGAGACCCGCCTCCGTGGGGCGATTTCTCTACAGCCCCCCCCAGCATCGTCATGCAGTGTACTAGGCATATGTGTACCAGGAAAAGCATATTATTATTATATTATTTTAAAATCATATTTTACACATATTTCTGGGTGCATTCCATATTTTAAACACACACATATTGACAATTTAAATATATATATATATATTTTTATTATTAATAATAATGTTTGTGCGTGTGGTTTAGGGGGGGCGGCGCCCCATCGCCCCCTATGGGCCAGCCGCCACTGCCTATATGAATGAAGAACCGTGTTGGTGTATGATCAGGCAGCGACCAGCTATAGGCTTAACTATGGCTACAAGGTCTGTACATGTTTTCCTTTTTTTAATTTTTGACTTAAAAACATTAATAAAAACACGTAATATTAGTAGTCTATTTCACCTGTGGACAGGCTGGCTCCTGTCAGTTATGTTTCTGCTGATGTGCAAACTCGGTTCTACAGCCTCGTCAAATCATCATGATAAACTGTATTCATCTTTGAATAAAATAATGAAAGTGATATTGCCATGAAGCATATATTATATATATATATTATATATATATATATATATATATATATATATATATATCTTATATATATTATTATTTGATATATATATATATATATATATATAAATAACCTAATAAGCTCAGTTCATCATAAATAACGCTATGGACAGTGTTAAACAAAACAAAACACTATACTTAAACTGACCACCAGGTGTCGGAACTCTCCACCAATAGGTCTGAACAGGGCTGTACGCATCGATGCATACGAGCAGTTGTGTTGAGGAATGACATTTAAAGTCTGTAATATTGGGAAGCGTTTTATTTAATGTACTGGAAGTTCAAGTTCTTTATTGTCATATTCCCAGTTTTTTAATTACAATTACAATTGGCAATTGTCATTGGCAATTGGTGAGCAGCCAGTCCACCCTGTCTGTGGTCCAAGTCAAGTCAAGTCAAGTCAAGTTTATTGTCACTTCACAGTTTACAGTTTAGTATAAAGCAGTGATGTGAAAATCTTGTGTGCAATACCCGACGACAGACAGCAGTTATAAAATAAGATAAAATAAAAATAGATAAAAATAGAATAAAAATAGAATAAAGAATATAAAATAAAAATAAAAAATGCAATTTATAAAATGCAAAAATCAGCACAGAAAAGAGCAATATGTATATATAAATCAATGTAATAAAATATACATTGTTATATGTTATACGCCCTTGTTCAGCAGCCTGATGGCCTGACTGTGGAAGCTATCTCTAAGCCTATTTGTACGACACTTGATACTGCGGTATCGCCTGCCTGACGGTAACAGTGAGTACAGTTCGGTGGCTGGGGTGGGCAATGTCTTTATGATGCGTTTGGCCTTGGCCACGCACCGCTGGTTGTAAATGTCCAGGAGGGAGGGGAGCTCACCTCCAACGATATACTGGGCCGTCCCACCACCCTTTGAAGCGCTCTGCGCTCGAGTGCCGTGCAGTTCCCGTACCAGGCGGTGATACACCCTGTAAGAACACTCTCCATGGTGCCGTTGTAGAATGTTCTCAGGATGCGGGGGCGGATCAGGTCTCCAGAGAGACCTGATGAGGTCTGTGAGTCCGGGTCAGGTCCTTCCTGATCCTCGCTGGACCCAGAGGAACCTGAAGCTCCTCCTGGCTCTGTCCATTGATGGAGAGGAGGGGGGGGGTCCTCCTCTCTGACTCTTCCTGTAGTTCAGCTCCTTTGTTTTGCTACCGTTGAGACGGAGGTTGTTCTGTCCTGGTACCAAGGACAGAACATTTCCCCTATTCCCTGGTGTTGTTGTTCCTGGTGTGAGAGAGCGATAAGGCGTGTGTCTACCCTTCTAGTATTGTGGCTTAACTGCACACACACACACACACACACACACACACACACACACACACACACACACACACACACACACACACACACACACACAGCTAAATAACTTGTGTTGCAAATAACGTGTTTTTGGACAACCGGTTTAGGTCTGCAGCACCAACAGGTAAGCGTCGTTCTACTACCACCAGTGACTTAACAACCATGTCATGGAACAAAGCCCGCAGTGTAATAGTGATATTAGTGATATTAGTGGTCTAGTTGTGTTGCGTTCCAGACATCTCGAACGTCAAGTCGAGAATTCACCACGTTCTACTAGAAAAAGTGCAATTCGATTAGATTCTAATGTATTGTCATTGCACAGCACAAGTACAGTAGAGCGAAACTAATTTGGCATCTAACCAGAGTGCAAATGTTGCAGTAAAGTGCATGGTAATATATAATGTAGTTAATAATAATGTGTAAAATATGTAAAAACAGCCTACAATGCAACGCCACCTGACCAAATCCATGTACCCCGACTTCAGTTGCTGACGTCACATAACAAGGGCAGCACCCCAGGAGTCAATAATACTATAAGTAATACTGTGATTTATTTAATTACTGTCCCTCCTGTTTCATGTGTGTATGCAAGGAGCAGGGACGTGCGCTCAGAACTCAAATATATGAATTCAACAGAGTAGCATCAATTCACCAGTCAACTGGCTGCTTGCACATTGACTACTGGTTATGTTTCATATCCCATATCACACACACACACACACACACACACACACACACACACACACACACACACACACACACACACACACACACACACACACACACACACACACACACACACACACACACAGACAGTAGGTAAGGTACATATTGGGCCAAAGAAGAAGGTTCCATTCAAAGCGGCTCAGAGCGCTCTGCACCCTCCGTGTGGTCTTAATGTGCATCACAATTCATACTCATTCAATACTAATTAAAGTATATACAGTGTAGTTTAATTTTTATTATATATAAAAATGAAAGATTATATATGATATATATATATATCTCTGAGCCGCTATAAATGTAACGTTCTTCTTTGGCCCAATATGTACCTTACCTACTGTGTGTGTGTGTGTGTGTGTGTGTGTGTGTGTGTGTGTGTGTGTGTGTGTGTGTGTGTGTGTGTGTGTGTGTGTGTGTGTGTGTGTGTGTGTGTGTGTGTGTGTGTGTGTGTGTGTGATATGGGATATGAAACATAACCAGTAGTCAATGTGCAAGCAGCCAGTTGACTGGTGAATTGATGCTACTCTGTTGAATTCATATATTTGTAAATCAGACTAAGAAAGAGTCAGTGCCTCCCAGCCTCCAGCCTCACCGCACGTCACTGCCAAGGAGGCTGTACAGCCAGAGAAACGCCACCTTGTCGCGGTCAGCCATCCGTTCTGTTAATAATTACTCCACTTTTCACAAAGCTCATTCTCTCTCATTCCCCCCCCCAACGCTTCTCTCCACAGACGGTCCGACCATGAGGCCGTGCGAGCGTCTGTCCGTGTGTGTGCTGGCGGTGTTGTGCGTGGCGGCGGGCGGCGCTCACGGGGGCAAGGTGCTGGTGTGGTACACGGAGGGCAGCCACTGGATCAACCTGCAGCCTATGCTGGAATCGCTGGTGGACAAGGGTCACGAGGTCACGGTGCTGCTGCCCAACACCTCCATGTACATGAAAGCCAGCGACACGTCCCGCTACCGCTTCCTCCATTTCAACACCTCCGTCACCAAGGAGAGCTTAGAAGAGCGGATGGAGATGTACCTCCGCTTCAACATATACGAGGCCGCCGACATGAGCTACCCGCAGCTGATAGCGGCGTTCCTCGACGTGGTCGGCATACACGTCAAGCTACAGCTGCGGTACCTGGACGGCGTGCTGAAGTCGGAGAGCGTCATGGCGAAGCTCCGCGAGGGCCGGTACGACGTGCTGCTGGCCGACCCCATTTACGTGGGCAGCGAGATGGTGGCCGAGCTGCTGGACGTCCCACTGGTGTTCAGCCTGCGCTTCACCGCAGGCCACACCTTTGAGAGGCTGTGTGGTCAGCTGCCCGCACCCCCCTCCTACGTCCCCGGGCCTCTGGTCAAACTGACCGACAGGATGACCTTCAAACAGAGGCTGGCCAACTTTCTGTTTTACGCCTCGCAGGATCTGCTTGCCAAATGGTTCTGGAGTAGCGCAGACGAGTACTACACGGAATACAGAGGTGAGCTGCTCCTCAACTAGGGGCTGTGCCGCGCAGCTCGGGAGGTAGAGCGGGTTGTCCGGGTTCGATCCCCCGGCTCCTCCTCCCCAAGTGTCGAGGTGTCCCTTAATTGCTCCTGACCAGCGGGCTGCCCCCTCGCCGTCAGCCAGTAATTGTAAAGCCACCTAAATGCCTCCTGCCTCCTTTTCTTTGTTTCTCCGACACCGTCGATGTTGAGCAATCCAGTCGATTGGCAAGATGGTACAGCAGAGCAGGTGGTAAATGAGTGCGTGTGTGTGTGTGTGTGTGTGTGTGTGTGTGTGTGTGTGTGTGTGTGTGTGTGTGTGTGTGTGTGTGTGTGTGTGTGGTGATGGCTGGTTTACCTGTGTGCCTTGATTGGGTGGCAGTAGCTCAGTCTGTTGGGACTTGGCTTTGGAACCGGAAGGTCCCCGGTTAAAGTCCTCAAAACACCTGACCGAGGTGCCCTTGAGCAAGGCACCAGACCCCAAACACTGCTCTCCGGGCAGCTGGATACACAACAGCTGATACCCACTGCTCCTTATACTAAGATGGGTTAAAAGCAGAGGAACTCATTTCACTGTATGTGACCGAGTCAATCCTCCAGATTTAGATTTTACTCAACGCACCACAGGTGTGCAGCCTGACTCGGTGAGGCTGCTTAAACCAGCCAACCACACACTCTACTACTATTACCAATGGTCAAATCGATTGATAACGTTTATTGATGCAATGGTAAATCATTACAGATCTAAAAAGGCAGAACAATGAAATGTTGTTATGACCACAACATTTACAGAGTCCCAACCTCTGGGCAGCACTGTGTGTGATTGTAAAGGTTTTAAAGGTCTCATCAGATCATCAGTCCTGTATACAAACAACAGACCACCTGAGGATTTGTAGCCAGAGACACAAACCTTTACTGATCACTGAGTGTGGTGCCATCTGCATGCGTCGACATCACAGTCAGGTGTCGGTGGTGTTTTGAAACAATATGTGTAGAAGAAGATTAGCTAAAATGAGTTAGAGTCCCCAACAAAAAAAAGACCCCAGACATTAAAACAATGGGTCACGGGGAACCCCCTGTCCGAGGCTAGGCTAGGACTAACCCAGCGCCGTTCTACCGTATGCTCCACTGCAGGGAAGCCCACCTCCATGTGTGAGCTGATAGGCAAGGTGGACCTCTGGCTCATACGGACCTACTGGGACTTTGACTTCCCCCGGCCGCTCCTCCCCAACTTCAAGTTTGTGGGCGGGATTCACTGCAGACCTGCCGAGGCGCTGCCACAGGTGTGTAGTATATCAACACATTGTCAGATGCAAGGCTATACTTTTTTTTTTACGTTTAATTTAATTTGAATCTTAATTGTAATACAATCTATGAACTCTCCTATTATATACACACACACAAGACTATACTGTCAAGTTCTTCTCAGTACCCACGACACTTTCAGTGTGTCGGATCCGATCACAACACACTCAGAAAACTGACATAGCAGAATTGATCCTTCTATGGGTCCCGACCCATAGTTTGAATGCTGCTGTAAAGTAAATGTCCTTTTGTGCCCGACTGTCGTCTCTCCAGGACATGGAGGAGTTTGTACAGAGTTCAGGGGAGGACGGCATCGTGGTCTTCAGCATGGGGTCCGCCATTAAGAACGTCACCATGGAGAGGGCCAACGTGATCGCCTCGGCCCTGGCCCAGGTCCCACAGAAGGCAAGGACCAGCCTTAAAGGATGGTTTAGGGACCAGGCTACCGTATTTGGCTCTATATCTCACTACAATCACATCTTAGTCTAAACCTGGAGGATTGAATCCTCTTTATTGGTCACACACACACACAGTGAAATGTGTTTCTCTGCATTTAACCCATCCTAGTATCAGGAGCAGTCTTTGTATATACAGACGGAGTAGTGTAGGGGTCTGGTGCCTTGCTCAACGGCACCTCGGCAGTGCCCAGGTGTCTCGAAGTCTTGAACCGGCGACCTTCCTACCAAGTCCTAACAGACTGAGCTGGTGTCACTCTTAATAGTGACAATAGGAGCTAATTAGGTAACAGGACACGGTAACACTCAACTAGTGAAGATACTGTAGGTACCAGGGCACGGGTAGCCGACTTAACTAGTGAAGATACTGTAGGTACCAGGGCACGGGTAGTCGACTTAACTAGTGAAGATACTGTAGGTACCAGGGCACGGGTAGCCGACTTAACTAGTGAAGATACTGTAGGTACCAGGGCACGGGTAGCCGACTTAACTAGTGAAGATACTGTAGGTACCAGGGCACGGGTAGCCGACTTAACTAGTGAAGATACTGTAGGTACCAGGGCACGGGTAGCCGACTTAACTAGTGAAGATACTGTAGGTTCCAGGGCGCGGGTAGCCGACTTAACTAGTGAAGATAACCCATTGACCACGGACCCTGATACATAAAGGTAGCAGACCCATCATTTATGTTATGAGCGACCCCTGTTTCTGTGTTGGTATTACGGCGGTCTCTAAAGCACGCATTTGGACCAGGATCATTCAATCCATTGCACTTCTATACAGCCCACTACATACATTTTAATCAAACATAAAGGTTTGTGTGTGTGTGTGTGTGTGTTTTTATTCTGCAGGTTCTGTGGAGATACATTGGGGAGAAGCCAGAGACGCTCGGGGAAAACACTAGACTATACGACTGGATCCCTCAGAACGACCTGCTGGGTAAAAACAGACACCAGGAAAATGAAAACAAAGCTAAATGAAAAGTCAATGAGGCTGCACAGTCCTCTCCTGCATCAGAGAGCACCATCGAAGATGGGACAGGGGATATGTTTTCACCCCTGTTTGTTGGTTAGCAAGATAACTCAAAAAGTTATGTTTGGAATAAAACAAAACTTGGTTAGATTACTTATGGGCTGATTTTGGCCCATAACCTTTTGAGAGTTAACTCTCTGCTTTTATTTTGCTATTAGTAATATCGTGCATTGTGTAACTTATATATTTGTATAATAAACGACGCCCCATCCTCCTCCTCAGGTCATCCCAAGACCAAAGCCTTCATCACACACGGCGGCACCAACGGGATCTACGAAGCCATCTACCACGGCGTGCCCATGCTGGGGATCCCCATGTTCGCCGACCAGCCTGACAACATGGTCCGCGTGGAGGCCCGAGGCGCGGCCCGCTCCCTCCACTTCAACGCCATGCAGAGCCAGGAGCTCCTGGACGCACTGCAGGACGTCATCAACCAGCCGTCGTGAGTCACTGCCTCCGTTTTGGAGAGAGAGAGAGAGAGAGAGAGAGAGAGAGAGAGAGAGAGAGAGAGAGAGAGAGAGAGAGAGAGAGAGAGAGAGAGAGAGAGAGAGAGAGAGAGAGAGAGAGAGAGAGAGAGAGAGAGAGAGAGAGAGAGAGAGAGAGAGAGAGAGAGAGAGAGAGCTCATTGTGGTGGAAGTCCTCGGTTTGGAAGTTTCATACTTTACTTGAAGAGTCAATACAACATTTTTGAAAAAGACGTCTGCTTCATTCATGGTTCAGGGACTCTCATTTGGAGCGCCGACATGACTCCACGACGGCGTTTATCACAGTGTTCATCAGTAAACAACGGGCCATGACTTTTGCCCATCTGTGATAATGTCGTTCCAGTAGTCTAGAACGCACTCTAAGCTCCGGGCTACGGTCATGGAATTCAGAAAGCACTTTGAAGAGTCATATCCACCACGACAACATTGTTCTGAGATGCACAGTCTAGTCAAGGTCCCCTTGAAGTCACTTATTGTAGCCTTAGGACAGCATCCGGGTCTCACATTCTCTCCCTCTCATATATATATATATATACATATATATAAAATTTACCGTTGTCCTTGCAGGTACAAGGAGAGTGTCATGAAGCTGTCCCGCATCCAGCACGACCGGCCGCTGAGCCCCAGGGACGAGGCCGTGTTCTGGGTAGAGTACACCATGCGTAACAAGGGGGCTAAACACCTCCGGGTCCAGGCCCACAACCTCACCTGGTACCAGTACCACAGCCTGGATGTGATGCTGCTGCTGCTGTCCGTGGCGCTGCTCCTCGCCCTCCTGCTGGTCAAGAGCTGTGGCTTCTGCGTGCGGAGATGCTGCGGTAGATCAAGGAACATGAAGAGCAAGAGCAAGAGCAAGGCAGAGTGACGCTTCAGTTTTCCTACCTTCATGGATTTCACACTGCGTTGTGAAATGTTGACATTTTGTTAGAATGGCTTGTTTGGCACAAGCCATTTCTTTACACCAATATGTTCATGTTGATATTTTCAGAGGATAAACTGACCCTCAAACATTTCTCTGCTATTCAATTTGGCAGTTTTTTTTTAGCTTGACAAGGAGTGCCAACAGGTGTAAACCATATGCATGATTACAATAGTTTTGGGTTGGTTCAGTTTAATTACCACCACCTGTTGTGTCCAATCAACAACCACAAAGGGTGATTTTAATGACAGAATTGATTTCAACCAATCACTGAAGTAGGTACTAATTGGTGACAGCTGATTGGTTGTTGTGCAATGCCACGCAGTCATCTGCGGAACGTGATTGGCCACAATTGACCTGATCAGAAAGATTCATTGGTCGAGGAAATCACAGCAAGCTTCTTCATCAAGTGCTTTTATTTTTGGAAAGATTCTCGGCCCAATCGGTGGGTTTCCCCATCACCGTGTGCACCATCACAACACGCACACGTTAGAGAATGTACTGCAAAACCAAAATGCTTCATAATAAAATAAATTGTACCCAAACTGAAAATGATGCAAATGACTTATAAACACGCAGTTCTCTCCTGCTCGCATCTCAAGTAACAACAAACAAAGAAAAACCCGTAAGCAACAAAACAAACGTACAGCAGCAGTTAGGGCCACCCTGTCTCCAGCCTCCTTCCGTGGATAGAGTAGAGTCAAACCGGACATTTCTTTATTTCCACAAAATAAACACCATTTTCTGCCTTTCCCATCTTCCTTGACCTTCCACAACACCAGCTCCATGCAGGCGGCCGCGTCGTCCGCCGTGTCGTGTCCACAGACTGGAGAACAGAGTTTAAAACACGTCAAACCACCACAGCTCAGCCGTCTTACAACTTGACAGAATGGACTTCACATTCAAGTCACTAAGGAGTCCAGGTAGGCCGTAGTAGCAGCTCGTTGATACCTACTACGGGTAGGGTTGTGGACATAGGGAATCCAGCCCAGATTCTTTCGGCTGAGAGTCGCACACCCAAGCCCCCCCCCCCAAATGTTTAAAACAAAAAGTACTTTATTTGATCGCTATCCTGGATATCCAGCAGTTACACACAAATCCATACTTTACATCCAGGTGTTTTTCAGCTAGCAGCCATCTTGGCCCTCATCATTAGCTAGAGGGGAGGAATTGAACCAAGCTAGTGTGTAGAACTAAGACGGCCACTAGGTGGCAGCAGGCTTTAACCTGGACCCACCACTGTCCTGGATGATCCTGCTGAGGTGGTCGGCGGTGAGGTTGTTGAGGGTCAGCTTGTGGGGCGGTCCCAGCCGGTGAGGGAACACCACAGAGGTGTCCACCACCGTCCCGTGGACAAACTGGGGGGGAAATTGTGAAATTGTGCTTTTGCTCTTCATTTTGCAATGCAAAATTGTAACTTCCTCCATGATTTAATTTTTGTTCTGCTTTTAGTAATTAGCCATTTTGGCTTCCCTTTCCCATTTGTATGGGAAAGACACTCTTGGGTCGTCTCACATACGGTGGTTCTTATTACTGCTAGTTTCCTTCCTTGGAAACTGAAGGCGAGGCCGGCCTCACCTTCAGGGCACAGAGGCTGGTCTCCAGGCCGTGTCCCACCAGGATGGTGTCGGCCCAGACAAAGCGAAGCAGCGTCTGCTGCACCTCTCTGATGGAGGGACAGGCCTCCGTCAGGTCCTTCTCAGAGATACCGGAGAATCTTTACAACAAAAACACAGGCCACTTGTTGCAGGTTTGTAATCGCTCAATGTTTAAGTACAATACTACAACTCATTGTTAAAGGAATCAGCATTGTTAATTACTGTAATATTGATCAATACATTATAGAGTATGATAATATACTGCCTCTCTCAGGCACTATATTATCGGCAAATACGAAAAGAGGATTGTGAATGTAGTGGGAGCTACAAACAAAATGGTCCATTTAAATGGGGTCACGGTGAAGGAAAGGAAGAGAGAGAGTCACGGTGAAGGAAAGGAAGGGAGAGAGTCACGGTGAAGGAAAGGAAGGGAGAGAGTCACGGTGAAGGAAAGGAAGGGAGAGAGTCACGGTGAAGGAAAGGAAGGGAGAGAGTCACGGTGAAGGAAAGGAAGGGAGAGAGTCACGGTGAAGGAAAGGAAGGGAGAGAGTCACGGTGAAGGAAAGGAAGGGAGAGAGTCACAGTGAAGGAAAGGAAGGGAGAGAGTCACAGTGAAGGAAAGGAAGGGAGAGAGTCACAGTGAAGGAAGGAAGGGGGAGAGTCACAGTGAAGGAAAGGAAGGGAGAGAGTCACAGTGAAGGAAGGAAGGGGGAGAGTCACGGTGAAGGAAAGGAAGGGAGAGAGTCACAGTGAAGGAAAGGAAGGGAGAGAGTCACAGTGAAGGAAGGAAGGGGGAGAGTCACGGTGAAGGAAAGGAAGCGAGAGTCACGGTGAAGGAAAGGAAGGGAGAGAGTCACGGTGAAGGAAACGAGGGGAGCATATGGAGTGATATAAAGACACTGGTGAAGACCTGGTGTTGAAGTCCACCACGTCGTTCTCCGGCTTGACGAACGTGTCGTAGACGGCCTGCAGGCCCGAGTTGACCACCGTGACTCTGGACAGCTCCAGGCCGTGGGTGGTGTAGCACTGATCAGACAGGAACGAAGAGCAGATCTAAATACAGCGTATCGTCTAGTGGTTACAGCGGAAGGGGAGCGGCTTTGATCCCCAGTGTCCCCCAACTGCTCCTTAATAGATTCATGAATTAAAATCATTAAATAAAACGCGACTCTTTTTATTAAATAAAAGAGTCGCAGCAAGTCTCAAAATAAGATAAGTGTCACCCCAATAGCCACCAATAAGCCCTTTAAACCCCCTCATGTTCAAGAGAAAATGTTCCTCTTAAAATTTCAAACATTTACATGAAACGTAATTTACTATGAAAAGCTCCGTCAAAAGCAGTTGACGCAATGATTTGCGTCAACAACCAGCCATTGGCTCATGTAATCATTAGATGATGACTTAGATGATACTCATTAGATGATACTCATTAGATGATGACTTAGATGATACTCATTAGATGATGACTTAGATGATACTCATTTAAAAATGGGCCTCGTACTTTCTTCAGTTACCTTTAACCAGTATGCAAGTTAAATGAAAAGTGAATGAAGGGCGTATCGTCACCATTTCACAGTCCAAAGAGTAGACCCCAGGACAGCCGCCAGCCTCTCTCGGCTGGGAGGAGACAAAGCCATCCAGGTTGATCTCGTCATGGACGTGAAGCTAGTATGACACACAGTTGAACATAGCAAGGCAGTAGTCTACAATGTAAACCGCCGCCTCTTATTAGATTACATTAGACTCTATTATTCACAGCTAATCTAATAACAATTTCATATCTTTAAATATTGCATTCTGTGGCTTACATTATGGTGGGATATTATGTAATTAGGTAAAAGTAGGCCTATATGCAGTGGTGGCTGGTGCATTTTTCACCAGGGGGGGCTATACCATTTTTTTTTTTTACAATTACATATTGTTAATTACATTATATACAATTACTTTTTGTATTGAAATGTCGCCCTTCTGTCCATCACTTTCATCATGGCCACGCAAGGCCAGCTCAAAGGCACCACAGAACTTCACACAGTCTATTCTTTTAGACAGGATGGCCGTGTTCCATTTCAGGGTCTGCAGCCTTAAGGCTGCATCCGAATGTATGACGATGCTGTTGAATGTATGACGATCAGCGTCCAAACGTCTTCCGGGAGGGCTGTTTCAGAACAGCCCTCCCGGAAGACGTTTGGAGGACGCTGATTGGCTACATTTTATGTCACTCGTTTATATCTTGAATCAGCAATTGGCTAAACTGCTACAGAGACCCGCCTCCGTGGGGCGATTTCTCTACAGTCCCCCCCAGCATCGTCATGCAGTGTACTAGGCATATGTGTACCAGGAAAAGCATATTATTATTATATTATTTTAAAATCATATTTTACACATATTTCTGGGTGCATTCCATATTTTAAACACACACATATTGACAATTTAAATATATATATATATATTTTTTTTATTATTAATAATAATGTTTGTGCGTGTGGTTTAGGGGGGGCGGCGCCCCATCGCCCCCTATGGGCCAGCCGCCACTGCCTATATGAATGAAGAACCGTGTTGGTGTATGATCAGGCAGCGACCAGCTATAGGCTTAACTATGGCTACAAGGTCTGTACATGTTTTCCTTTTTTTAATTTTTGACTTAAAAACATTAATAAAAACACGTAATATTAGTAGTCTATTTCACCTGTGGACAGGCTGGCTCCTGTCAGTTATGTTTCTGCTGATGTGCAAACTCGGTTCTACAGCCTCGTCAAATCATCATGATAAACTGTATTCATCTTTGAATAAAATAATGAAGGTGATATTGCCATGAAGCATATATATATATATATATATATATATATATATATATATATATATATATATATATATATATATATATATATATGCTTCATGGCAATATCACCTTCATTATTTTATATATAATTATATATATATATATATATATATATATATATAAATAACCTAATAAGCTCAGTTCATCATAAATAACGCTATGGACAGTGTTAAACAAAACAAAACACTATACTTAAACTGACCACCAGGTGTCGGAACTCTCCACCAATAGGTCTGAACAGGGCTGTACGCATCGATGCATACGAGCAGTTGTGTTGAGGAATGACATTTAAAGTCTGTAATATTGGGAAGCTTTTTATTTAATGTACTGGAAGTTCAAGTTCTTTATTGTCATATTCCCAGTTTTTTAAATTACAATTACAATTGGCAATTGTCATTGGCAATTGGTGATGCAGCCAGTCCAGCCTGTCTGTGGTCCAGAGAGACCTGATGAGGTCTGTGAGTCCGGGTCAGGTCCTTCCTGATCCTCGCTGGACCCAGAGGAACCTGAAGCTCCTCCTGGCTCTGTCCATTGATGGAGAGGAGGGGGGGGGTCCTCCTCTCTGACTCTTCCTGTAGTTCAGCTCCTTTGTTTTGCTACCGTTGAGACGGAGGTTGTTCTGTCCTGGTACCAAGGACAGAACATTTCCCCTATTCCCTGGTGTTGTTGTTCCTGGTGTGAGAGAGCGATAAGGCGTGTGTGTGATAGTCCAGCCCACTTCCCCCATGACTCAGAAGTGAACTTTAATCCACTTCCTACCCTTATAGTATTGTGGCTTAACTGCACACACACACACAGCTAAATAATTTGTGTTGCAAATAACGTGTTTTTGGACAACCGGTTTAGGTCTGCAGCACCAACAGGTAAGCGTCGTTCTACTACCACCAGTGACTTAACAACCATGTGATGGAACAAAGCCCGCAGTGTAATAGTGATATTAGTGATATTAGTGGTCTAGTTGTGTTGCGTTCCAGACATCTCGAACGTCAAGTCGAGAATTCACCACGTTCTACTACAAAAAGTGCAGAAAAGATTCTAATGTATTGTCATTGCACAGCACAAGTACAGTAGAGCGAAACTAATTTGGCATCTAACCAGAGTGCAAATGTTGCAGTAAAGTGCATGGTAATATATAATGTAGTTAATAATAATGTGTAAAATATGTAAAAACAGCCTACAATGCAACGCCACCTGACCAAATCCATGTACCCCGACTTCAGTTGCTGACGTCACATAACAAGGGCAGCACCCCAGGAGTCAATAATACTATAAGTAATACTGTGATTGATTTAATCTGACATGTCCCTCCTGTTTCATGTGTGTATGCAAGGAGCAGGGACGTGCGGTCAACTGGCTGCTTGCACATTGACTACTGGTTATGTTTCATATCCCATATCACACACACACACACACACACACACACACACACACACAATATGGCCCAATATGTACCTTACCTACTGTGTGTGTGTGTGTGTGTGTGTGTGTGTGTGTGTGTGTGTGTGTGTGTGTGTGTGTGTGTGTGTGTGTGTGTGTGTGTGTGTGTGTGTGTGTGTGTGTGTGTGTGTGATATGGGATATGAAACATAACCAGTAGTCAATGTGCAAGCAGCCAGTTGACTGGTGAATTGATGCTACTCTGTTGAATTCATATATTTGTAAATCAGACTAAGAAAGAGTCAGTGCCTCCCAGCCTCCAGCCTCACCGCACGTCACTGCCAAGGAGGCTGTACAGCCAGAGAAACGCCACCTTGTCGCGGTCAGCCATCCGTTCTGTTTACGTTCGGCGTCATGCACCTGGAACGCTTTGAGGTCGGAACTCCAAAGTTTCAAGTGTTCATGTACGACTCACGTGTTGTCTGGAACGCGGCATAAGTTCACTATACAAGCTTTAACGTTCACATTCAACTGCTGGCCAATCAGCTCACAATACGCATGTATGCCATAGAGGACTGAATCAGAGTTCAGTTGAGTTAATAATTACTCCACTTTTCACAAAGCTCATTCTCTCTCATTCCCCCCCCCAACGCTTCTCTCCACAGACGGTCCGACCATGAGGCCGTGCGAGCGTCTGTCCGTGTGTGTGCTGGCGGTGTTGTGCGTGGCGGCGGGCGGCGCTCACGGGGGCAAGGTGCTGGTGTGGTACACGGAGGGCAGCCACTGGATCAACCTGCAGCCTATGCTGGAATCGCTGGTGGACAAGGGTCACGAGGTCACGGTGCTGCTGCCCAACACCTCCATGTACATGAAAGCCAGCGACACGTCCCGCTACCGCTTCCTCCATTTCAACACCTCCGTCACCAAGGAGAGCTTAGAAGAGCTGATGGAGATGTTCCTCCGCTTCACCATATACGAGGCCGCCGACATGAGCTACCCGCAGCTGATAGCGGCGATCCTCGACAAGGTCAGCATGAACGTCAAGCTACAGCTGCGGTACCTGGACGGCGTGCTGAAGTCGGAGAGCGTCATGGCGAAGCTCCGCGAGGGCCGGTACGACGTGCTGCTGGCCGACCCCATTTACGTGGGCAGCGAGATGGTGGCCGAGCTGCTGGACGTCCCACTGGTGTTCAGCCTGCGCTTCACCGCAGGCCACACCTTTGAGAGGCTGTGCGGTCAGCTGCCCGCACCCCCCTCCTACGTCCCCGGGCCTGTGGTCAAACTGACCGACAGGATGACCTTCAAACAGAGGCTGGCCAACTTTCTGTTTTACGCCTCGCAGGATCTGCTTGCCAAATGGTTCTGGAGTAGCGCAGACGAGTACTACACGGAATACAGAGGTGAGCTGCTCCTCAACTAGGGGCTGTGCCGCGCAGCTCGGGAGGTAGAGCGGGTTGTCCGGGTTCGATCCCCCGGCTCCTCCTCCCCAAGTGTCGAGGTGTCCCTTAATTGCTCCTGACCAGCGGGCTGCCCCCTCGCCGTCAGCCAGTAATTGTAAAGCCACCTAAATGCCTCCTGCCTCCTTTTCTTTGTTTCTCCGACACCGTCGATGTTGAGCAATCCAGTCGATTGGCAAGATGGTACAGCAGAGCAGGTGGTAAATGAGTGCGTGTGTGTGTGTGTGTGTGTGTGTGTGGTGATGGCTGGTTTACCTGTGTGCCTTGATTGGGTGGCAGTAGCTCAGTCTGTTGGGACTTGGCTTTGGAACCGGAAGGTCCCCGGTTAAAGTCCTCAAAACACCTGACCGAGGTGCCCTTGAGCAAGGCACCAGACCCCAAACACTGCTCTCCGGGCAGCTGGATACACAACAGCTGATACCCACTGCTCCTTATACTAAGATGGGTTAAAAGCAGAGGAACTCATTTCACTGTATGTGACCGAGTCAATCCTCCAGATTTAGATTTTACTCAACGCACCACAGGTGTGCAGCCTGACTCGGTGAGGCTGCTTAAACCAGCCAACCACACACTCTACTACTATTACCAATGGTCAAATCGATTGATAACGTTTATTGATGCAATGGTAAATCATTACAGATCTAAAAAGGCAGAACAATGAAATGTTGTTATGACCACAACATTTACAGAGTCCCAACCTCTGGGCAGCACTGTGTGTGATTGTAAAGGTTTTAAAGGTCTCATCAGATCATCAGTCCTGTATACAAACAACAGACCACCTGAGGATTTGTAGCCAGAGACACAAACCTTTACTGATCACTGAGTGTGGTGCCATCTGCATGCGTTGACATCACAGTCAGGTGTCGGTGGTGTTTTGAAACAATATGTGTAGAAGAAGATTAGCTAAAATGAGTTAGGGTCCCCAACAAAAAAAAGACCCCAGACATTAAAACAATGGGTCACGGGGAACCCCCTGTCCGAGGCTAGGCTAGGACTAACCCAGCGCCGTTCTACCGTATGCTCCACTGCAGGGAAGCCCACCTCCACGTGTGAGCTGATAGGCAAGGTGGACCTCTGGCTCATACGGACCTACTGGGACTTTGACTTCCCCCGGCCGCTCCTCCCCAACTTCAAGTTTGTGGGCGGGATTCACTGCAGACCTGCCGAGGCGCTGCCACAGGTGTGTAGTATATCAACACATTGTCAGATGCAAGGCTATACTGCAGGCTATACTTTTTTACGTTTAATTTAATTTGAATCTTAATTGTAATACAATCTATGAACTCTCCTATTATATACACACACACAAGACTATACTGTCAAGTTCTTCTCAGTACCCACGACACTTTCAGTGTATCGGATCCGATCACAACACACTCAGAAAACTGACATAGCAGAATTGATCCTTCTATGGGTCCCGACCCATAGTTTGAATGCTGCTGTAAAGTAAATGTCCTTTTGTGCCCGACTGTCGTCTCTCCAGGACATGGAGGAGTTTGTACAGAGTTCAGGGGAGGACGGCATCGTGGTCTTCAGCCTGGGGTCCTACATTAAGAACGTCACCATGGAGAGGGCCAACGTGATCGCCTCGGCCCTGGCCCAGGTCCCACAGAAGGCAAGGACCAGCCTTAAAGGATGGTTTAGGGACCAGGCTACCGTATTTGGCTCTATATCTCACTACAATCACATCTTAGTCTAAACCTGGAGGATTGAATCCTCTTTATTGCTCACATACATACACACAGTGAAATGTGTTTTTCTGCATTTAACCCATCCTAGTATCAGGAGCAGTCTTTGTATATACAGACGGAGTAGTGTAGGGGTCTGGTGCCTTGCTCAACGGCACCTCGGCAGTGCCCAGGTGTCTCGAAGTCTTGAACCGGCGACCTTCCTACCAAGTCCTAACAGACTGAGCTGGTGTCACTCTTAATAGTGACAATAGGAGCTAATTAGGTAACAGGACACGGTAACACTCAACTAGTGAAGATACTGTAGGTACCAGGGCACGGGTAGTCGACTTAACTAGTGAAGATACTGTAGGTACCAGGGCACGGGTAGCCGACTTAACTAGTGAAGATACTGTAGGTACCAGGGCACGGGTAGCCGACTTAACTAGTGAAGATACTGTAGGTACCAGGGCACGGGTAGCCGACTTAACTAGTGAAGATACTGTAGGTACCAGGGCACGGGTAGCCGACTTAACTAGTGAAGATACTGTAGGTACCAGGGCACGGGTAGCCGACTTAACTAGTGAAGATACTGTAGGTACCAGGGCACGGGTAGCCGACTTAACTAGTGAAGATACTGTAGGTACCAGGGCACGGGTAGCCGACTTAACTAGTGAAGATACTGTAGGTACCAGGGCACGGGTAGCCGACTTAACTAGTGAAGATACTGTAGGTACCAGGGCACGGGTAGCCGACTTAACTAGTGAAGATACTGTAGGTACCAGGACCCTGGTACTGATACATAAAGGTAGCAGACCCATCATTTATGTTATGAGCGACCCCTGTTTCTGTGTTGGTATTACGGCGGTCTCTAAAGCACGCATTTGGACCAGGATCATTCAATCCATTGCACTTCTATACAGCCCACTACATACATTTTAATCAAACATAAAGGTTTGTGTGTGTGTGTGTGTGTGTGTGTGTTTTATTCTGCAGGTTCTGTGGAGATACATTGGGGAGAAGCCAGAGACGCTCGGGGAAAACACTAGACTATACGACTGGATCCCTCAGAACGACCTGCTGGGTAAAAACAGACACCAGGAAAATGAAAACAAAGCTAAATGAAAAGTCAATGAGGCTGCACAGTCCTCTCCTGCATCAGAGAGCACCATCGAAGATGGGACAGGGGATATGTTTTCACCCCTGTTTGTTGGTTAGCAAGATAACTCAAAAAGTTATGTTTGGAATAAAACAAAACTTGGTTAGATTACTTATGGGCTGATTTTGGCCCATAACCTTTTGAGAGTTAGCTCCCTGCTTTTATTTTGCTATTAGTAATGTCGTGCATTGTGTAACTTATATATTTGTATAATAAACGACGCCCCATCCTCCTCCTCCTCAGGTCATCCCAAGACCAAAGCCTTCATCACACACGGCGGCACCAACGGGATCTACGAAGCCATCTACCACGGCGTGCCCATGCTGGGGATCCCCATGTTCGCCGACCAGCCTGACAACATGGTCCGCGTGGAGGCCCGGGGCGCGGCCCGCTCCCTCCACTTCAACGCCATGCAGAGCCAGGAGCTCCTGGACGCACTGCAGGACGTCATCAACCAGCCGTCGTGAGTCACTGCCTCCGTTTTGGAGAGAGAGAGAGAGAGAGAGAGAGAGAGAGAGAGAGAGAGAGACGGAGAAGAGAGAGAGAGAAGAGAAGAGAGAAGAGAGAGAGAGACAGAGAGAGAGAGAGAGAGAGAGAGAGAGAGAGAGAGAGAGAGAGAGAGAGAGAGAGAGAGAGAGAGAGAGAGAGAGAGAGAGAGAGCTCATTGTGGTGGAAGTCCTCGGTTTGGAAGTTTCATACTTTACTTGAAGAGTCAATACAACATTTTTGAAAAAGACGTCTGCTTCATTCATGGTTCAGGGACTCTCATTTGGAGCGCCGACATGACTCCACGACGGCGTTTATCACAGTGTTCATCAGTAAACAACGGGCCATGACTTTTGCCCATCTGTGATAATGTCGTTCCAGTAGTCTAGAACGCACTCTAAGCTCCGGGCTATGGTCATGGAATTCAGAAAGCACTTTGAAGCGTCATATCCACCACGACAACATTGTTCTGAGATGTACAGTCTAGTCAAGGTCCCCTTGAAGTCACTTATTGTAGCCTTAGGACAGCATCCGGGTCTCACATTCTCTCCCTCTCATATATATATATATATATATATATACATATATATAAAATTTACCGTTGTCCTTGCAGGTACAAGGAGAGTGTCATGAAGCTGTCCCGCATCCAGCACGACCGGCCGCTGAGCCCCAGGGACGAGGCCGTGTTCTGGGTAGAGTACACCATGCGTAACAAGGGGGCTAAACACCTCCGGGTCCAGGCCCACAACCTCACCTGGTACCAGTACCACAGCCTGGATGTGATGCTGCTGCTGCTGTCCGTGGCGCTGCTCCTCGCCCTCCTGCTGGTCAAGAGCTGTGGCTTCTGCGTGCGGAGATGCTGCGGTAGATCAAGGAACATGAAGAGCAAGAGCAAGAGCAAGGCAGAGTGACGCTTCAGTTTTCCTACCTTCATGGATTTCACACTGCGTTGTGAAATGTTGACATTTTGTTAGAATGGCTTGTTTGGCACAAGCCATTTCTTTACACCAATATGTTCATGTTGATATTTTCAGAGGATAAACTGACCCTCAGACCCTCAAACATTTCTCTGCTATTCAATTTGGCAGTTTTTTTTTAGCTTGACAAGGAGTGCCAACAGGTGTAAACCATATGCATGATTACAATAGTTTTGGGTTGGTTCAGTTTAATTACCACCACCTGTTGTGTCCAATCAACAACCACAAAGGGTGATTTTAATGACAGAATTGATTTCAACCAATCACTGAACTAGGTACTAATTGGTGACAGCTGATTGGTTGTTGTGCAATGCCACGCAGTCATCTGCGGAACGTGATTGGCCACAATTGACCTGATCAGAAAGATTCATTGGCCGAGGAAATCACACCACGCTTCTTCATCAAGTGCTTTTATTTTTGGAAAGATTCTCGGCCCAATCGGTGGGTTTCCCCATCACCGTGTGCACCATCACAACACGCACACGTTAGAGAATGTACTGCAAAACCAAAATGCTTTATAATAAAATAAATTGTACCCAAACTGAAAATGATGCAAATGACTTATAAACACGCAGTTCTCTCCTGCTCGCATCTCAAGTAACAACAAATAAAGAAAAACCCGTAAGCAACAAAACAAACGTACAGCAGCAGTTAGGGCCACCCCGCCTCCAGCCTCCTTCCGTGGATAGAGTAGAGTCAAACCGGACATTTCTTTATTTCCACAAAATAAATCACCATTTTCTGCCTTTCCCATCTTCCTTGACCTTCCACAACACCAGCTCCATGCAGGCGGCCGCGTCGTCCGCCGTGTCGTGTCCACAGACTGGAGAACAGAGTTTAAAACACGTCAAACCACCACAGCTCAGCCGTCTTACAACTTGACAGAATGGACTTCACATTCAAGTCACTAAGGAGTCCAAGTAGGCGGTAGTAGCAGCTCGTTGATACCTACTACGGGTAGGGTTGTGGACACAGGGAATCCAGCCCAGATTCTTTCGGCTGAGAGTCGCACACCCAAGCCCCCCCCCCCAAATGTTTAAAACAAAAAGTACTTTATTTGATCGCTATCCTGGATATCCAGCAGTTACACACAAATCCATACTTTACATCCAGGTGTTTTTCAGCTAGCAGCCATCTTGGCCCTCATCATTAGCTAGAGGGGAGGAATTGAACCAAGCTAGTGTGTAGAACTAAGACGGCCACTAGGTGGCAGCAGGCTTTAACCTGGACCCACCACTGTCCTGGATGATCCTGCTGAGGTGGTCGGCAGTGAGGTTGTTGAGGGTCAGCTTGTGGGGCGGTCCCAGCCGGTGAGGGAACACCACAGAGGTGTCCACCACCGTCCCGTGGACAAACTGGGGGGGAAATTGTGAAATTGTGCTTTTGCTCTTCATTTTGCAATGCATTATGTTTTTTTTATGTCTTAAGATTGTAACTTCCTCCATGATTTAATTTTTGTTCTGCTTTTAGTAATTAGCCATTTTGGCTTCCCTTTCCCATTTGTATGGGAAAGACACTCTCACATACGTCTCACATACGGTGGTTCTTATTACTGCTAGTTTCCTTCCTTGGAAACTGAAGGCGAGGCCGGCCTCACCTTCAGGGCACAGAGGCTGGTCTCCAGGCCGTGTCCCACCAGGATGGTGTCGGCCCAGACAAAGCGAAGCAGCGTCTGCTGCACCTCTCTGATGGAGGGACAGGCCTCCGTCAGGTCCTTCTCAGAGATACCGGAGAATCTTTACAACAAAAACACAGGCCACTTGTTGCAGGTTTGTAATCGCTCAATGTTTAATTACAATACTACAACTCATTGTTAAAGGAATCAGCATTGTTAATTACTGTAATATTGATCAATACATTATAGAGTATGATAATATACTGCCTCTCTCAGGCACTATATTATCGGCAAATACGAAAAGAGGATTGTGAATGTAGTGGGAGCTACAAACAAAATGGTCCATTTAAATGGGGTCACGGTGAAGGAAAGGAAGGGAGAGAGTCACGGTGAAGGAAAGGAAGGGAGAGAGTCACGGTGAAGGAAGGATGGGAGAGAGTCACGGTGAAGGAAAGGAAGGGAGCGAGTCACGGTGAAGGAAAGGAAGGGAGAGTCACGGTGAAGGAAAGGAAGGGAGAGAGTCACAGTGAAGGAAAGGAAGAGAGAGAGTCACGGTGAAGGAAAGGAAGGGAGCGAGTCACGGTGAAGGAAAGGAAGGGAGAGTCACGGTGAAGGAAAGGAAGGGAGAGAGTCACAGTGAAGGAAAGGAAGGGAGAGAGTCACGGTGAAGGAAAGGAAGGGAGAGAGTCACGGTGAAGGAAAGGAAGGGAGAGAGTCACAGTGAAGGAAAGGAAGAGAGAGAGTCACGGTGAAGGAAAGGAAGGGAGAGAGTCACGGTGAAGGAAAGGAAGGGAGAGAGTCACGGTGAAGGAAAGGAGGGGAGAGAGTCACGATGAAGGAAAGGAAGGGAGAGAGTCACGGTGAAGGAAAGGAAGGGAGAGTCACGGTGAAGGAAAGGAAGGGAGAGTCACGGTGAAGGAAAGGAAGGGAGAGCTTTTCATAGTAATTTACAATGAAAAGCTCCGTCAAAAGCAGTTCAGTTAACAAGCAAAAATGATTTGCGTCAACAACCAGCCATTGGCTCATGTAATCATTAGATGATGACTTAGATGATACTCATTAGATGATGACTTAGATGATACTCATTAGATGATGACTTAGATGATACTCATTGGATGATACTCATTAGATCAGGGGTTCCCAACCTTTTTCACCCAGAGCCCCCCCAAATGACTCCTGTTTTGCCCAGAGCCCCCCCCCCCGGAATTTTTTAAAACACATACTCAAAGTAAGCCGGATTTTGCCGATGTGTTTATGTGGATTCAAAAGTCGTAAATAATCTACAAAATGGAGGATACCGATTTGATCGGAGCAACTGTGACAAATAATCCAACTGAAACCGACACCTTACGCGCAGAAGAAACATTTCTATTAAAGAAAAAATGATACATTTCTGTCTTTTTATGCCTTTATTAGCTACTAACTTGCAATTGTATGCATCATATTTATTTAAAATTTCGAAGAACAGGACACTTCAAAATAATAGACTATGCCTAATAAAAAGAATCCACTGCAGTAAAAATGTCCTCACCCCGGGTGGTAGTGGTAAGGTTGACTGACATAAGAATGTCCTGCTTCAAATCTTCCCCATCGATATATTGCACATAAACGATGAGCACAGCCTTGTCTGCTACAGTTGTAGTTTCATCAAGTTGTATGGCAAATGGCCCCTTTCCAAGCTTTTCGAGCAGCTGCAGCTCGCAGTTACTTGCCATCTTGTCAATTCTGTCTTTCACCGTATTGTTTGACAGTGGTACAGTTTTTAGCTTCTCCGCCACCTGCGGGCCGCACAGTTTCTCAACCATTTTAATGCAAGCTGGCTTAATGAGCTGCTCGCCAATGTTGTGCGGTTTCTTTGCCTTTGCTATTAAAAGTGCACATTCAAAAGAGGCCTCGTGGCCTTCTGTACATCGCTGCCAGCCCTAACAAACTGTTGTTTCTTTATGAAAAAGTCCCGATCACGCCCGACCGTTTCTGGGTGCATGGTCTGTTGGTGTCTCTTCATTTTGCAGGGTTTCATGCTGTCGTTGGCTAGCTTCTCTCTGCATATCACACACTCTGGGCGGGTTTTGTCCGTTCCCTCCATGAAACCTAAGTTAAGATAGCTCTCTAGGTAGGTCCTCATTTTCTTTTTGATTGCAGATGAGCTGTCATCTCCTTTACGTTTTTCAGACATTTTTAGACAAAATATTCACCTTATGAAGTTGGTCGCTAGCTAGCAAGCACAGCAAACTGTTACTACTACAGAAGCTGACACAGTAACGTCAATGTTGGCGCGAATCGGAGGAGTATCAGATTAATTTGTAGAATTTTTATTAAAATGAATTAATCAATACATTTCTATATTTTATTGTAATGTAGAGACAAGGCTTTTAGCGACAATCATGTATTGCGTTACAATTATATGTAAACAACTTTTAAAAACTTTATAAAAAAAAAAAAAAAAAAAATAAAATATCGAAATATGATATTAGGCCTCAAATCATCTGAGGCCTGGCGCCCCCCCTGCGATCTTTGGCGCCCCCCAAGGGGGCGCGCCCCCAGGTTGGGAACCACTGCATTAGATGATACTCATTAGATGATGACTTAGATGATACTCATTAGATGATACTCATTAGATGATGACTTAGATGATACTCATTGGATGTACTCATTAGATGATACTCATTAGATGATGACTTAGATGATACTCATTTAAAAACGGGCCTCGTACTTTCTTCAGTTACCTTTAACCAGTATGCAAGTTAAATGAAAAGTGAATGAAGGGCGTATCGTCACCATTTCACAGTCCAAAGAGTAGACCCCAGGACAGCCGCCAGCCTCTCTCGGCTGGGAGGAGACAAAGCCATCCAGGTTGATCTCGTCATGGACGTGAAGCTAGTATGACACACACACACACACACAGTTGAACATAGCAAGGCAGTAGTCTACAATGTAAACCGCCGCCTCTTATTAGATTACATTAGACTCTATTATTCACAGCTAATCTAATAACAATTTCATATCTTTAAATATTGCATTCTGTTACATTATGGTGGGATATTATGTAATTAGGTCAAAGTAGGCCTATATGCAGTGGTGGCTGGTGCATTTTTCACCAGGGGGGGCTATACCATTTTTTTCTATGGCTACAAGGTCTGTACATGTTTTCCTTTTTTTAATTTTTGACTTAAAAACATTAATAAAAACACGTAATATTAGTAGTCTATTTCACCTGTGGACAGGCTGGCTCCTGTCAGTTATGTTTCTGCTGATGTGCAAACTCGGTTCTACAGCCTCGTCAAATCATCATGATAAACTGTATTCATCTTTGAATAAAATAATGAAGGTGATATTGCCATGAAGCATATATATATATATATATATATATATATATATATATAATATATTATATATATATATATATATATATATATATATATAATATATTATATATATATGCTTCATGGCAATATCACCTTCATTATTTTATATATAATTATAATTATATATATATATATATATATATATATATATATATATATAATTATAATTATATATAAAATAATGAAGGTGATATTGCCATGAAGCATATATATATAATATATTATATATATATATATATATATATATATATATATATATGTATATATATATATAAATAACCTAATAAGCTCAGTTCATCATAAATAACGCTATGGACAGTGTTAAACAAAACAAAACACTATACTTAAACTGACCACCAGGTGTCGGAACTCTCCACCAATAGGTCTGAACAGGGCTGTACGCATCGATGCATACGAGCAGTTGTGTTGAGGAATGACATTTAAAGTCTGTAATATTGGGAAGCTTTTTATTTAATGTACTGGAAGTTCAAGTTCTTTATTGTCATATTCCCAGTTTTTTAAATTACAATTACAATTGGCAATTGTCATTGGCAATTGGTGAGCAGCCAGTCCACCCTGTCTGTGGTCCAGAGAGACCTGATGAGGTCTGGGAGTCCGGGTCAGGTCCTTCCTGATCCTCGCTGGACCCAGAGGAACCTGAAGCTCCTCCTGGCTCTGTCCATTGATGGAGAGGAGGGGGGGGTCCTCCTCTCTGACTCTTCCTGTAGTTCAGCTCCTTTGTTTTGCTACCGTTGAGACGGAGGTTGTTCTGTCCTGGTACCAAGGACAGAACATTTCCCCTATTCCCTGGTGTTGTTGTTCCTGGTGTGAGAGAGCGTTAAGGCGTGTGTGTGATAGTCCAGCCCACTTCCCCCATGACTCAGAAGTGAACTTTAATCCACTTCCTACCCTTATAGTATTGTGGCTTAACTGCACACACACACACACACACACACACACACACACACACACACACACACACACACACACACACACACACACACACACACACACACACACACACACACACACACACACACACACACACACACACACACACAGCTAAATAATTTGTGTTGCAAATAACGTGTTTTTGGACAACCGGTTTAGGTCTGCAGCACCAACAGGTAAGCGTCGTTCTACTACCACCAGTGACTTAACAACCATGTGATGGAACAAAGCCCGCAGTGTAATAGTGATATTAGTGATATTAGTGGTCTAGTTGTGTTGCGTTCCAGACATCTCGAACGTCAAGTCGAGAATTCACCACGTTCTACTAGAAAAAGTGCAATTCGATTAGATTCTAATGTATTGTCATTGCACAGCACAAGTACAGTAGAGCGAAACTAATTTGGCATCTAACCAGAGTGCAAATGTTGCAGTAAAGTGCATGGTAATATATAATGTAGTTAATAATAATGTGTAAAATATGTAAAAACAGCCTACAATGCAACGCCACCTGACCAAATCCATGTACCCCGACTTCAGTTGCTGACGTCACATAACAAGGGCAGCACCCCAGGAGTCAATAATACTATAAGTAATACTGTGATTTATTTAATTTGTCCCTCCTGTTTCATGTGTGTACGCAAGGAGCAGGGACGTGCGCTCAGAACTCAAATATATGAATTCAACAGAGTAGCATCAATTCACCAGTCAACTGACTGCTTGCACATTGACTACTGGTTATGTTTCATATCCCATATCACACACACACACACACACACACACACACACACACACACACACACACACACACACACACACACACACACACACACACACACACACACACACACACACACACACACACACACACACACACACACACACACACACACACAGACAGTAGGTAAGGTACATATTGGGCCAAAGAAGAAGGTTCCATTCAAAGCGGCTCAGAGCGCTCTGCACCCTCCGTGTGGTCTTAATGTGCATCACAATTCATACTCATTCAATACAAATTAAAGTATATACAGTGTAGTTTAATTTTTATTATATATAAAAATGAAAGATTATATATGATATATATATATATCTCTGAGCCGCTATAAATGTAACGTTCTTCTTTGGCCCAATATGTACCTTACCTACTGTGTGTGTGTGTGTGTGTGTGTGTGTGTGTGTGTGTGTGTGTGTGTGTGTGTGTGTGTGTGTGTGTGTGTGTGTGTGTGTGTGTGTGTGTGTGTGTGTGTGTGTGTGTGTGTGTGTGTGTGTGTGTGTGTGTGTGTGTGTGTGTGTGTGAAGAATGCTGATATGGGATATGAAACATAACCAGTAGTCAATGTGCAAGCAGCCAGTTGACTGGTGAATTGATGCTACTCTGTTGAATTCATATATTTGTAAATCAGACTAAGAAAGAGTCAGTGCCTCCCAGCCTCCAGCCTCACCGCACGTCACTGCCAAGGAGGCTGTACAGCCAGAGAAACGCCACCTTGTCGCGGTCAGCCATCCGTTCTGTTTACGTTCGGCGTCATGCACCTGGAACGCTTTGAGGTCGGAACTCCAAAGTTTCAAGTGTTCAATGTACGACTCACGTGTTGTCTGGAACGCGGCATAAGTTCACTATACAAGCTTTAACGTTCACATTCAACTGCTGGCCAATCAGCTCACAATACGCATGTATGCCATAGAGGACTGAATCAGAGTTCAGTTGAGTTAATAATTACTCCACTTTTCACAAAGCTCATTCTCTCTCATTCCCCCCCCCAACGCTTCTCTCCACAGACGGTGGACCATGAGGCCGTGCGAGCGTCTGTCCGTGTGTGTGCTGGCGGTGTTGTGCGTGGCGGCGGGCGGCGCTCACGGGGGCAAGGTGCTGGTGTGGTACACGGAGGGCAGCCACTGGATCAACCTGCAGCCTATGCTGGAATCGCTGGTGGACAAGGGTCACGAGGTCACGGTGCTGCTGCCCAACACCTCCATGTACATGAAAGCCAGCGACACGTCCCGCTACCGCTTCCTCCATTTCAACACCTCCGTCACCAAGGAGAGCTTAGAAGAGCTGATGGAGATGTTCCTCCGCTTCACCATATACGAGGCCGCCGACATGAGCTACCCGCAGCTGATAGCGGCGATCCTCGACAAGGTCGGCATGAACGTCAAGCTACAGCTGCGGTACCTGGACGGCGTGCTGAAGTCGGAGAGCGTCATGGCGAAGCTCCGCGAGGGCCGGTACGACGTGCTGCTGGCCGACCCCATTTACGTGGGCAGCGAGATGGTGGCCGAGCTGCTGGACGTCCCACTGGTGTTCAGCCTGCGCTTCACCACAGGCCACACCTTTGAGAGGCTGTGCGGTCAGCTGCCCGCACCCCCCTCCTACGTCCCCGGGCCTCTGGTCAAACTGACCGACAGGATGACCTTCAAACAGAGGCTGGCCAACTTTCTGTTTTACGCCTCACAGGATCTGCTTGCCAAATGGTTCTGGAGTAGCGCAGACGAGTACTACACGGAATACAGAGGTGAGCTGCTCCTCAACTAGGGGCTGTGCCGCGCAGCTCGGGAGGTAGAGCGGGTTGTCCGGGTTCGATCCCCCGGCTCCTCCTCCCCAAGTGTCGAGGTGTCCCTTAATTGCTCCTGACCAGCGGGCTGCCCCCTCGCCGTCAGCCAGTAATTGTAAAGCCACCTAAATGCCTCCTGCCTCCTTTTTTGTTTCTCCGACACCGTCGATGTTGAGCAATCCAGTCGATTGGCAAGATGGTACAGCAGAGCAGGTGGTAAATGAGTGCGTGTGTGTGTGTGTGTGTGTGGTGATGGCTGGTTTACCTGTGTGCCTTGATTGGGTGGCAGTAGCTCAGTCTGTTGGGACTTGGCTTTGGAACCGGAAGGTCCCCGGTTAAAGTCCTCAAAACACCTGACCTGACCGAGGTGCCCTTGAGCAAGGCACCAGACCCCAAACACTGCTCTCCGGGCAGCTGGATACACAACAGCTGATACCCACTGCTCCTTATACTAAGATGGGTTAAAAGCAGAGGAACTCATTTCACTGTATGTGACCGAGTCAATCCTCCAGATTTAGATTTTACTCAACGCACCACAGGTGTGCAGCCTGACTCGGTGAGGCTGCTTAAACCAGCCAACCACACACTCTACTACTATTACCAATGGTCAAATCGATTGATAACGTTTATTGATGCAATGGTAAATCATTACAGATCTAAAAAGGCAGAACAATGAAATGTTGTTATGACCACAACATTTACAGAGTCCCAACCTCTGGGCAGCACTGTGTGTGATTGTAAAGGTTTTAAAGGTCTCATCAGATCATCAGTCCTGTATACAAACAACAGACCACCTGAGGATTTGTAGCCAGAGACACAAACCTTTACTGATCACTGAGTGTGGTGCCATCTGCATGCGTCGACATCACAGTCAGGTGTCGGTGGTGTTTTGAAACAATATGTGTAGAAGAAGATTAGCTAAAATGAGTTAGTTAGGGTCCCCAACAAAAAAAAGACCCCAGACATTAAAACAATGGGTCACGGGGAACCCCCTGTCCGAGGCTAGGCTAGGACTAACCCAGCGCCGTTCTACCGTATGCTCCACTGCAGGGAAGCCCACCTCCATGTGTGAGCTGGTAGGCAAGGTGGACCTCTGGCTCATACGGACCTACTGGGACTTTGACTTCCCCCGGCCGCTCCTCCCCAACTTCAAGTTTGTGGGCGGGATTCACTGCAGACCTGCCGAGGCGCTGCCACAGGTGTGTAGTATATCAACACATTGTCAGATGCAAGGCTATACTTTTTTTTTTACGTTTAATTTAATTTGAATCTTAATTGTAATACAATCTATGAACTCTCCTATTATATACACACACAAGACTATACTGTCAAGTTCTTCTCAGTACCCACGACACTTTCAGTGTGTCGGATCCGATCACAACACACTCAGAAAACTGACATAGCAGAATTGATCCTTCTATGGGTCCCGACCCATAGTTTGAATGCTGCTGTAAAGTAAATGTCCTTTTGTGCCCGACTGTCGTCTCTCCAGGACATGGAGGAGTTTGTACAGAGTTCAGGGGAGGACGGCATCGTGGTCTTCAGCCTGGGGTCCTCCATTAAGAACGTCACCATGGAGAGGGCCAACGTGATCGCCTCGGCCCTGGCCCAGGTCCCACAGAAGGCAAGGACCAGCCTTAAAGGATGGTTTAGGGACCAGGCTACCATATCTGGCTCTATATCTCACTACAATCACATCTTAGTCTAAACCTGGAGGATTGAATCCTCTTTATTGCTCACATACATACACACACAGTGAAATGTGTTTTTCTGCATTTAACCCATCCTAGTATCAGGAGCAGTCTTTGTATATACAGACGGAGTAGTGTAGGGGTCTGGTGCCTTGCTCAACGGCACCTCGGCAGTGCCCAGGTGTCTCGAAGTCTTGAACCGGCGACCTTCCTACCAAGTCCTAACAGACTGAGCTGGTGTCACTCTTAATAGTGACAATAGGAGCTAATTAGGTAACAGGACACGGTAACACTCAACTAGTGAAGATACTGTAGGTACCAGGGCACGGGTAGCCGACTTAACTAGTGAAGATACTGTAGGTACCAGGGCACGGGTAGCCGACTTAACTAGTGAAGATACTGTAGGTACCAGGGCACGGGTAGCCGACTTAACTAGTGAAGATACTGTAGGTACCAGGGCACGGGTAGCCGACTTAACTAGTGAAGATACTGTAGGTACCAGGGCACGGGTAGCCGACTTAACTAGTGAAGATACTGTAGGTACCAGGGCACGGGTAGCCGACTTAACTAGTGAAGATACTGTAGGTACCAGGGCACGGGTAGCCGACTTAACTAGTGAAGATACTGTAGGTACCAAGGCACGGGTAGCCGACTTAACTAGTGAAGATACTGTAGGTACCAGGGCACGGGTAGCCGACTTAACTAGTGAAGATAACCCATTGACCACGGACCCTGATACATAAAGGTAGCAGACCCATCATTTATGTTATGAGCGACCCCTGTTTCTGTGTTCGTATTACAGCGGTCTCTAAAGCACGCATTTGGACCAGGATCATTCAATCCATTGCACTTCTATACAGCCCACTACATACATTTTAATCAAACATAAAGGTTTGTGTGTGTGTGTGTGTGTGTGTTTTTTTATTCTGCAGGTTCTGTGGAGATACATTGGGGAGAAGCCAGAGACGCTCGGGGAAAACACTAGACTATACGACTGGATCCCTCAGAACGACCTGCTGGGTAAAAACAGACACCAGGAAAATGAAAACAAAGCTAAATGAAAAGTCAATGAGGCTGCACAGTCCTCTCCTGCATCAGAGAGCACCATCGAAGATGGGACAGGGGATATGTTTTCACCCCTGTTTGTTGGTTAGCAAGATAACTCAAAAAGTTATGTTTGGAATAAAACAAAACTTGGTTAGATTACTTATGGGCTGATTTTGGCCCATAACCTTTTGAGAGTTAGCTCCCTGCTTTTATTTTGCTATTAGTAATGTCGTGCATTGTGTAACTTATATATTTGTATAATAAACGACGCCCCATCCTCCTCCTCAGGTCATCCCAAGACCAAAGCCTTCATCACACACGGCGGCACCAACGGGATCTACGAAGCCATCTACCACGGCGTGCCCATGCTGGGGATCCCCATGTTCGCCGACCAGCCTGACAACATGGTCCGCGTGGAGGCCCGGGGCGCGGCCCGCTCCCTCCACTTCAACGCCATGCAGAGCCAGGAGCTCCTGGACGCACTGCAGGACGTCATCAACCAGCCGTCGTGAGTCACTGCCTCCGTTTTGGAGAGAGAGAGAGAGAGAGAGAGAGAGAGAGAGAGAGAGAGAGAGAGAGAGAGAGAGAGAGAGAGAGAGGAGAGAGAGAGAGAGAGAGAGAGAGAGAGAGAGAGAGAGAGAGAGAGAGAGAGCGAGCTCATTGTGGTGGAAGTCCTCGGTTTGGAGTTTCATACTTTACTTGAAGAGTCAATACAACATTTTTGAAAAAGACGTCTGCTTCATTCATGGTTCAGGGACTCTCATTTGGAGCGCCGACATGACTCCACGACGGCGTTTATCACAGTGTTCATCAGTAAACAACGGGCCATGACTTTTGCCCATCTGTGATAATGTCGTTCCAGTAGTCTAGAACGCACTCTAAGCTCCGGGCTACGGTCATGGAATTCAGAAAGCACTTTGAAGCGTCATATCCACCACGACAACATTGTTCTGAGATGCACAGTCTAGTCAAGGTCCCCTTGAAGTCACTTATTGTAGCCTTAGGACAGCATCCGGGTCTCACATTCTCTCCCTCTCATATATATATATATACATATATATAAAATTTACCGTTGTCCTTGCAGGTACAAGGAGAGTGTCATGAAGCTGTCCCGCATCCAGCACGACCGGCCGCTGAGCCCCAGGGACGAGGCCGTGTTCTGGGTAGAGTACACCATGCGTAACAAGGGGGCTAAACACCTCCGGGTCCAGGCCCACAACCTCACCTGGTACCAGTACCACAGCCTGGATGTGATGCTGCTGCTGCTGTCCGTGGCGCTGCTCCTCGCCCTCCTGCTGGTCAAGAGCTGTGGCTTCTGCGTGCGGAGATGCTGCGGTAGATCAAGGAACATGAAGAGCAAGAGCAAGAGCAAGGCAGAGTGACGCTTCAGTTTTCCTACCTTCATGGATTTCACACTGCGTTGTGAAATGTTGACATTTTGTTAGAATGGCTTGTTTGGCACAAGCCATTTCTTTACACCAATATGTTCATGTTGATATTTTCAGAGGATAAACTGACCCTCAGACCCTCAAACATTTCTCTGCTATTCAATTTGGCAGTTTTTTTTTAGCTTGACAAGGAGTGCCAACAGGTGTAAACCATATGCATGATTACAATAGTTTTGGGTTGGTTCAGTTTAATTACCACCACCTGTTGTGTCCAATCAACAACCACAAAGGGTGATTTTAATGACAGAATTGATTTCAACCAATCACTGAACTAGGTACTAATTGGTGACAGCTGATTGGTTGTTGTGCAATGCCACGCAGTCATCTGCGGAACGTGATTGGCCACAATTGACCTGATCAGAAAGATTCATTGGCCGAGGAAATCACAGCAAGCTTCTTCATCAAGTGCTTTTATTTTTGGAAAGATTCTCGGCCCAATCGGTGGGTTTCCCCATCACCGTGTGCACCATCACAACACGCACACGTTAGAGAATGTACTGCAAAACCAAAATGCTTTATAATAAAATAAATTGTACCCAAACTGAAAATGATGCAAATGACTTATAAACACGCAGTTCTCTCCTGCTCGCATCTCAAGTAACAACAAATAAAGAAAAACCCGTAAGCAACAAAACAAACGTACAGCAGCAGTTAGGGCCACCCTGCCTCCAGCCTCCTTCCGTGGATAGAGTAGAGTCAAACCGGACATTTCTTTATTTCCACAAAATAAATCACCATTTTCTGCCTTTCCCATCTTCCTTGACCTTCCACAACACCAGCTCCATGCAGGCGGCCGCGTCGTCCGCCGTGTCGTGTCCACAGACTGGAGAACAGAGTTTAAAACACGTCAAACCACCACAGCTCAGCCGTCTTACAACTTGACAGAATGGACTTCACATTCAAGTCACTAAGGAGTCCAGGTAGGCCGTAGTAGCAGCTCGTTGATACCTACTACGGGTAGGGTTGTGGACATAGGGAATCCAGCCCAGATTCTTTCGGCTGAGAGTCGCACACCCAAGCCCCCCCCCCCAAATGTTTAAAACAAAAAGTACTTTATTTGATCGCTATCCTGGATATCCAGCAGTTACACACAAATCCATACTTTACATCCAGGTGTTTTTCAGCTAGCAGCCATCTTGGCCCTCATCATTAGCTAGAGGGGAGGAATTGAACCAAGCTAGTGTGTAGAACTAAGACGGCCACTAGGTGGCAGCAGGCTTTAACCTGGACCCACCACTGTCCTGGATGATCCTGCTGAGGTGGTCGGCAGTGAGGTTGTTGAGGGTCAGCTTGTGGGGCGGTCCCAGCCGGTGAGGGAACACCACAGAGGTGTCCACCACCGTCCCGTGGACAAACTGGGGGGAAAATTGTGAAATTGTGCTTTTGCTCTTCATTTTGCAATGCATTATGTTTTTTTATGTCTTAAGATTGTAACTTCCTCCATGATTTAATTTTTGTTCTGCTTTTAGTAATTAGCCATTTTGGCTTCCCTTTCCCATTTGTATGGGAAAGACACTCTTGCGTCGTCTCACATACGGTGGTTCTTATTACTGCTAGTTTCCTTCCTTGGAAACTGAAGGCGAGGCCGGCCTCACCTTCAGGGCACAGAGGCTGGTCTCCAGGCCGTGTCCCACCAGGATGGTGTCGGCCCAGACAAAGCGAAGCAGCGTCTGCTGCACCTCTCTGATGGAGGGACAGGCCTCCGTCAGGTCCTTCTCAGAGATACCGGAGAATCTTTACAACAAAAACACAGGCCACTTGTTGCAGGTTTGTAATCGCTCAATGTTTAAGTACAATACTACAACTCATTGTTAAAGGAATCAGCATTGTTAATTACTGTAATATTGATCAATACATTATAGAGTATGATAATATACTGCCTCTCTCAGGCACTATATTATCGGCAAATACGAAAAGAGGATTGTGAATGTAGTGGGAGCTACAAACAAAATGGTCCATTTAAATGGGGTCACGGTGAGGAAAGGAAGGGAGAGAGTCACGGTGAAGGAAAGGAAGGGAGAGAGTCACGGTGAAGGAAAGGAAGGGAGAGAGTCACAGTGAAGGAAAGGAAGGGAGAGAGTCACGGTGAAGGAAAGGAAGGGAGAGAGTCACAGTGAAGGAAAGGAAGGGAGAGAGTCACGGTGAAGGAAAGGAAGCGAGAGTCACGGTGAAGGAAACGAGGGGAGCATATGGAGTGATATAAAGACACTGGTGAAGACCTGGTGTTGAAGTCCACCACGTCGTTCTCCGGCTTGACGAACGTGTCGTAGACGGCCTGCAGGCCCGAGTTGACCACCGTGACTCTGGACAGCTCCAGGCCGTGGGTGGTGTAGCACTGATCAGACAGGAACGAAGAGCAGATCTAAATACAGCGTATCGTCTAGTGGTTACAGCGGATGTTCCTCTTAAAATTTCAAACATTTACATGAAACGTAATTTACTATGAAAAGCTCTGTCAAAAGCAGTTCAGTTAACAAGCAAAAATGATTTGTGTCAACAACCAGCCATTGGCTCATGTAATCATTAGATGATGACTTAGATGATACTCATTAGATGATGACTTAGATGATACTCATTAGATGATGACTTAGATGATACTCATTGGATGATGACTTAGATGATACTCATTAGATGATACTCATTAGATGATGACTTAGATGATACTCATTGGATGATACTCATTAGATGATGACTTAGATGATACTCATTAGATGATGACTTAGATGACTCTTAGATGATACTCATTAGATGATGACTTAGATGATACTCATTAGATGATACTCATTAGATGATGACTTAGATGATACTCATTGGATGTACTCATTAGATGATACTCAGATGATACTCATTAGATGATGACTTAGATGATACTCATTTAAAAATGGGCCTCGTACTTTCTTCAGTTACCTTTAACCAGTATGCAAGTTAAATGAAAAGTGAATGAAGGGCGTATCGTCACCATTTCACAGTCCAAAGAGTAGACCCCAGGACAGCCGCCAGCCTCTCTCGGCTGGGAGGAGACAAAGCCATCCAGGTTGATCTCGTCATGGACGTGAAGCTAGTATGACACACACACACACAGTTGAACATAGCAAGGCAGTAGTCTACAATGTAAACCGGTCTACAGAGGTGTTTGGGGGGGGGGGGGGGGAGGGGCTCTAGTTCGGTACCCTGAAGACTTGACATCCCGGGGCTCCCATCACGCCTTCACAGCAGCTGTAGCGCGTCTCGACCCCACCGGGAACTGGTCAACACAAAGGAAAGCACGTCTTATTTGAGGAGGCGTGGGTGTGGCCGGCGCCTCTGCTGGATTCCTACAGCGTGAACTTGCCTTTCTTCTCCAGTCCTTTGCCGTAGTGGTAGTTGCACTCATCCTTGCGAGTGTGTTTCCCCGTTTTGCTCACAGAGTAGGTGGCGCCGCACCGGCAGCAGAGTCTCTTCAGGGCTTTGACACGCAACACAGAAAATGCATTAATTATAACCTTAACATAATAAATGATGCATCCGTTTTTCTAAAGAAACTTTACGACAGAAGATAATACAAGTATAAGGAATCAACAAAAACTCGAATTAAATATTTAAAAACGCATACAGATTAAGAGGAAAGCAGCAACATCCAGCCCTTATGTGCCAAGAACAATGCAGCACGGGCTAAATGCGCCCTCTAGTGGTCTGATGTGAGAAACATTGTTCCAACTGTAATTGCTCCAAGTCTATAGCCATTTACGATCGTCTAATGGTAGGCCACAAGGTTGAACTACAGTGTGGCGTTCGAGCAGAGGAGTAAACACACATTATAAACACACTGTAAATCCCCAAAATGATGATCAAGCCACTCTGGATACACGCATCTGCAGCTAAACGGCAACCTTTAAAAAACACTCACGATCATTGATGCCCTTTTTATTGTCCCCAAACCGGATGGCGTTCCCGGGCCTCTCTGGGTTCAGGAGCGGGAAGTTGTTTTCCACCAGCTTCTCCTCGTTTATGATGTACGCCTTTAAACTGTCGTACAGCGCTGCGTCCCCTAGGGGCACACAACACCACGTCAACACGTCAACGCAACGTCAACACCATGTCAACACAACGTCAACACCATGTCAACACAACGTCAACACCATGTCAACACACACCACGTCAACGCAACACCACGTCAACACAACACAACACCATGTCAACACAACACCACGTCAACACGTCAACGCAACACCACGTCAACGCAACACCACGTCAACACCATGTCAACACAACACCGCGTCAACGCAACACCACGTCAACGCAACACCACGTCAACACCATGTCAACGCAACACCACGTCAACGCAACACGTCAACACATCAACGCAACACCACGTCAACACAACACCGCGTCAACGCAACGTCAACACCACGTCAACACAACACCACGTCAACACGTCAACGCACAACACGTCAACGCAACACCACGTCAACACCATGTCAACACAACACCGCGTCAACGCAACACCACGTCAACGCAACACCACGTCAACACCATGTCAACGCAACACCACGTCAACACGTCAACGCAACACGTCAACGCAACACCACGTCAACACCATGTCAACACCACCGCGTCAACGCAACGTCAACACCATGTCAACACAACACCACGTCAACGCAACACCACGTCACACCAGTCAACACAACACCGCGTCAACGCAACACCACGTCAACACAACACCACGTCAACACCAGGTCAACGCAACACCACGTCAACACCAGTCAATGCAACACCACGTCAACACCATGTCAACACAACACCACGTCAACGCAACACCACGTCAACACCACGTCAACGCAACACCACGTCAACGCAACACCACGTCTACGCAACACCACGTCAACGCAACACCACGTCTACGCAACACCACGTCTACGCAACACCACGTCTACGCAACACCACGTCTACGCAACACCACGTCAACGCAACACCACGTCAACGCAACACCACGTCAACACAACACCACGTCAACATAACACCACGTCAACACAACACCACGTCAACGCAACACCACGTCAACACAACACCACGTCACAACCCACGTCAACAACACCACACACTGGGTGTAGAAAACTCACCGTTTCCGACAAGTCTGCTCATGTTGAGGGGAACGTTTCCCCTCGCTCTCTTGCCACTCACATCGTTTTCACCTGAAAGGACACAAGAAAAAAAAGCTTATAATCTTAAAGCAGACACAAGCACCATTTTGAGGGTTAGTATCAGCAGAATACCTTTGGTGGGAGCAGCACTTGGGTTCTTCAGCCTCTTTAGCACATTCACAGCGACACTCAGGTACTTCAGTTTGTTGACACTGCGGTTAAAAACCGTCCGTTCTTCTGCCAGCGCCTGTCGTGAGCAACGGCATCTTAATTACAAACTCGGTAGCTCTAGCTAGCCAATGACAAGTCTCCTGGGAACCGCCATTCAGAACGGACATCGCCACGTCCCATATTTTGTAGACCGAACAAACGTTAACCCTGACCAGATCAAATACGGTGACATTCGATCCGTCTTTCCAGCGTTGATCTGAGGCGTGAGAACGCGACGAGGAGCGCCCACCTTGTCGAAGGCGTCCTTCACCGAGGGGCAGGTCCTGAGGAACTCGTCAGTGAACATGTTGACGTAGCGCTGGCGGACATCATGGGGGACCTTCTCCTTGACCCTCTCTGGACGCTGCTTGACCTTACGCCTAGTCAGCGGCTTCACCCACACACACACACACACACACACACACACACACACCACACACACACACCACACACACACACACACACACACACACACACACACACACACACACACACACACACACACACACACACACACACACACACACACACACACACCACACACACACACACACACACACACACACACACACACACCACACACACCACACACACACACACGTTGTGGTTGACTGCACCTGCATGACACCATTTAGATTTCAGACTGCTTCCGGGACTGGTTCTACCTGCTCCCGGGTCATGTCTATCTAGCCTGGTTCTACCTGCTCCCGGGTCATGTCTATCTAGCCTGGTTCTACCTGCTCTCATGTCTAGGTTCTACCTGCTCCCGGGTCATGTCTAGCCTGATTCTACCTGCTCCTGGATCATGTCTAGACTGGTTCTACCTGCTCCCGGGTCATGTCTAGGTTCTACCTGCTCCCGGGTCATGTCTAGGTTCTACCTGCTCCCGGGTCATGTCTAGGTTCTACCTGCTCCCGGGTCATGTCTAGGTTCTACCTGCTCTAGGTCTTTTCAGTCCCTTTCTGATGATAATTTCTGTACCAGGGCTGGTCCTTGCCAGGCAAGGTAATTTCAGTCCCATGGGGAATCACTTCCCTGATTGGTTCGGAGTATCCATCTTGCTCGTCAATCCCAGATGTGTGACATGTGACACTTCTCAATGGTGGAGACAGAGCTTATTTCCAAAATCTCGGCCTCTTCTCTCAGCTGCAACTAAACGGCAGCAGCACGGGGGCCTACGGGTACCTTGGGAGGAACGTGCAGGGCTCCCTGAGGTCCAGACGGAGCGGGCGCTTGGCCCAGGGCGGAGACCGAGGGCAGCGAGGACACGTTCCCCAGCTCCATGTGGACCGGCGCCGAGGGGGCGGGCCTGTAACGGTGCCCCGGCGTGACGGGGGAAAGCTGGAAAGACTGCACAGGGCCGGCGCCGCTGCTGCTGACTGGCGTCAACACGGCTCCGTCCTGGAGGATGAAATGCAGGTTGTTGCCCACTTGAAACACACCGTTTCCCATCGGTATGCAGTTCATGTACCCTGAAGGGAGGAGAAGAACCACATGCAGGTGATGAGGAGTGGTAGCCCCTCCCCTACACATACCATGTGGTGCTTTTTGAGGGTGTCATCGTCAATTGAATCAGATCTCTTCCTATGTGTAGCGATCAACTGAACTCTGGTCAACGTACCGCTCTGTACAGACACAGGGGGGTGGGCGGGGCTTTGAGTGGGAAGAGGCGGCGCCCCGGCCTCTGGTCTCCTGTGGTGGGTAGACAGGGCGAAGGCCTGGCCTCCTTTCACAGAGGCCCTCTGCTGCACCTGCTGAATCTTGGGGAGCTTGGGGCCCGAGCCATGTCCAAAGGGGCCCCCCTGCAGGGGGACAAGCACCTGGGGCTGGGGTCTGAGCACCGCCACTGGCTGGAATCAGAAGGTTTTGGGTTACTATTGGTGCTTAGCCTTCCTGGCTTTCAGTCATCAAGAAGTCCTTAAAATGTGATATTGACAAGGGTTAGTCATCGCCCGAGTTACAACAGTAAAGCTGGCATTGATTAAGACAGAATATTTTCTATGAAATATTTTAATTTAAATAAGGGGGTTTCCCGGGCCCTCCTACAGTCATCTAGGAACCAAGAGTACCTCTGGACGTCTGGAGACGTGGGACAACCTTTTCGGCGCTGGCAGAGCCTGAGGTTTCTCTTCAACCGCCGGTGTCTCCGACTCTGCCTCCGAAGCGCCGGCCAACTGACATTCGCATGGGGGGAGAGAAGGGGTGAGAACCTGTAGACACGGGGAGGGATCCAACCGGTGACTCCGGATACTCACGCTCATCACCGGGGCCTGAGGCACGGGCTCCGGGGCCGCCTTCGCCACCTCGCTGGCCTCCATGAAGATCCGGTAACACTCCTCCATGGGGTCGCTGTCCGACATGTCGATGTCCGAATAGTTGAGGGGCGTCTCCCCCACTGACTCCTCCTCCGATGACTCGATGAGGATGGGGTCGCCTCCCCCGGACGGGCTGGCTCTGCCGGGGGGAGACGGCGAATGCGGTCGGACGTTCGACGTGGACGCCGTGTACAGAGGGCGAGTGTGGTCTCCGCCGGCCGAGGTCGCCGACGGAGGGGGATGCTCCGCGGGCGGGTCGGCGTGCGCTTGGCCACAAGGCATGACCATCGGCACGCCATTGGCCGACAGCCAGTAAGGTTGGGCCATGTAGGTGTGGGCTGCTGGTTCTTCTGTCTGGTGTGTGACATGAGGGACTTCGGAGGGAACCGGATGGGGATCACCCATCGGTGGCGCCGGAATCATTGTTTCGTCAGCGTAGGCCTGAGATGTCTGTGATGAGTTTTCAAAGAACTCGACCAGTTGCAGCATGTCCTGGAAGTGATCTTGAAAGGTCTCGGTGACCTGTGGGCGACCTTTGACCTCTCCATCAAAACTACTCCCCCTCTCCTCGACGGGGCCAACAGCATGTGAGCAAGCGACCTTCTGGTTCTCACTTCTCAAGTCTTCCAAACATTTAGACAAGTCTTCAAACATGTCACACGTGATAGACTCGTCTGAGTCTATCAGTATGAAAGAAGAGGACTCGCCCTGGAACACCTCAGGGCTCGAGGTGTGGATCTGTGTCGGGGTGCTGTGCCCCTGTTCCGCCACCAGAGGCTGACGTTCGATGACATTGTGAACTCTGCGTTTCTTAACATTTGGAGAGGACGGAAAGTCGATGACGAGGTCCCCTTCCTCCACGACGTCGTCCTCCAACACCGTAGCGGCTTCTCCGCCGGCCGACTGGAGCTTGTGACGGTCACCGCCCAGAGCATCTCTTCCCCTTTTAACGCCCGCCTTCGGCTCTTTGCCCGACGAACTGGAAGACCGCAGATCCGCAGAGAAGTTGGACAGCGGGTCGTACTCCAAATCCGTCCTCGGTTTAGAGTTGTCCACCACGTATTTCCGTGCTTGGGACGAGAGACCTGGCGTGCGTCTGTGCGGCGGCGGCGGTTTGTAGGCCTCGCCGTTGATGCGTTTGCCGGCCGGCGGCCTGCTTGCATCTCGCCGTCGTGTGGCGGCCGATGCTCCGTCCACCTGCTCCGTCTGGTAGCGGGACAGCCTCCTCTGCTCCTGGTCCACCTCCACCTTCACATCCTCGATCTCCTGGTTGATGCGCGCCAACTCCTGGATGCACGCACTGCTCGACGTCTGCGGATAGTTTGGGATTCCTGTGTTTTACAGAACAAAGACACACCGGATTCAGTACACACACCAGATTCAGTACACACACACCAGATTCAGTACACACACACCAGATTCAGTACACACACCAGATTCAGTACACCAGATTCAGTACACACACACCAGATTCAGTACATACACACCAGATTCAGTACACACACACCAGATTCAGTACACACACACGAGAAGCATGACACAGTCCAGTGGAGAGCAGCTTATAAAGTACCACAAGTGCTACATGATACAACGCGCCCACATGTACGCCAAACATGTGGCAAAAACATTGCGCGTGCAAACAAATGAAACGCATCATTCCGTTGGGGTGTCACCTGTAACCACTGACCTGTAACCTGTAACCACTGACCTGGGAAGTCAACGAGGCCAACCGCCGCCGACTTCAACGACGCACCGAACATGTCTGGCTGCTCTTTCTCATGCTTGTACAAACAGTGAGGCCGCTCACAAAGTCCACGGTACCGGAAAGGGCAGACCACTACAGCAAAGAGACCGGACGATGGCAACATCTGCAAATAACACAATGCACAAATCCGTCAGGTTCTGCTCGGAGTTATAATAGACACGCGTGGAGTCTCCTAATTAGGGGCCTGCAGGTGAGACCAGGTGATGGTGGACTCCGTACTTTTATAGACGTCCTGTGTAAGTCCACCAATTGTTGTGATTATCTGATTGTTTGCATAATTATGTCATATTAAATCATAACTCCAAGACGATGTCTGTTGGTAATTCTGTGTTATCGTTTGGTCGCCAAGCGTGGTCGTTTAGGAGTTGAAGTGTGTTGCAGTAAGCCCCGCGGGCCGGCGGGGGCGCTGTTGCGCTACACGACCACACGTGGTGCTTGTGTTGAGACGCTCAAGGTCACGTGGGAAGGAAGAGGCGGCGTGGCGGGGACGAGGGGAACGTCCACGGTGGAGACGAGTGGAGCAGCTACACCTTTAAAGCTGTTTATGTTCATCTTTTAAGCGTTTTCGAAATGGCAAATAGTGACGATAGTAACGACGAGGAGGAGGAAACAGAATGGAAGAACAACTTCACAGACTTGACATTCAGTCACGCCAGTCCTTCGACTGTTGACGGTAAACACAACAGACGAGATGTAACAACCCGTAAGATGTGTAAATCCAAAGCTTAAATTAAATAAAAGTACATGTTTTTTTTCCTGCGTAGGATGTGTCCTGAATGGACCGCAGACATCTCCCCAGAGAGTGGTCCTCCACTTTGACATGGACTGCTTCTACGCCCAGGTGGAGATGCTCAGGGACCCGGCGCTGCGCCACCTGCCTCTAGGTTCGACTGCTTCACCTTTAATCAACGTGTAGGCCTCACTGTGTATATAACGTTACATGTTAAATGATGCATCTATTTGTGGTGACTACTATGTACTTTCTTTTCTCGGTCATGGTCATCATTGATACATAAATCACTACTGTGTGTGTGTGTGTGTGTGTGTGTGTGTGTGTGTGTGTGTGTGTGTGTGTGTGTGTGTGTGTATATGTATATGTATGTATGTGTGTGTGTGTGTGTGTGTGTGTATATGTGTGTGTGTGTATATCATATATATATATGTGTGTGTGTGTGTGTATATCATATATATATATATGTGTGTGTGTGTGTAGGTATTCAACAGAAGTACATCATAGTCACCTGTAACTACCTGGCGAGGGATCAGGGAGTCACCAAGCTGATGTCCGTGGTGGAGGCTGTGGAGAAGTGCCCTCAGCTGGTGTTGGTGAGAGGAGAGGACCTCAGCCACTATCGGGAATTCTCCTACAAAGTCACCGGTAGCTTATTATGTTATATATGTTATGCATTTGTAAGTTAACAGTATTATAACAGTTATACTAAGTCAGTTCTGTAAAGATGATCATAATTAGTTCAATTGAAATTATATGATTTTATTGCAGCTTTCATTACATTCAACCATTTGATGTTGAATGTAATGTTGCTGTAATTGAACACTATTAGTGTATATATATATATATTATATATATATATATATTATATATATATATATAAGCATCTCAAAAACAAAGTTTCAATCTGTTGAGCGTTTCATTGCTGTTTCCATACGGTATACCTTGTTCTATGTTGGTTTCCATTCAGAGCTGCTGGCGTCCTACTGTCCCTTAGTGGAGAGGCTGGGCTTGGATGAGAACTACATGGACGTTACAGAGATGGTAGAGAAGAGGAGGACAAGTTGCTCCTCGTTCAAAGGACACGTCTACAACCACTCCGGTACATGGCCGTCTCGCTAGCCGGGGGGGTCTGACTGAAACAGGGAAATGAATTGTGAAACAAGCTTAATAGTCAAATTTGGATGCCAATACAACATTTGCATTTCGACTTTCAGTTATGTTCTGGCTAAATCAGTAACCAAACCTTTAGAAACCTGATCTAGGATTCAAGCAAACGTAACCGTAACCAGTTCCTCATGTGGTGTAGGCGTGGGGACGGATGCCGGCGACCACCAGAGGTTGGCGTTGGGCTCACACATCGCAGCTGAGCTCAGAGCAGCCATCGCCGGCTCTCTGGGCCTGACGGGCTGCGCCGGGGTCGCTACCAACAAGCTGCTGGCCAAGCTGGTGTCTGGTACCTTCAAACCCAACCAGCAAACCACCCTGTTACCGGAGGACGTGGACCACGTCATGCTCCACCTCGGGGGGCTGCGCCGCCTCCCCGGTACCCAGAATTAGTCTTCATGTTTTGTTAGCCAGTTTTCTATCCAACACATTGTGAGAAATTCATTCATTCATCCATTCATTCATTGAACACATAGTAACAACCACACATTATAGTCCAGTGTCACCTGGCTATAAACAAGTTATTAATGGTCAGGTTATGATGTCTAAGATGTACTCAAAACAAATAAATCTTATCCCAAAGATGTGTATATAGAGTGGCTAAGTCACATGACATACGGGGTTATCATCCCTCAGTCTCAGTCTGCTGTTGTGTCCTCTTAAGGGGTGGGTCATCAAACCGGCAAGAGGCTCCAGGCCCTGGGATTGGTCAGTGTGCTGGACTTGCAGCTCTTCCCATTGGCCGACCTGGTGAAGGAGTTCGGAGGCCCCACTGGCCAGCGATTAAAGAACCTGTCTCTGGGCGTAGATGAGTCCCCGGTCACACCCACGGGACCCCCGCAGGTAGGAGACGACCTGCTATTACTTACATCACACCCTCCCCCCCCCCCCCCCACCCCCGTTCACGCACCTGTGGGGGAGTCACTGATGAATGTGATTGACAGGCAAGGTGAATTCCCCTAACCTTTTCGGCGAAAAGAGGTCCTGATTGATCAGAAATGAGCCGGGAGTCAGTCAAATTGTAAATGGTCTCATACCATAACAGATATTCTCACAGCCCTTCTTCACTCACTAATAGCTGAGGGATGATGGCATTTATATATGCCATTGCCATCAAATTATACAGCACCTTTTAAATGGTCTTATTGTTGTGTTTTTGGTTGTTTGATTCAGTCTCTTAGCGATGAAGACTCGTTCAAAAGAATATCCACCACTAGAGAAGTTATAGAAAAGGCCCGAGACCTGCTGAACAGTCTCCTGGAGAGGTTGGCCCTTTTATTAAACGTATTCAATACAACACATGCAGTACAGTCTGGTAGGCATGGAGTTCACCTAATCCCTTTGCGTGGCTTGGACAATAAGGATGCAGAAAGACGGGAGGCAGCCCCAGACCTTCAGGCTCACCATCCGTAAATACTCCGCAGACAACAAGTGGTTCAGCAGGGAGAGTCGTCAGTGTCCCGTCCCCAACCACCTGGGACAAAAGATCACCTCAGGTGGGCTGCTCTCTGCCCTCTGCCCTCTGCCCTCTGCCCTCTACCCTCTGCCCTCTGCTCTCTGCTGTTCACATTCAGGTGACCTCAAGTGGGTTGATTATCTGCTACTGTGGTTCACATTCTATGTGAACCAAGGACTTTTGATTGGGTAAAAGTGTCGTGGTCACACATGACCTGACAACAGATAGCAGTAAAAGGAGAGAATAGGAATAAGATAAACAAATGAATATAAACACAAAAATGTTGAAAGGCAATAAAATATAAATATGCATATATATATACACAAACATTTACATTAAATCTAAAATGTACTCAGATTGTCAATAATGTAATAAATACATTATGTAACTAAAGTGGCTCAGTTGCTGGGATTATTATTATCATTACAATCATTATTACTGTATTATATGATATAATACAGTAATAATAATTATGGTAATTATAATATTAATCATAATAATAATAATTAGAATTTTAGTAGTAGTGTAGTATTGTTAGTAGTATTGTATTATTATTTGTAGTAGTAGTATTAATGTTAGTAGTAGTAGTTTATTATGTGGTCATCCTTCCATTGCATCCAACAGCCAGCAGTGATGCTGCCGCACATCTGGTAACCATGGCGATGAAGCTCTTCCACAAGATGGTGGAGGGCGGCGCGGCGTTCCACCTCACGCTGCTCAACGTCTGCTTCTCCAACCTGCTCCCGAGGGGCCCCGCGGCCGCCGGCCGGGGAGCCATCACCTCCTTCTTCACACACGGCACCTCCCCGAGGAAAAATAGTCCCATCGCGTCCCAGGTAGATCCATACCTTTTACTACCTGGTTAGCCTTACACGCTTCATTTCTTCAAATCAATTTATTTTTTATTTTTTTATGAAAACAATTGTAATTTTTGGAACTGTTTGTACATTCTGTCTGATACAAGTCCAAACCATACGTAGGTTCACTTGTTAAGGAGAAATGCTCCTTTTGTTACACAACAAAGATGTGGATTATAACACTTTTCCAAACACACTCTTCCATTTTAACATGTCAGTGGTAAATAGTAAGGACTGCATTTATATAGCGCCTTGAACCAAAGTCATGCTTGACGTTCATCCATTCATGCACACATTTGAAATCCCCACGACGCCATGCAAGGAGACAGTCAGTCAGGAGCAGTTAGGGTTTTTTGCTCAGGGACACTTAAGACACCTGGTTAGGAGGTGCTGGGGGGGTCGAACCAGCAACCTTCCTGTTGCCAGACAACCTGCTCTCCCTCCTAAACTACTGCATGTCATATCCTTACTGTCTGAAACATAACTCATCACATATAATCCCTCATTTTGGGAGTAATGCAGATTAGTTTCCCCAACAGGAGCAGCCGTCCGGCGGGCCTGGTCATGAGTCTGGCTGTGAGGAAGAAGGGAGAAGCATGCAGATGATTGCTCAGCATCACGTCCCAGTGACGACAGACCAAGCAGATACAAAGAGCCCAGTGTCCGCAGTGACTCGCGATCGGTGGGGAGTGACGTGCAACACACAGGCGCCCGCCGTGTGGGCCTCGGCCATCGGCGGAGGGACGTTTAAATTGCCCCCAAACATCGACCCGGAAGTGTTTCGGGAACTTCCCGAGGACATCCAGAGGGAACTCTTGTCACCTGCCCCCCCAGCCTCCTCCGGGACGGCCACGACTCCGCCTCCTGCCCGCCCCCCTACCTCCCGGCCCCCCCCACACTCACCCAATGAGTCTCATCAACTCCCCGGGAGGGAGGAGTCTCCCACCGGCCTCCGTTCATCTGACGTGCTGCCGACCACAACCCAAGATGGCCAGATGCCTGCGGGTACCACCTGTATAGCGCCGGGAAAGACCTCGGGAGCAGACACCCAGAGGGCCGCAGGCGGGGGGCACTTGGCCCCGCCCCCTGACTGCAGTGTTCCGGGGGATGTGGACCCCGCTGTGTTCTCTGAGCTGCCCCCAGATGTCCAGAGGGAGCTGATGGCTGCGTGGAGGCAGCAGAATCTTGTTTTGAAGGCGCCCTCCTCCTCCACCTCCTCCTCCTCCCCCTCCTCCCCCCCCTCCTCCTCTGTGAAACCAGAGAGGAAATCCTTAGGCACAGACAAGAAGGTGTTGGCTAAAAGCAGACGGCAGAGCGACCTGTTCAAGTATTTTAAGCCCAGCTAGACTTTCTTATCTTTTCATATGTGGCCAAAGACTTTTTGATTGTTCATAACAAATGTGTATTTTATCAGAGCGTTGTTTATTTTTTGTTGCAATAAAAGTGATGGTTTATATATATATGTGAGTATATGTGATATATGGGAGTGACAGCTCATGCTCTAATCAATTATTGAGTGCTTACTTACTTTATCAAGCCCTGATATTTAAGCTTGATATATTAAATATGAGAAGTTCATTCATGCCTAAGCATGTACACCGACTTCTTAACAGGACTTGAACAATGACCCTTAAGCTCTGCATTGTGTTGCAAAACATATTATGGTAAACAACCGATTTACTCCCAGAGAATTCCCCGCCTGGCCGGTGTCCGAGCAGCACCACAGAGCTGCACGTTATTCGTCGAAAGACACAATCCTCGGTTTTCGGCGGACTGTAATTTTCTTCAGGGAAACCATGAGCAGCTGAGCCCACAACAGGGTGGCCTCCTGTTAGTCTCAAACTCCTCCCTGGATCACATGTGAGGGGAAAAGGTTGAGCCGATCGCTGGTCCCCTCACAGCCTGCTCTTCAGCGCGAGCGACCAGCGGTGCTCCTGAATGATCTGCTACTCTCCACGTCCGTTGGTAAGTCTCCTTTTGGATAACTTGGTCGATAACTGGTATACAAGCAAGGTATTCTCATTATTGTACATTTTGCATATTTTCTTTTTTTTTTCCTATTATATAATTACATTTAAGTGAAATGCATTGTGTAAAATACAATTGTACTAAATGTAAAGAAAATGGCAACGTTTCAAACTAAAGTTCTACTTTACCTAAATTACCTAAGGCCCTCTTCCGTCACGGTTAATTTAGAATGATTCTTAGAATCGAGTGGCTTTAATCTCACTCGTTAGGCTTGGGGAGGACGGGCCTTGTGTACCATACAAATAAATGACAAAATATAGAAAAACAATATTAAAAACCTGAACAAAGTCAGCAAGATGCCGCATTGGCCCCCACGCCCAGTCTCACTCACACACACACACACACACACACACACACACACACACACACACACACACACACACACACACACACACACACACACACACACACACACACACACACACACACACACACACACACACACACACACACACACACTCCTGTACGCTGCTAAGGAGGCACGTTGGTCGGAGGAACCGTGGAGAACGCCCAGCGAGACACTTGACTGCTCATGTGGAAGCCAGCTCCAGTCATGTGCTCAGATCTGCTCCTAATGAGAGCAGAGTTATGAAGGCTCCCTTTAAGCTCTTGAGCGGCTCTCACACACACACACATGATGATCACACACCCCCCCCCCCCCCAAGATGATAAGAATGTCAGCTATTCTGCTTATTTAATTGTTTAGTTGGGTTTTGTTGTTATCATTTATTTGAGTGTACTTCTTTAAGAGCACAGTGAGAACAAAGGGTGTTTTAATGAACGGCTCAGTTCCATGTTTCTCCGCCCTGTGTGCTACAGGACCACAACTGATGGACTTGCTGGCTGGGTCTTTGCTCCTCGGGATCAGGGAAGGTTGAGTATCTGGGAGCACGATGGCCGTGGACGGGGAATACGATTATCTGATCAAACTGCTGGCACTGGGAGACTCCGGGGTGGGCAAGACCACCTTCCTCTACCGGTACACCGACGCTAAATTCAACCGCAAGTTCACCACCACCGTGGGCATCGACTTCAGGGAGAAGAGAGTGGTGAGTGATGTCACCAAGACCTGATTGGTCAGTTATAACACCATTCATAACGCAGTGCTGTTGAATACTGGATCCTGATTGGTCAGTAAGTACACCATTTACACCACAGCATCGTTAAATACTGGTTCCTGATTGGTCAGTAATAACGCCATTTATACCACAGCGTTGTTAAATACTGGATACTGATTGGTCTGTAATAACGCCATTTATACCACAGCATCATTAAATACTGGATCCTGATTGGTCAGTGACGGCTGCAGCCTTTTAACAGATCCGATGTAACATTAAGATATTGCCACTCTATACCAATATGTGTGCCCTGTGGATGTAAGGTGTGATGTTGATGTTGCCTAATACTGTGTGTGTGTGTGTGTGTGTGTGTGTGTGTGTGTGTGTGTGTGTGTGTGTGGTGTGTGTGTGTGTGTGTGTGTGTGTGTGTGTGTGTGTGTGTGTGTGTGGTGTGTGTGTGTGTGTGTGGTGTGTGTGTGTGTGTGTGGGTGTGTGTGTGTGTGTGGTGTGTGTGTGTGTGTGTGTGTGTGTGTGTGTGCGTGTGCGCAGAACTACAAGGGAATCGGGGCTGATGGGACGTCAGAGAAGAACTTTAAAGTCCACCTGCAGCTGTGGGACACAGCCGGGCAGGAGAGGTGAGCTGCAGCCCCCCCTGTGGGTCCCCCCCTGGGTCCCCCCCCTGTGGTCCCCCCCCTGGGTCCCTGCTGACGTAAGACAGGACCTCACAGGACAGTGTTCCCCCACCCAACCCATGTAGGGCTGTCATAGTATATAGCCATCTACACATGGACATTTTTACTCTACTTACCGTGTATATATATATATATATATATATAAATCTTCAACTGTTGATATAACTGCATGCCCATGCTCACTACCTATTGATACTTGTATACTTACCTGTATACAATATATATATATATATATATATATATATATATATATATATATATATATACCTATAATTCTGCATGTATCTCATGCCTAATACCAAGTTATTTTATACCTGTTTTCATACCTAGTAGACTGCAACATTTGCACTCTGGTTAGATGCCAAATTATTTTCACTGTACTGTACTGTACTCAATTTGAATAGAATCGAAAGCTATAGAATAGTTTGGTGATACCAAACCTTCAGACTAATATCTGTTATCAGATTTGATTATAAGATGCTCCGGTCTAGATCTAGGAATTAAACTTGAACTTAATTGATCAACGATCAACATTTAACACATTTTTTGCTAATTCAACAAATATTTATGTTATATGTCTAACCCCGTCTTTATAAATGAACCTGCTCACGTAACCCCCGATTGGGAACAATTGCATTAAGGGGAAATTTTAATGTTATAACTACATATTTTTGGATGATATGAAACCTGTTTATCTTGTGTTTAGATTCAGGAGCCTCACCACAGCCTTCTTTAGAGACGCCATGGGCTTCCTGTTGATGTTTGACCTGACCAATCAGCAGAGTTTCCTCAACGTCAGGAACTGGATGAGTATGTCTGTCCAATTCTAGAAGTAACCCACAGTCTGCTGTGTCTGGATATTCTCCAAGTCATTCTACAGCCCTTTGAAATGAGGCCCGCTGGCTTATGAAATGATAATTACATTGCATATGGTCCTTCCTGAGGACATTACATTTATGAAGTGATCATTCTAATGCATATCATCCTACCTGAGACATTACAATTATGAAATGATAATTGTAATAATATATATTAATTACTGATCCTAGTGATGGGTAAAATGCATGAAGTTGTGCTGTACTTAAAGTATAAAGTTGTATCTAATCTAATTGAATGTCCTTCCTGGAAGACAGGAGTTGATATGGCTTCCACTAACAACTACCACCACTAGATGGCGTAGTTGCGCTCCTCTGTTAAACATAAGGCCCCCTAAAGCTGTATAAGCGTGATTGATTGATAACACACACAGACTTCCTGTGGCTCTCCGTCGGCTTCAGGTCAGCTGCAGGCCAACGCCTACTGCGACAATCCCGACGTTGTACTGGTGGGGACCAAGGTGGACCTTGAAGACACCAGGGACGTCCAAGCCAAGCAAGCCAGGGAACTGGCCGACAGATACGGGTGAGTGTGGGAGAATCCAGCTAGGTTCCGGGCTCAATCGCGGGCCTCATAGCGGGGAGGGAAATAATTCAACGCTAAAACAATGGACTCTTTTCACATCCACGAGTGTATTACACTGCAACCCATGCTTGAGCGCTTCTGTCCTGTCCTGCCTTTAGTTCACCAGCAGGTGGTGGCAGAGACACAGTAAATCCCACTAGTTTACAAGTGAGAGACTAACTAATATTATAAGAGTAATTGTTCTTTTGAATACACATCACTAAGGAGCGTGTGCAGGGGCTAAGGCACCCTGACCCTCTCTGAGCGTCTCACCGAACACTCTTCACAGGATACCGTACTTTGAGGCGAGCGCCGCCACGGGAGTGGAGGTGGACGCTGCGGTGAGCGCTCTGCTGGACCTGGTGATGAAGAGGATGGAGCAGAGCAGCGAGCGCCTCAGCCCCGACGCCAACGGCAGCGCGGCCGCCAGCCACGAGGCCGATGAGCCGCCGGTCAGAAGGAGATGTGCTTGTTAGGGACCGGAGGACCTGGACTTCCTTTACAAGCAACAAGTGGGTCTCCGGGGACGTCCATGGCCTTGTCAGACCGTCCAAATGTACACAGAAACTGAATGTAAACATTTGCGACATCCGGACGCTCTCACGGGGCTAGATTCCACACACACACACACACACACACACACACACACACACACACACACACACACACACACACACACACACACACACACACACACACACACACACACACACACACACACACACACACACACACAACTTGGGTTATGTCTCGTCAGTGTGTACTGCAAGGTACCCCCCCAGGTGAACATTACATCACAGCGCTGCCAACCCCCCTGTTGGGCTGGGAGTCATGGTTAGGTATGATTTATCTTTCTGTTAATAATAATAACCACATTTGAAAATGTGTTCACCTCCAGAGAAAAATACTGTTTTTATTTGACACATGAACGCATGACTGGCAGGAACATGTACATGTATTATGTATTATGTATTATGTATTATCAGGAGTATCATCTCAAATAAAGGTCACCCAAAACAAATTGAATTCAGCCGTGGTTATATTTCATAAGGTAAACAACCGACCGTTCCCTTCCACTCTACATCGACCACGATGTAGAGTGCGTTTACATAAATCTTGACTTGTATACGACGTGTACATGGGCAGCAAAGCATTGTTTTGGGCTGTGGAATAAACGTGTTCATGCGTGAAATTTAAAGGGTTATGGGAATGAATCCCGTTAGTCATGTAAAAACAGTCTTGAATCAATGCGCATAAACCTATACTTTTGATATGTAACCTGAACAGGAACACGGATCATATATGTTCTGATTCATTATTGCAATATATGGATGTATGAATATGTATATATGTATACATGAATATGTATATATATATATATAATATATATATACATACATACATATAAATATATACATACATATACATGTATATATACACGTATATATATATATATATACATATACATACATATATATGTGTATATATATATATATACATATACATACATATATGTGTGTATATATATATATACACATATATATATATGTGTATATATATATATATATATATATATATACACATATATATGTGTGTGTGTATATATATATATATATACACACACATACAGTATATATACATATACACATAATCATACATATATATATATGTATACGTATGTATATATACATATATATATGTATATATATATCTGTATATATATGTGTAACAATAAACTTGACTTGACTTGTATATATACATGTATATATACATGTATATATACATACATGTATATATACATGTATATATATATATGTATATATACATGTGTATATATACATGTATATATACATATATATATATATACATGTATATATACATGTATATATACATATATATGTATATATACATATGTGTATGTATATATACATGTATATATACATATATATATATATATACATGTATATATACATATATATGTATATATACATATGTGTATGTATATATACATGTATATATACATATATATATGTATATATATGTATATATACATATGTGTATGTATATATATGTATATATACATATGTGTATGTATATATACATGTATATATACATATATGTATGTATATATACATATGTGTATGTGTATATACACATATATGTATATATATGTGTATATATACACATATATGTATATATATATGTGTATATATACACATATATGTATATATATATATGTGTATGTATATAAACGTATGTGTATATATATATATTTATACTGTATAGTACACACACAAATTGTAGAATCAAATTAAATACAAATGCAAACATTTCATTTCCCCACATTCATATCGTCATGTTGTATGCATTTCCAAAAACCAAACTGGGAAAACAGGAATATACATTCCAGAACAATCCACATGCTCTACAAAAACATCTCTCAAGTCACTGCTTGCGTGCTAACGTAACACTCAACGTCTGAACTGAAAGGTGCTCTTTGGTCTATGTACTGTCAGTCAAAGATAATTTTGGCATTCCCATCTGGTAAAGAGGGCTTCCCTCTGATCAATAACACTGGGAAATACACAATTGTATGTCTGCCGTCATTTCAACCCTGTCCGTTCAGACCAAATAACCTAGACGGGTGTGTTTGTGTGGACCACAACACTTGTCAAATCTGTACTCTTAATTGGTCCATCACGTGTGTGGCTGGCTTGGCCTTTGTCTAGAGCGTTGTGTTTCACAACACAAGAGCACAAGTCATGAGGTGATCATGTGGTCGTCTCTCACTATCGCTGGTGAATCGGGACGACTTGAGAGACTGCTGCCCGCTCTTCAACGCCCGATTGGATCCCGTGTGAAATATCGGAATGGATGTCTGTATCGAGGTCTCGAAGCGTCCTCTATATAAAGTCACTGGTCACACTGTGTTGGCTGTTTTGCAAAACCATAAACCATACCAAAGAACCAAAATTAGGACAATAAAACATCCTTTAGCATATGTGTGTGCTACTCCCATGCAATGTCATTCAAATGAATCATGCTCTAACACAAAGGGGGTTATAAAAACAGTGGGTTTCTCTGTTTAAATATCACAACAAAGCGGACGTCATATACGTGTACATATAGTTAGTAAAATAATAACTTTTGCCTTTGTTAACAAAATCTCCATAACTACGATTAAGTTTCATCATGTAATACTTTTCATTTTTGTAGTAAAAAGGGATCGACAAAGTCTAATGTACGTGTCATAATTTATAAATGTTTTCCTCAAATACCGTAAATAAAACATCCTGATCGTGTTCGTTAACAAGGCCTTTTAATCGTCTGGTGAGCTGATTCTCTGTAATAATCTCACTATTCTCTTTCACAAGGTTAGCCTATGGCTTATTCTATGGAATGTTGGTTCTTACTCTGAAACGTTAACGATTCTGTAGAGGGAAACTAACGGGGCGATGAGTCATCTGGAAACCATGCTTTGCTTGACGGGTCGCAGTAGCACGGCATGTAAACAAGCACTATGCTCTCCCCAGACATTACTTGAATTTTGAACTTTTCCAAGTCGGGGAAAACAAAATAATGTTTTACGTCGTGAAGACGTAGAATAGAAGAACGGGGAAAAAAAAGAAAAAATACACTGATCTAACTCCATCCCTGAGACTAGGCAGTGCTTATAGAGTGCAGAGTCGGCGTATACCCTTGTCGTAGGCCTTCTATAAAGTTCACAGCGCCATTCCAGAATCAATAGCCAGTCCTTTGCTTCCAAAGCCGAAATGGTCAGTCGTCCTACAGTGAAATCGCAAGTGGAATTAATTTGAGCTGGCCTGTGATTGTTGGGAGACAAGACGTTTCAATTTGGGCGGCTGTACTGAAGGAGACCGGAGGGTGTGCGGTCTTAACAAACAAAGTAAACAACCGACACCCGAGTAACCTTGACATCTTTGTGTGAGAAGCACCGGCACCGCCGCGGAAGGCGCTACGTGGGCGACGCACATGTGTTGTCGTGGTGATGGAGATGGAGAGGAGGAGGAGGGGGAAGTTGTTTCTGGTGAAATGTCTCTGCGCCCGTCATGCAGTGTGGTATATTGTGCGCCATTACGGAAGTCCGGAAGGGGGATGTGATGCATCGGGGGGTCACAACCTCTTCGCTCTCCTCTCCGCTGGATGGTCGGGGAGGAAGGATAAGGACGGTCTCGACCTAGATTCTTTAGGCACAGTGCGACAGGCTGAGCTTGGTCACGCCCTCCCCGTGCATCTTGTACAGCAGTCTGAACTCGTTGGGCAGCTGGTGTGCCTCCTGCCCCTTGGTGGTGTACTTGGTGCCCTTCTTGTCGTAGTAGTGGTAGGGGAGGTCCTTGCCCGTGTTGGGGTCCCAGCCGAAGGGCCAGAAGCCGTACAGGTGGATCTCCTCGCACATGGCCGAGGCCAGAGTGTACATGAGGATGCCCGTGCTGAGACGTTTGGGAGAAAGGTTCTTGGTCTTCCAGTATCTGTGGGGGTTGGGTGTAGATAGTAAAAGTGAGTACAAGAAACTGATCGGTAAAGGCGCTTGCACAACCTCCCCAACAAGCACCAACAACTTACTACTAAACTGTTTACTGTTACCAGTATAGAATGTGGGCTGAAGTGGGCCCACACCGATTCAACATGTCCACCAACAAAATAACGTAAGTGCTAACCAGCATCAGTGGGTCTGGAACACTGCCAGTGGGTCAAAGTCTAAGCAGAATTTTGAATGATGCATTCACCGAAAGATTAAATAATTATCCAGATAAACGTTAACGTTTTAGTGGCCAACAATTAATCTCTAATCTCTTGAGTTGGAATCTTCCAGCCACCAGCTCTTAATTTACCACTTATCACCCTAGCAACAACCTATCCCGCCCGAGCAACCATCCAGAACACTAGTAACTGTGCAGAATACAACCGCCCAAAGCACCAAACACCCTAGCAGCCACCTTTGACTACTTTATGTCACTCTACTGTCCATATACAATACGCCAGGTACTAAAAACCTTATTTTCAGCAAGCTGCACACCAGAATTTCTTCTTATTTGTTTCATGATTTCCATTCTGTAGTGTTTTAAGCGAAACGCCACAGAACAGGTTAATTAATTGCATCTTTTGTTTATCAATTATACTAGTTTGTATATCTTTTAAGAATATGATTTTGTAACCATTCTCAACCTAGCCATCCTACTATGTGTAGTCTGTAGTCTGACGTGTAGTCTATAGTCTGTGTAGTCTGTAGTCTGATGTGTAGTCTGTAGTCTGACGTGTAGTCTATAGTCTGACGTGTAGTCTAGTCTGTGTAGTCTGTAGTCTGATGTGTAGTCTATAGTCTGACATGTAGTCTATAGTCTGACGTGTAGTCTATAGTCTGTGTAGTCTGTAGTCTGATGTGTAGTCTGTAGTCTGACGTGTAGTCTATAGTCTGTGTAGTCTGTAGTCTGACGTGTAGTCTATAGTCTGACGTGTAGTCTATAGTCTGACGTGTAATCTGTAGTCTGATGTGTAGTCTATAGTCTGACGTGTAGTCAGATTCTGACGTGTAGTCTGTAGTCTGACGGGTAGTATATAGTCTGACGTGTAGTCTGTAGTCTGATGTGTAGTCTGTAGTCTGACGGGTAGTATATAGTCTGACGTGTAGTCTATAGTCTGACGTGTAGTCTGTAGTCTGACGTGTAGTCTATAGTCTGACGTGTAGTCTGTAGTCTGACGTGTAGTCTGTAGTCTGATGTCTGACACTCGGTCACCGAGCCAGGAGACCTTACTTGTTGACGTCCTGCATGATGTTGCCAGGCCAGGCCAGCTCAATCTTCAGCTGGCCCTTGTGCTCCACGAAGAAGTCCACCAGGGTCCGGGTCACCGTGGCCGAGGTGTGCAGGAAGAAGGCCGGGATCCACAGGATGGCTCCCTCCAGCTTCTTTACGTTGAGGAAGAAGTTGTTCCGGTCCTGGATGGTGAGCAGGTTGTTGTAGTAGCGCTCCAGGATGCTGGGGTTGAAGGTGGTCATGTTGGTCTTCCGGCCCACGTCCTTGTAGTACACCTCCGTCGGGGCGAAGTTACAGCGGAACACGAAGTCGGCCTGGTCGATCTCGCTGCCGCAGCGGCTGCCGGTGAGGATCCCGCTGTTGCCCACCACGGCGCACACGTTGTAGTGCTTGTTGTAGATGGGGGACATGTCCGGCAGCAGGGACTTGAAGTTGTTGCTGATGGAGAAGACGTACTTGTTGCTGGAGTAGTCGAAGTGCATCAGCTGGCCCACGCGCACGCCGCTTTTGGTGAGGGAGAAGTTGTTGGCGATGTTGATGAAGTGGAAGATCTCTTTCCTGAAAGAAGGCCGAAGCGTACAGTACGTCACACATTATGTACACCGACGTTGTCATAAGGTCATAGCCTACATCATATCCAAAAGTCAAAGCAGCATTATTAGTGAGACAACTAAGGTAGACACGGACAGCCCAGGTAGACCCAGACAGACCAGGTAGACCCAGACAGACCAGGTAGACCCAGACAGACCAGGTAGACCCAGACAGACCAGGTAGACCCAGACAGACCAGGTAGACCCAGACAGACCAGGTAGACACAGTAGAACTGCTTTACCTTTGTAGATAAAAAGCAGTCCTGTTGAATTTCCATCTGGATGTTTTTCCTTGAAGTTCTTCGTTCAGTGCGTTGGTCAGGGGGACAAAAGACGGGTCCAAGAAATTCATGGCAAACTGAGACCTGAGGACAAAATAAAACAATGGGTGGATTCCGTTTAGGATGTGATGAAGATCTGAGGTTCCCTACTTTAAGTCATGCCTGCCAACTCTCAAGGGATCTCCCCCCGCTTTTTAACCCTTTCTCCCGCTGCGTCCCTGTTTGGTAATTACTTGAAACTGATGTATATTCTATATAAATTGTAAACATTTAGTGACATAATCATAATTAGTTATACTTATTTTTTTTCTTCGACAACCAGAATACGAGGGTCTGCCTGTGAGACCAATATGTTTAAATGGTCTCGTTGTTTTTGCTGACACAAACTTCTGACTGAATTAATCCGATGGAACCGAGGGTACTTTGTTCCACTCTCACTCTCAGTCACATGGTCTTAAGAACTTGTTGACCTGATCTATTCCAGGTCTATTTTTCCATCATGGGGGTCTCTCACATTTCATAACTCATCTCTGTAGCAGCCACCGTCAAGAGGCTACATAACTTAATTGTCCTCCTATGTCTCTCTCTCTCCCTCTCTTCTTCAATAGCATGTATTGAATATTATAATAATATTATATTATTATGATATTGTTATCTTCTTCTTCTTTTCATCATCTTCCTTTCATCATCTTCTTTACGTGGGTGTGTGTGTGTGTATGTGTGTGTGTGTGTGTGTGTGTGTCTGTCTCTCTCTCGGTCTCTCTGTATGTCTCTCTCTCTCTCTCTCTCTCTCTCTCTCTCTCTCTCTCTCTCTCTCTCTCTCTCTCTCTCTCTCTCTCTCTCTCTCTCTCTCTCTCTCTCTCTCTCTCTCTCTCTCTGTCTCTAGTAATGTTTAAACACATTTTGTATATTTTATAAAAAAAAATGTATTTAGGCCTATTTGATGTATTTCCCATCGTTGTATTGATTATATTATCGTGCCTGTAGGATGATTTATTTGGTGGACACTGAGGCTATTGGCTGATGCTCTCCCCCTTTTTTCCACAGTCTAATGTTGGCAGGTCTGTTACTGATATGCGAGCATCTCAACACCGTGGACAGGTCTCCTGATTGATTCAATTAGTTGAAATAGTGGACTAGCTATATAATCACCATTCATAACAATGGGGCCTATCATTTCAGTGGCCTATTGTGTTGTGTTATTATGTGTGGGTTTATTATAGGCTCGGGTCTTGCTTCCACTTGTGTCTGTTCTGACACATGTTCCATTCATATCGCATTAATTACTGCACATTAAGACGACACTATATATAATAATAGAGAATAACCATCGACTCACCTGAATCCAGCGTGAAACATGATCCTCGGACCCCCCATGTCATACTTGGAGGTGATAAAGCTGTCTTTGCGCAGCGACACATAACTAATAAGAGACAGGATGAGCAGAGCGACGCTCAGAATAACCAAACCCAGGGCGTTTGCGATGCGCACCATCTTGGTGCATTCTCATCCCCCCAGAAGCAGGGCCTATGCAGTCATCGGAGGGGGGGGGGGGAGAGATGTGTTTAGGTTGTTGTTTTTTCTTTCCCCCCTATGGCCTCGAAAAGAATATCGCCGAGTCGAGCTTGGAGTTCATCTTTTTTTCTTCTGTGGAATAAACGACGTGAAACGTGTCCCTGCGCGTCTCTGCGTTGAGGATGATAGGCGGTTGCATGTCTCGTAGCGGCGAAGCACGAATCCACGTTCATTGGCGCCCCCTGTGGATTCACAGGGAACTGCAACCCACTCTCGGTATAGCAGCAACCAGTTTAATCAAGGAGATGGTTCTCTCTCTCTCCCTCCCCACCCCCTTTCTCTCTCTCTCTCTCTCTCCCTCCCCACCCCCTCTCTCTCTCTCTCTCTCTCTCCCTCCCCACCCCCTCTCTCTCTCTCTCCCTCCCCACCCCCCCTCTCTCTCTCTCTCTCCCTCCCCACCCCCTCTCTCTCTCTCTCCCTCCCCACCCCCTCTCTCTCGCTCTCTCCCTCCCCACCCCCTCTCGCTCTCTCTCCCCATCCCCTCTCTCTCGCTCTCTCCCTCCCCACTCCCCCCCCCTCTCTCTCTCTCTCTCTCTCCCCATCCCCTTTCTCTCTCTCCCTCCCCACCCCCTCTCACTCACTCACACACACGCCACATACACACACACCACATACACACACACCAGCTCTTAGCATAAAGGGAAGCTTGTTTTATAATTAAATGAATGCATCAGAAGTCAGCTTATGCCAGCCATGCTCTATTTCATTTTTATGGAATTATAAGCCCCCCTAATATTGTTTAAAAACCTAGCAATAAATCTTGTGAAGCAAGCAAAATCTTTTATCAAAAATTGTTTATTTTCAGGACAGATCCTACTGATATGGTAATCTTGTTTTATTACATTACATTACAATACACAATATATAGTATTCACATCACATGTTTTTATTCTCTTTTGTACATTTTTATATACATTTTTTTTCAGTTTTGGAAAATATATAGATTTTTTTTTTTTTACAATGTGCTATTCTACACATTAAATGTGTCCATTCACAATTAAATATGTCATGCATACTATGTCCTTCCATACACAAGCAAGGCCATCCCATACAACAGGGCACTTCTCCTCAACGTCACACACTGTTACAACATATGTATTGTCTTCAGTATTTAAAAAAAGAAAAGTGATTACAATTCAGTGAGGCTAAATGTGACAGTATATTAGCAGGCGTTCGACAGCGACAATGTCCATCATAACAATGTCCATCATAACAATGTCCATCATAACACCAGGTTTCTGTGCACTAGGTCTCTTGGAATGTGTCAAGCTAAGGACACAACCTGACACGCACAGAACATCTCTATTACAATAACATCTAGAAATGTTGCCACCAAGCTGCCGACATATTCAGTCTGTTGAAAAATGGGACAAATCCATATAGAAAAAAGGTACCAACAACCGTAAACCAGACACACATTGGCACATCGGTTCTCCCTACGGATCACATTCCAGACTGGGACCAGGTTGGTTCTGAAACACAGTGACTCTAACAAAACACAACACAAAACAGACTCCAGGGACGGCTCACCACCACCATCACCACCACCAGGATGGGTGGATGGATGGGTGGGTGGGTGGGCGGGGGTTACTCTCTACAGGTGCTGCGGAAGGTGGAGGGGAAGTAGGCCCCGCCTCCATCGCTCCCCGGGGAGCCGCACAGGCTGTCCTCCTCGCAGCTCATGTCCTCACACGAGTCCTCACTGTGGGGAGGGAGGAGAAGGAGACACGTTATGAAGAGAGATGAGAGAAACTGAGGCTGAGCTCATTTTCAGGAGTATGTGTCCAGATTATATTGAGATTTTAAGTGCCCATCTCTCATTTGAGTTACTATTTAAAGTACTTCAAAGTACTTCCAGTGAATTCAGATACAGGTCATGAGCAGGAGCAGGTCCCCCAACTCAACTGAAGTATACCTCCTTGTGACATCCTATGGCTTGGGTCTTGCTTTACACTACAACAATAGTGTCACAGCAGGCGTAAACAGCAGTCAAAATGTATGCAACTGTTAAACCCAGGGCATCTGGCGAGGCCGGGTAGACTACCTCTCGCTCTCATCCCAGTTCCCCTCTGGGATGGTGGGCAGGCCGGGCACGCAGAAGCGGTTAGCTTGCAGGTTCTGGGCCGTGCGCCTGGACACGATCCACACCAGCTTCTTGTTGTCCGGTTTGGTGCATTCCCCCGAGTAGTACTGGGCCATGCACCGGCCCACCTGTTCCCTCCAGTGGAGCAGCTCGCCCTCGCTAATCTGTGAAGGAATCAGGGGAACACAGAGGGATGAAAATAAAGCTTTGAACGCAACTGTTGAAATAAAAGCAGGTTTGCCCTCCACAGACCTACGAGCAGATAAGAGACGGGACAGATTAGTTTCCCCAACAAAAACTTGTTAAGAGGCTTACGTGCAAATGCTGTTAAATTTGGGATATCATTTGGGAGCCGACATGGCCATATCCCACACATGGGAGGAACAGACATGAACTTAAACTCTAAGTGTAATCATTCTAATACTAGAAAGGAATTGATCATGGCCCACTGAATTGGTTTGTGTGTACCTTGAGGTGCTTCTGTAGTTGCTGAACGGCTTTCATGGCGGTGGTGGACTGCAGTGCGTTCAGCTCCTGGGCAAGAAGAGAGAGAGCGAGCACCGATGGCTGGGGGGAAAAGAGAGAGAGAGAGAGGGGGGGTGTCAGACGCACTGAGGAAACAACGCTATGGGGTAAAAATGTCACCCGACATCGATCCTTACTTTTGCTTTAGAGAACACAAGCCGGCAGGTGCAGGCTTTTAGTTGTGCTTCCAGTGTCCCAATGCTTGGTAACTCCTCCCTTAAAACATACAAGTAATTCTGATGTGATCCTCCGGTTCTGTTTGTTTGGTTTGTGTCTCACAAAAAAGCAGAACCGTTTTTGACCAACAGTGCCATGCTAACTGGAATAAGGCATCCATAGCGACAGTGAAAGAACAGCGAAACCCCCGTACCTTCCGGCGGTCAGGGCCTCGAAGGCCGAGCGGTAGAGGTGCAGAAAGGTTAAGGCCGTCACGGCTTGCGGCTCCGGGCTGCCGAGCTTCTCCGAGATGATCTTCTCCATGCGACCCAGGTCCGACACGGTGAACTTGCTGTGGCTGATGCGGATGAGTTCCCTGGTGGGCGAAAGAACGTGTTCTTCCTCCACCATCTTGGCCGCCATGTGCAGACAGCACACCCCGATGCACGGCAGGTGCTTGGGCTGCACCTGAAGACGCCAATGTCCCGTGTTAACAAATCACATTGAAGACTGGTTTTGCAATTAACCAATTAACCAATGGCAGAAGGTGTTAGGACATGACATGTATTGTACAAACAGTAACACACACCTTCATGATGGTGAGGAATCTGTCCAGCATATTAACAGCCTGAACAAAGGTTTGGGCGCTGTAGCCGAAGAAGCTAGTGAGGCCCCACAGCTCCTCCACATTGGCGTCTCTGCATTTAGCCGATACTGCGTTGTGGTTCTGCAAAAGGGACCTCAGGTCGTTAGCACGTAAGCAGCAAGAAGCTTGAAAGCTTGTATTATACATATAGAGTAGCGTTGAGCAGGCACGTGCACACAGACATCAAAGGGGGCTTGAGCCCCTGCCCTTTTTCTTCCTCCAGAGAAAGTGCCCTTTTTATGGGATGCTTTTTAAATTATTTTTATTTTTTAAATAAATTAATATATATCTACTCCTGTTTGCGCACAGTTTCCCTTTCCAACTAATATATTGATTGAATAAAATATAAAAATATCAGGTCGGGAGATTAGACTGTCAAGTTCCGAGGCTCTCTCTACCCTCCCTCCCTCCCTCCCTCCCTTACCCTCCCTCACTCTAGCGGTGCGATCAGTCCTCGACAGTCCCTTCAGACAGGTAGCAGCACCTCCCACCTTACAGTCCCTTCAGACAGGTAGCAGCACCTCCCACCTTACAGTCCCTTCAGACAGGTAGCAGCACCTCCCACCTTACAGTCCCTTCAGACAGGTAGCAGCACATCCCACCTTACAGTCTCATGTGATGCCGGCTTTTCTTGGCTTGTTTGAAGGTGAGTGGTGATGAACAAATGACTAAGCTGCCAGTGCCTCGAGTTTACAGCTAATTAGCCAAAAGACAAACACTATGGGTGAATACAGTAAAATGTGTATCTAATAACGTCATCACAATCGCCACATTGATATGCAAATTAGGCGTGTAGAGAACAGCCTTTTTCAGTTTTGTGTGAAGATTTGTTGATTTTGAAGTGTTATTTATTTTAATACCACAAAAATCAAAGGACTTATTGTTGTGCTAAAATAAACTAATTATTATAGCAATTTTAACTAGCAGCATAGAAAACATGCACATTGTGGCATAGTTTCCTTTGTTGTTGTCTGCGCTTGTGCGTAGTGAACACTAAAGAAGACCATTGTCTCTGTGTTCACTGATTATTTTGTAGAATTCTGTTGAGTATTAAACAATTGCGTGTGAGGGTATTAAAATGAATTGGTCAGAGATGTGCAACTATATTTAACTTTTTGTTTTAAAAATTTTTTTTATAAATGATTATGGGAAGTGCCCTTTTTCTCACTTGAGCTCCTGCCCCCGAAAATGTCTGTACGTACGCGTCCCTGGGGTTGAGCCATAGTTGATGCCACGCTGGACAGGCCTACAGGACAATTGTTTCTGGTTTGAACTATTATAATTTAGGAATATCATTATAACAATATTGTTACAGTGTTGTATTGTGCTGTTACTTATTGGTGTACTGTTTTAATTAGATATTTTATCAAATCGTTTTTGATCTTAACTCTTATCGGGGGGCATCACTTCAACGTAACAAAAACATATATTTGATTGCATGTTATGGCAAATACAATATTATTTGCTATATTAACAATGGTGGCATTAATGCACCACCATATAACTAACCCTTACGCACTTGAAAACAAGATGAAGTCATAACTATGCAGAGGAACTCCTTTCGCTGCACTGTAATTGTGCTGTACACTGACAAATTTGAATAATAATTATTATTATTATTTCACTAGGTCAGTGGGTTACCTCAGCTGGAGCCGCCTCCAGGATCCTCAGCCCAGAGTCCCTGGGGAGGAAGCTGGACTCCTTGGCACAGCACAGCTTCAGCTCCTTCAGGAGCAAGCTGTCCACACTCTGGAGATCTTTCATCCTGGAGGAAAAAAAACAACCCCACATAGAACACCTTGTTCACTGTGGCTCCAGACTCGCTTGACCTCAATTCAGATGCATTTCAGGGCACAAGGGGGTGGGGGTGGCGTGGCACCAGGGGGGGGGGGGGCGTGGCACCAGATCAGCTCTAAAGGGGGCGTGTTGTTGTTGGCCATTCGGCCACACCCACTGGGTGTCGGGTATCTTTCACAGGGTCTCCGGCCATCGCCCTTTCCTCGCAAAAAAAAAACCCACACAAAATGACATTATTGATACCCCAAATAAATGCGTTTTCTTTTCATTAGCGTTATGCATTGGGTCAATTGATCAATGCATCGACGCACTTGGAGCAAAGAAACAAGAAACGCTCGGTTCCTGTGAACGTTCGTGAATAGCAGCCCAGGCAAAACACACTAAACACAGAAACTAGGTCAACTGAGCCCAGACACAAATGTATTTGTGTTGTATGTTAAAGATGCGTTATGAGGAGTCATGCACACCGACTGGGTCACGGACCCCTTGATAAACAAGTCGACGGGTACTCGACCGAGAAACACGGCTGTACTTACTTAAAGAAGGGCGACGATACACCGAAAATAAAAGATAAATAACGTTCAAATATCCATGTTCAACTGGTAACGGACAGGTTCGGTGGAAACAGTGAACCCTGGATACAAGCTCCAGTGGATGTCTAGGCACCTAACGGAGGGGGGGGAGGATCCGTCTCGAACCTAACCCGAGTAAACAAATAGTAAGCATAGCCTGCAAAAAAACAATAGTGAACACCGTTAAACTACAACAACCGTCATGCAACGCGACTGACGTCACCCTGCAGGAATCAGGCCACACGCAAAACGTTGGCTTTTCCGTTTGGTTTCCCCCTGCCCCCTTTTTTTGAGTTTTGTTTTTTTAAATAACGACAATAAGCACGTTTTAACATGTATAATTGTGATAAATCACGATTTATTATAGTAAGAGGAGAATCTTCGTTTTTTTGTAAACATAACTAAATAACGTACGGTTACGTACTGTCGCTTTCCATTGGCGGAGGTTTGAGATGGTGTAACCATAGTGACCAAACTGTTTTCCTCGGTTAGCCTAGCAAGCTAACCAAGGCAATTAGCGTAGCAAGCTAAGTATTTTTTGCAGTGTTTCTGTCTCTCTTTTCACGGTTGAACCAGGATGTCTAAGGAGTTAAACACACCTGGACCTCTCAGTGTGGCAGACACAGACTCTCCTATGGTTACCACAGTAATAGATACAGGTTGGGCTTATTACTTGTTTATCTAGTTATTATAACCATAACATGACATAAGTGTGTTGTTGTAGCTGTCGCACGTCTTGTTTTGCTTGTCTATACTCAGAGATTTACAAAACCCTACAGAAACAGATCAACTCTGCACTCCTCTGAGATTAAAAACACTGCAGCTGGATGAGCTGAGGTTGGTGATGTACACGTCGCCCAGACCTACTCCACGGGAGGTCAACTTACTTATTTCCCTGAATGGAATATGTTTTATAATATGCATGTTGTCTTTCCAGTAAAGAACTTGATAAGCGCACCAAAGAGACACAGATGCTTCAAGAAGAGATTGAAAATGCAACCAAAGAAGCCTTTCAGAAAGTTTGCTGCATTAACCGCTTCAAACCCCGGTTCAACACTGGTGAGTGTCAGGAGAGAGAACAACCTGTTCTCAGTAAACACTGTCAGGAGTGTACTGTGTACTTCAGAAAACAACTTATTTAAACAGTATTTTATGAACTATTTTTCCCCTGACAAGACTAAGGATAGACAAACAATAATAGAACATTGTGCTGCAACAGAGGAAAACCTGATGAACTTTTTAAGGCTGTCTGTCCATTTTCAGACACCGTGTCTGCGGGTTCAGAAACCGGGTGGAGCCGGGACCAGCAGCCACCTCAGCCTGCTTCTTACTGCCTGGATGTGTCCAGCCCGGAGGAGGCCCACCAGGGCTTCTTCTGCCCTGAGAAGGAAGCGCTGGAAAAGGCAGTACAGGATTACTCTCAGCATGGGTCAGAGCTGCAGAGGCAGCTCAGTGAGGTTTGCCACGTAACTCTTACTATTTATACTTATGGATTACTGAATAGGAAGGTTGAGATGAACTAAACACATAATAATGCAACCCCTGGGCTAAAGGTGGGTTATGGGTTTTTGGAGAAAGTTCTGTTGCATCCATTTTTTATATCAGAAAGGCGGTGAAGGTGGAGGTGGAGTGGGTGGGTGGGCTGATGGTCTCGGAGGAGAGGTAGAGTTGTGTGTCGTTCGCATAGCAATGGAAGCGGAGGCCATGGTGGCGGAGACTTTGACCCAGGGGAAGAACATACAGGATGAAGAGGGGGAGCCAAGCACTTGGAGACACCATGCGTGACTGGGGCAGTGGATGATTGGCAGTGGTTTATGGAGATGTATTGGTGTCTGTCAGGGAGAAAGGAAGTGAACCAGGAGAGGACAGTACCTGAAATGCCAAGGGAGAGGAGGATGGAGTGATTGATGGTGTCAAAGGCGGCGGTGAGGTCAAGGAGGATAAGGATTGTTAGGGAGCCAGAGTCAGCAGAGAGAAGGATGTCATTGGCTGAGAAAGGCAAATGTGTTCAATATTATGCAGATTTGTTGATTGTTGCTGATCAATACGTGCGTCCTCAATAGTCACATGATCACCGCGAGCAGCAGAGGTTTGGCTTGCGCCGGACGATCCTCCAGCTGCAGACGGAACTCCAGCAGGTGAACGTGGAGAAGGACTTCCTGTCCAATCTCAGGTGAACACACAACTTTGTTTTTGTTTGACCAATCATGTAGCTGGAGGCGGGGATCTGTAAGCGTGTAATTGGCGAACACTTGCCCTTGTGTAAGTGGATGAAGCCTTCTAAAAGCCAATCCACTTGCACATATCAGTTTTCTTCAGTAGAATATAACAAAACAGGAAACAAGGCATCAATTGCTCTGCCAATTTTGGTTTCGGGCCAAGGCTCTGTGCCATCTGCCTCCAGAAGCTATAACACAGTAGGACTGATCAGAAGTTCTACTATAACACAGTAGGACTGATCAGAAGTTCTACTATAACACAGTAGGTCTGATCAGAAGTTCTACTATAACACAGTAGGACTGATCAGAAGTTCTGCTATAACACAGTAGGACTGATCAGAAGTTCTGCTATAACACAGTAGGACTGATCAGAAGTTCTACTATAACACAGTAGGACTGATCAGAAGTTCTACTATAACACAGTTGGACTGATCAGAATTGCTACTATAACACAGTAGGACTGATCAGAAGTTCTGCTATAACACAGTAGGACTGATCAGAAGTTCTACTATAACACAGTAGGACTGATCAGAAGTTCTACTATAACACAGTTGGACTGATCAGAATTTCTACTATAACACAGTAGGACTGATCAGAAGTTCTACTATAACACAGTAGGACTGATCAGAATTTCTACGATAACACAGTAGGACTGATCAGAAGTTCTGCTATAACACAGTAGGACTGATCAGAAGTTCTACTATAACACAGTAGGACTGATCAGAAGTTCTACTATAACACAGTAGGACTGATCAGAAGTTCTACTATAACACAGTAGGACTGATCAGAAGTTCTACTAGAACACAGTAGGACTGATCAGAAGTTCTACTAGAACACAGTAGGACTGATCAGAAGTTCTGCTATAACACAGTAGGACTGATCAGAAGTTATACTATAACACAGTAGGACTGATCAGAAGTTCTACTATAACACAGTAGGACTGCTGGACCAGAAGTTCTGCTATAACATAGTAGGATTGCTGGATTACACATTAGTTCATAGCTAAGTACATAAACATGTCTACCTTTATACTATAGGCAGACAGTTTAGACATATAGACAGTAAAAAGCGCAAGTCATTAAAAAGTCGTTTTAAATCCGCCCTCTGTCTTGAAGGATGAAGGATTCCAGGAGACACACTGGTGAGATGGAGTGCCTGCAGAGGGCGCTGCGTGACCTCCAAACCACCCGGAGGTTCGGGGAGAAGAAGCTTCGGCAGGCGGAGGAGGAGGCCCGTGCGCTCGCCAGGAAAGCAGAGTGTGCGGAGGGCGCGGTGAGAGAGGTGTACTCTGCGCTGATGGCCCACCGGCGCGGTGGTAACGCCGCCCCCTCCTCCTCCTCCTCCTCCTCCTCCTCCTCCTCCCCCTCCTCCCCCTCCACGCCAGGCAGCCGGGGTGAGCTGATGCCCGTGGGGCAGCTTGCTGTGGAAGTCCTGGAAGATCTGGAGCAGGAGTGTGACCAGCTAAAGGAGGGGCTCGCACAGGTGGACAACATCTAGAAGATGATCATCTAACTTCACTTCCTTTTGTTCACATTCAGATTCACATCTCTGTATCGATCGGGAATTAGTCATATAATTAGTCATTGCTGTCATAATTGCACACAGCTCAAGAAAATAGAAGAAATAGAATACATTTAAGTTACATTTGCTATTTGTTATATTTTGTACAGTTGTTTCGTAGAATATCTCTGTTAAGGGATTTGTAGACACTTATTGTATTTGAGTTTATTATTATTATTATTATTATTATTATTATTATTATTATTATTAATAGTATTTGAGTTGATTTGTTCTTGTTGCGTTCTGAATCTGCTGAACTTCCGTTTGGTTCTGGAAGGTTCTGGAGAAACAGAAGACAGAAGAATTGAGCCACCAAGCCAGAGTGCAGGTCATGCTGAATGAGCACCAAGACAGGTGTGGTAACACCTGTCATTGTATGTAAAAGAAGAAGTACTATTGTAGCGTTGTATTAAATGCAATTATATTTAAATGTAGACGCTATCTTACAGTTTCTCACATTGAATAGATGCCAATATAAGTAAGTCAAAAAATATGTATTAGTCCATTGTTGGATGCCAGCAGTGTAACATACTCTGTTATCTTCTAATCTCAGAATGGAACAGGTAATTGCCGATCACGACCAGCAGGTGGCGATGTTCACCGAAAAATTGAACTCCAACGCAATTTTGCGACTTAAGTTGGAGCGACTACAGTAAGACCTATTCATGTCCAGATTCCTGGTCAACACATGTATTAAAGCATTGTCTCATATGAAGTCCCTCGTTTGGAGATCATGTGATTTAACATTGCAATTGATTAATAAATAAGTAAGTTATCCCATCTTTTATTACATAATTATAATTTATAATTTTGTATAATCATTTTTTAATAATCATTTTATTACATTTTTGTAGAAAGCATGCAGAAAGCCAAGGTTCATTTCACAATTGCCAAGTCAAAGAACTTGCTTCAGTCTTGTCCATCCACAAAGACACGGTAAGCACACTATTTAATCACTAATTAATGTGAGTATGAGAGTTTCAGTATTGTCGTTAATGGGCGTTTTAACTGTTTGCAGGTGAGTGCCATGGAGCAGCAGCTGTCCCAGGCCCAGGCTGACAAGGCCCACTCTGAGGCCCAGGTGGATGAGGCCCGGAGGGGGAGAGAGCGATCGTTGAAACAGGTGGAGGAGCTGCGGTCCCAGCTGGCCAGGCTCACGGTAGATATCAGACAGATCTGTCTGAATACCACCAGAAATATGTCTTCCCAAAGAAAGATACACCCATGTTTTGTATAACTGTTATCTCCTTAAAACCCGTCGGGTCCAATATCTCATCACAGATCAGTGATTAAACCTCTCCTGTTGTCCGTATTATATAACGGTCTCTCCCCGACACACACCCCATTTAAAACAGTCATGTCCATACAGTTACAGTGTGTGACCTCTGAGGGGGCCCCGTGGTTCTCTGTTGGGTCAGGAGGAGTTACTACAGGCTAAGGAGGAGCAGGGCCGGGAGAAGGAGCACGGCAGGCTGCTGCAGGACAGGAGCACGGCCCTCCAGGCCGCGGTGGAGGACCTCCGTAAAGATCTGGAGGACCGCGGCGTGCTGGCCCACCAGCTGCACTCTCTGCTGGGGACGGTCAAACAGGACGGCCTGGCCCAGATGGAGGCATTGGTAAGAGGCTGTTTGGCAACCGCCTCTGCGATGGAGCTGCGTTACAATACGCTACTTCACATATATACACATGTACATAACGCTGCACATACTCACACAGCACTACAATACACGACTCAACACAACTATATGTTACACGACACTGTTCCACAGTACAGTACAGTTCTCTGCACTACACTCCCACAACAATAACCAACGATAACCACAACTACACTACACTACAAGAACCAGTACACGCTATACTCTACACCACTGGTTCTCAACTGAACGGCAGGATAGCCCAGTCTGTTGAGACTTGGCTTGGGAACTTAAAGGTCGCCAGTTCAAGTCCCTGAAACCTGGGCTCCCCGGGCGCTGTATATCAAATAGCTGCCCACTGCTCCTTATACTATGATGGGTTAAATGCAGAGGAACTCATTTCACTGTGTGTGTGTGTGTGTGTGGACATGTATGTGACCGATAAAGAGGGTTCAATCCTCCAGATGTAGATGTGAACTGGTGGGGCGCGGGCCATAAGTTGGTCTTTTAGAGTGGGTCGCAGGGCATGTGCCAAACTGTGCCAATCTTTAGAAAGCAGTGAGTGAGTGAACGTATGTTTCGATGTTAATTCATGTTTCAGATGTTTACTATTTCATTGAGTTTAGCCCCAATTGTTGCAGCTTTTTGTACATGAAGACATTGTTGATTACTGTAATATTGGTAAATACATTTTTTTATGTTTAGCTTATGACTTCATGACCTATGACACGGGGTTCTGAGGCTAGACCTGTTGAGAACCACTGATCTACACTACTTATGTACTACTATACTATACTGTACTGCTATACTACTATACTATACTCCTGTACTACTATACTATACCTCTATACTATACTACTATATAACTTTACTACAACACTACTAAACTACTATACTATACTACTATACCATACTACTATACTACTTAACTTTACTACTATACTACTATACTATACTACTCTATTTGACTACTATACTATACTACTATACTATACTACGCCACACTACAAAGGCACCAGAGGAGACTGGTCTGCCCATACTAAGTAGACGTGTACAGGAAGCGTCTGCTGTACTAAATCGTGACCCTTGGAGGTCAGGTCGAGGTGGTTCTGGAGGAACAGGAAGAGTGTCCTTCAGGAGGAAGACCTCAGCCTCCCATTGTGGCCTCGCATGAACCACTCTGGAGATGACATGGATCACACACACACACACACTCTAATTCCTCTTCTCTGGGAATAGAACAAAGTCTCTTTCCCCTGTCGACTTGTTTCCCCACCACACCCATGAGAGATGTACCTTTGTTTTGTCTGTCTGTGTGTCCGTGTGTGTTTTTGTGTGGAAATTGAATCGGCCTAATGGGCCATCTGGACTCTATCCTCTAGAGGAGCAGGGAGCAGCGGCAGAGGTGTGAGCTCCAGGAGGAGGTGCGCTCTCTGAGGGAGCAGCTGGGGACAGCCAGGGAGGAGGAGGAGGAGGAGGCGGATGGGAGGAAGCTCCTCCTCCTGAGGGACCAGGAGCAGAGGCTCGCTCAGCAAGAGGCTCAGCAGGTTGTGTGTGTGTGTGTAGAGTGTTAGTGTGTGTGTGTGTGTGTGTGTGTAGAGTGTTAGTGTGTGTGTGTGTGTGTGTGTGTGTGTGTGTGTGTGTGTGTGTGTGTGTGTGTGTGTGTGTGTGTGTGTGTGTGTGTGTGTGTGTGTGTGTGTTTGTATTAACTACCTGTTTGTGGTCCTCCAGAAACAGGTTCAGAAATGTGTAACTTCAGCATGGGCAGTGTGGATGCTCCCGTCTATTGAATAGACTTTTGCTGTTCGGTGACCCAATGCAGCTCATATCACTGGTCAGTAAAAGACCCGAGTGTTTCCCAGTGGTTGAGATTAAACCTTCCCCCCTGGCCACTGGGCAAATCATCAAATACACCATAAGTAACTAAATACACCGTATGGCTATGAATGCCTTCAGGGTGTTATTTCTCTGTTAGGTCACAGTGCATACGGCACACGGGTCCCACTGAATGGGTCAACTGTCAGCATGACCAGTTGGTGAAGTATAAACTCAGGCCGCATATCGTTTCTTTGGATCCAATTCTGTGTATAAGTGAGAGCTAATTATATGTACAGCACATGCATCTTGGGTTACCTTTTAACCCCGACCACCCGTAGTATATTAAAGTATCGTGTAAAGCAGTAAAGCATAAGCTGAGGCCCCATGCTGTCCGCCTCACCGTCTCTGTGTTTGGATTGGTTCCCCACATAGGAACCTCTGGTGACGAGAATCTTTCCTGACTCTCCCTGCTTGTACCCCCTCCTCTTACTCTCTCTCTCCCCTCCTCCTCACCCCACCCCTCTCTCTCCCGCTCCTCACCCCACCCCCCTCTCTCTCCCTGTACACTCTCTCCCCACCCATCCCTCTCTCTCCCCTCTCTCTCTCCCCACCCACCCCTCTCTCTCTCCATCTCCTCTCTATCTCCTCTCTCTCCCCACCCACCCCTCTCTCCATCTCCTCTCTCTCCCCCTCACCCCACCCTCTCTACCCCTCCTCTCTCTCTCTCTCTCTCTCTCTCTCCACCCACCTTCCCCCACCCCACCCTCCCCTGCAGGCCTCCATGGCGGAGCAGGGGTGTCGCGTCCAGGAACTGACCCAGGAACGAGAGCAGCTGTCTGCACAGTTGGACCATCAACGCACCCAGATGTTGTCCCTCACCGGTAAGAGGCCTTTCTATTGTAACGCAGAGAGGGCATGTGGCATTCCAATTGTTCCGGGCCTGCACGAATCGAAGCGTGTGCGTGTGTGCACCAGAATCGACGAGGTTGTTTCGTGACCAGGTTGTTCCTCGATGCCTTGTACAGTAAACATTCCGGTGGAACATGTTTTTATCCAATATCCGCATCCAGTTCAACGTATTGACCTTGACGCTTCTCAAAGGCTGGCGGCTGGCAGAAGCTACCGCCAAACCAAACAATGTGCTGCTCTCACTCGGCTCCCTAAACAATGGGACACACAAGCTTCCCTTTTGCCAAACCATTTTGGTTCCTCTGCATGTGTGTGTGTGTGTGTGTGTGTGTGTGTGTGTGTGTGTGTGTGTGTGTGTGTGTGTGTGTGTGTGTGTGTGTGTGTGTGCGCCTGCCTGCCTGCCTGCCTGCCTAGGGGCCAGTAACGGCGGTAAGGATGTAGGGCGGGTTGTTGTTGGTTAGATTCCCTGGCTCTTTCTCCGAGCCAAGGGACGAGGTGTACCTGATAATAACACCCTAACCATCATTTGTCCTGACGAGCCGGCTGTGTCCTTGCAATTTGGGGAAAAGCGTGATTAAAGGCAGTCCATCACCATTCGTTTACCATTTGATCCCTCCTGTGTATCAATGTGAATATGAGGGCATTCATTCATTCATTACACGTGCATCACAGCTTAAATTGCGTGTGTGTGTGTGTGCGTGTGCATGTTTGTCTCTATTTATGTGTGTGTGTGTGTGTGTGTGTGTGTAACTGCTGTAGAGGACCAGGAGGCGCTGCGGAGGCTCCGTGGTGAGAGAGAGGAGCAGCAGGGGGTCGTCCAGCAGCTCAGAGGCTGGCTGAGGAGTACCCAGGAGGACCTGAAGGAGGCCCGCAGTGCCCTGAGGACCCTGGAAGACGCAGACGGACATGGTCATACACACACACACACACACACACACACACACACACACACACACACACATACTGTAGAGACACACACACACATAGAGAGACACACACACACTCTCTCTCTAACTCACTCACACACACACACACACACACACTTACACACACACACACACACACACACATCTGTGGAGTGCTCAGACCGCCTTACATTAACATTCACTTATTCATGTTGGATATTGCTCAAGATGCAGCGATTAAGTCTGTGGACAGCGGTGATTAATAATTTAATTAAAACACCAGGACCTTGGGTCGTCCCTGTGCTGCTGACATTCCTGATGTTCACCGCTGAAGAACAGCATAACACAACCAGCCCCCCCCCCCCACCCACCCCGCTTTCTGGGAGATTTATCTCCCTCGGAAGATGAGAGCTCTGTTTGATTCTCCTCCCTTTCGGTTGATCTGAACCAGATGTAGTGCTTCATGTGTGTTTATGCTCTCTGTCGGTGTCTCCCTCCTCCGCTCTCTCTCCCTCTCTCTCTCTCTCTCTTTCTCTCGCTCCTGCTCTATCTCTCTCTGTATCTCTCCCTCATCTATCTTTTTCTCCCCACCTGCTCTCTCTCTCTCTCTCTCTCTCTCTCTCTCTCTCTCTCTCTCTCTCTCTCTCTCTCTCTCTCTCTCTCTCTCTCTCTCTCTCTCTCTCTCTCTCTCTCTCTCTCTCTCTCTCTCTCTCTCTCTCTCCTTCTACCCCACCTTGTCCTCTCTCTCTGGGGGGTGGTTCCCCAGGCCTGAAGGTGGCCCGGGGCATGCAGAGACAGGTGACCGCCGGTCGGCAGGAGGTGGACGCCCTGCAGAGTAGAATCCAGCAGCTGGAGGAAACCATGGAGACGCTGCAGCAGGTGTGCAGCGCTGGCTCGGCCTGTCAGGCTTACGTTACTTACTCTCACTCTGCCGCCCGTGTGTGGGTGTGTCTTTCGGTGCGCTTGGTGTGTACAGTTACAGCCCTCACCGTGGAAAACAGACTTCTGGACTGCTTTCAACTGATTATTCTTAGAGCAATCAGTTTTAGACCATTTATTGAAGACAGTGTTTTTACACCAAGGACGGCATATTGGCAATAAAGAGTGTGGGCGATGCTTGTGGTGCACACTCTTTCCTCCCTGTTCCTTGTTGTGTGCATCGTTGTTGTTCTGCGTGACGAGTGACTCACGCCGTCGTAAAGGTGAAGGCCGAAACAAGGAAACACCGGGCTGCAGGGCGGAAAGCCTGCAGCCGCATGAAGGCACCACACACACTGATTCACGCACTGCAGCTTGTAAAGCGCTTTCCTTATTGCTTTAAAAACACACGCCGTGCCCGGGGAATTTAACGATATGCTGGCTGTAAAACATGTAAAACAATGCTGACCCTGTCCTTTTAAATTGGTTATGTGGTGTATATGATGGCAGTTAGGAAACCTGGTTACGGGGATAAACAGGTGGCACAGATTGGAATAACAATCGTCTTCCCCGGTGCGGCGCGTGCATCTAAACCCCTAAACCCCTGCCCCTGGAACCCTGTGGTCAGGAGAAGCGCTGCCAGGGGACAGGGTTTGTGGCCCGGGAGCTGGCCTCCATCAGGGAGCAGAAGAGGCAGCTGGCTGTGGAGCTGGAGGCCCTGCGCTCCAGCGAGACACGGCACAAGAACAAGGTCCAAGAGCTTGAGACTGCTCTCCACCAGGTAGTGTTCACATACACATGAAGTGCTCACTCACTCACAGCAAAGGGTTAGGGGGGTTTCTTTCTCGGAGAGGCGGGGTGATGAATGTATTTCTCACCGGTCCCGCTAGATGTCGGAGAGTTTTGCCGACTGTCGAGACATCCTCCAGCTCCGAGAGCAGGAGTCTGTGGGTCTGAAGCTGCGACACGCCCTGGATGTGCAGGTAGAGGTGATGCACGCCACAGACCCAGGGTTTGAAGTGGTCTCTCCACAACACGAGGTCATGCATAAAGTGGAACGAGAACCTTGAGATCATGATAAATCCAACATTTGATTTGAGCTACTATCCTGCTACTTTCATGACCCCCCCCCCCCCCCCACTGTTCAAACTAAACTATTTCACATGTTGTTCCCAACAATATCTATTCTACAGGAGCTCCAAGGCCACAGCTTGGGTTTGGCCACCGCCGTGTGGGGTCCTCCGCCCTCCGCTCCGCCCTCGCTGGCTTCCTGCCCCCCGTCAGCCCCTGCAGCCCAACATCCTTCCTGGCCCGACGCCCCTCAGATCAAGGTATGCAGCAGCCATGGGCAGCCCTCTCATCCTGGGCCAGCCATTCCACAGCGCAAGGCTCCGGTGCGTTGCTTCCAGAGAGCGCTATCAGTTTGTGTTTATGTTTCTGCTCCACACATCTGTCCGAGAGAGAGAGAGAGAGAGAGAGAGAGAGAGAGAGAGAGAGAGAGAGAGAGAGAGAGAGAGAGAGAGAGAGAGAGAGAGAGAGAGAGAGAGAGAGAGAGAGAGAGAGAGAGAGAGAGAGAGAGAGAGAGAGAGAGAGAGAGAGAGAGTGTGAGTGTGAGTGTGTGTCTGGATTGGTTCAGCATCTCGGATGGTGAAATAGTGGTCTGGTTCTGTTGGGTGGGGTGGCTGCAGCTTGGAGCCCAAACAGCAGTGCTTTTATTGTTGTCTTATATTACTTTTACAATCTCAAAGGAGACGGCGTTGCCAAAGACACACAGTCATGGAATTTAATCTGGTGGTGGTTCGATGTGAACCAATTGGATCATTTTCTATCGATATCTCTATTTTTTTCTCTCTCTCTCTCTCTCTCTCTCTCTCTCTCTCTCTCTCTCTCTCTCTCTCTCTCTCTCTCTCTCTCTCTCTCTCTCTCTCTCTCTCTCTCTCTCTCTCTCTCTCTCTCTCTCTCTCTCTCTCTCTCTCAGTCTCCAGGGCTGTGGGACAGCGCTCCGTGTCCCTCTCTGGTCCGGGACCTCCATGCTGTGATGTCATCGCAGCACCGCTGCATGTCTCCCAGCCTTCGGAGGCGGAGGCCTGCGCCTGGGTGGCGGTCCGGTACCACACTGTGAGTCTGGAGAGGGGATTAGCTTAGCATTCCTGCCAGGGTCCCACGTGACTCATGAGAGAAAACTCATGTGACTCTACAAGGGAGGTGTCTGTGCGTGTCTGTGCGTGTCTATGTCTGTGTGCGTGTGTGTGTGTGTGTGTGTGTGTGTGTGTCTGCGTGTCTGTCTATGTGTGTCTGTGTGCATCTGTGTGTGTCTCCCTCTGTCCCCCAGTGTGCAGTGATGCTTATGGCCTTGCTGGTTGTTGTGTTCTAAACAAATGTGTTTCTGCGTGCTTTGTGTGTGTAGGGAACATCAGCTTCTGGAGAGAGGTGACCTGTCAGAGGTCAGTACAGGCGGTCCTGTCTCCTGTGAGGGTGAGTTGTTCTTGCTTTGGTATTAACAATTGATAAATCACTAGCGCGCGTTATCTGTTATTCAGCTCATAGCACAAACTGACTGCAAATTTGATCAATTGAAAAATCGGAATATGATGAGCATTTGATTTGTTCCGTTTGCTGTGCAGCGAAGGCTCCAAGCCGCGTGTCAGAAGGCCACGTATTCAACATGTTATCTAAAGCTAACAACGTGTCCTATATTTTAGTTCTCCCTTCAACATTCCTGTGTTGACGTTTCCAGATCTCGGAGGATCGAGGTCGTCGACTCCCGCAAGCTACACTCCATCTCCTCCGCCGGCGGTCTGCAGGTCACCCGTCCACTCCCTCTTGACCTCTGACCCCCAAAAACAAAGCGGCGCCTGAGAGGAGGCGGCCGCCGCCCAAACCCAGCGAACCCAGAGGTGCGAACTTTTGTTAAATATTTGAATATGTGATCAATGTCAAACCACAATGTCTGCCAAGAATAAATGAATATGACCAAAACCTGAGCCCAGGTGAATTCTGGTAGACAGGCGTGGTGAACCAGCCCAGGGTCACTGGGTGTTTATCTATCATGTTATTTGTTTCCAGCGTGGTGTCCCAGTGCCGAGGGGGACCCGGGCGGGGCCTCAACACTGGGAAGGAAGGCCGGACCTTCGGGCCGTAGCGCAAGACTTGAAGCGTGGGAAGGAATCTAGATTTGTAGGCCAGCGTAAATCGTGTGGTGGTCCAGGAAATGCCTGGAGATGAGGTTCTAAATAATTTGAAGTCAGTGTCTCTCTCTCTCTCTCTCTCTCTCTCTCTCTCTCTCTCTCTCTCTCTCTGAAATCTCTTCAGTAACACTAACAAGACATCTCCTAAATGACTACACAAAGGATGCAAACATGTATTCATTTTATAATAATCGTGATTTTGTAAAAAAATATTGTGTTTGCAGATTAAAGCTGTTTCGAAACTCTAAACACAAGTAATTTCAGTTCAAAGCGATGTACAAAGCGAGGGAAGGCTGTCAGTTGTGCGTTTCAAGTTTATTTAGACGTATAAAGAAGCACTCACAACGTTCTCCCATTGAGATGTGGTTGTTTTTAAAAATTGGCCCTGGGCCCCTTCGAGGCATAGCCTGGACGGCCCCCGGCTCGGACCCCAGTCTCTGCTGCTGCTGCTGCTTCTTCTTCAGAGAAAATCTCACGCATTAACTGGAAGAGGAGGAAGAAAAGATTTAAGAACGTGTGGTTTGTGGTGGAATGTGGTTTGACACCTTTTCGGGTGTATTTGCGTAAAGTGCCTCCATTATTACCCTTTCCTCTTACCTCTGGAACCCTCAAGTGATTAGCAACGAGGTACTGTCTGAAGGCCTGGAAGGCAAACATCTGTCTCCACTCCTCTTCCTGTTGGAGAGCACATCACAGTGAACACATCAAACCAATCGGCTGCAGTGTGCAGTGACATGCTTCATGTGAGCACAACTCACCTTGTTGCCAGTTTTGTTGTTGAAGCGGAGCTGCTCAGGGCGGACGTTAGAGGGATCCTGGTGTCGTGCATCGTACGCTGGCTTCTTACTGCCTGCTTTCCTCTGACAACAAAACAACATATATCACCAATGTCCTGCCGCCTCACCTTGACTCGTCAAGAGGATGCGTGGTGCTCGGCTAGTTACTCATATTAAGAGAGTACTGCTTCATATGCGTGGTGTGAGAAAACTCTCACAAAGTGAGAAGTGGCGAAAAGGTCCAAACAGAGCACAGTTTGGACACAACAGGCGTGATGTTTTCCCTGTTAAATTCCCTATCACTAGCTTGAAAACAGACTCAGGGCTGTACCTGGGTTGGCTCTGAGTGTTTTGAGAGGTCAGCGGTGGGCCGCCCCCATGGCCCTGTGAAAGCGGTTTGACGATCATCTGGCAAATCGTCGGCCTTCGACACTTGGCTGGGGAAGCTCACAGTTGGCCTCTGCTCAAGGCAATGATCGCCAGGCTCCGTCTGAAGAAGTTGGTTACGGTCCACAATCACAGTACTTTCCAAGAACTCAATTATATCAAAGTAAAACAGCAGTACGTGTTGTCCTCGGGATCTTTCCTGTAAACTATTAAATAACAGCCCTTCACTGCAACAATAAGACAACATCTGTTGTAAGAAGAGAGGGAGAGCTTTTTACCAGGGAGGCGTCCCACTGCCGGAACCCTCGGGTCAAGTTGCTGATGTCCTTATCGTCCTGCGCCACATCATCTCGCAGCCCTACGTATTGGTCGTCTGGTCGAGGCACCTGGATTCCAGGGTTGCTGTGAGATGGTTAAACAATAATATATTGGTTGTCTGTTATTTTTCCACCTCAACCACCATGTTTCAAAAGGAAATATGTCTTGTTGTTTAGGTGCTGCAACATGACATTGGTATACTTGCTTCTCATTGGCTGGTGTGCTGTCCTGGTCCTGATCCGATTCTTTGCGTATCTTCCCCTCCTCTCTGTGTTCAGACGTAGCTTTGGGAGCTTTGGGTTTGCTGCTGACACACATGTCAGGGTCCAGAACCAGCAGCACCTGCTCAAATAACTGGAATATTCAAAGGTGGTTCAGTGACTCCAATCCCTGGATCAACATGTCACCTCAGCCCCCCCCCCCTACTCACTATTATCACACCCTGATGTAACAAAATATGTCCATATTCAAATACATAATTATAATATTAATACATATATATGTATATTATTAATATACCACCATCTAGATGTGCACAAAATGCATTGTCCAATGTTGACTGATGACATCCAAAAACAAGCCCCCCCCCCTCCCCCACTTGAAGAACCCCCTTGGGTTGACCCCTCTATAAAACACCATCATCATACTACACTGCAACACCGGGGCTGTCCAGACAGACGGAGGGCGTGGCGCCCAGCGGGCAGGGCTGACCTCTGGGGGCATGTTTCTCTGGTAGTGATCGTGGAGGCCCAGGGGATGCTGCAGGAGCTTCCTCTCCAGCGCAGCGACACGCTCCCTGCGGGTCTGCCGCGCTGGCACCTGCCTGGAGAAGCAGGCCTGCTCTTTAGAGATGGACCTCCTGGCTCTGCCCACAGTCTTCCCCTCGGCTCTGCTGTTGAGGTCAACGGGCAGAATCCCCCCGCTAGACTCCCTGGGTCGGGGGGGGCCGTCGTCACCGTCCTCGTCGGCCAAGATGTCGTTCATAAAACGCCACAGACTGACATCCAGGGAGGGCTTCTTCCGCGTGGGCTTCAGGTACTTCACCCGTAGCCTCTCCTTGTACCTGAGGAATTAGCTTCTGGTTAAGACTTACGTAAGCGAACGCTTAGGTTCAAAATGCCACGGAGTCATACTCGTATGGGCAAGATACACATGTCAAATCAATAGGAAAACATTTCAACAAAAATTTTAGTGGGGGAGAAGATCAAACATACTATTTAACTATTTACATATTTACATATTTACAAGCTCCAGAGAGCCGGAGGGAAACGGTGAGAGGGAAGTTCAACTATTTGACTATTTACATATTTACCAGCTATGAACACCTTAATCCTGAGTGACAGAGAAGCTCAAACAGGCCATTTACATGGAATCAGAGCAAATACTGTGTTTTTAGGCTTATTTAGTGTATTTTTGTAATATGTTGTCATTTTGTATTTTGTCACACTCAAGAGAGTTCACTAGACCTATGAATTGCTGTGACAATGATTAGCCTTATCATGGTGGACAGTTCAACCTGTCCTCACTGTGTGTTCTCACGCTATGATGTCCCAGGAGTACAGTACATACCCTCCCAATCAACAACTGTGCGTAAGAGTATATATATACTGTATATTATAAACATATATATTATATATATATATATATATACTGTATATTGTATATTGTATATCAACTGTGTTACACAGTTGTCTGTCTGTCTGATCATTTATCTGTCTGTCTGTCTGTCTGTCTGTCTGTCTCTGTATATATATTATACACAGACTGTGTATAATATATATACAGAGACAGACAGACAGACAGACAGACAGAAATGACAAGAAATGACCGAACGGTACGCTTATTGACCCAATGAAAAGTGAATAGTGCAGATCGGGACCTGATCAGATCTGATCACTCACACTGGATCACGTGGCTGCGGCTTGGCTTTGGTCTTTGGATCCATCGCCGTTGCGTTCAAACACACGCGGAGGTTGATCCGTGTGTGCGTGTGCGTGTGCGTGTGCGTGTGTTTGGACCGACGGACGAGACGCGCTGATTTGAAACCCCACTCGTAATGGACGCGGTCGGTCTCGGGTTGTTGTTGTTTGTCTGTAGCCATGGTAACCAGGGAACGCTCTACACTATATCCGTTCTATAGAGATCATTTGTTTTATCATTTATAGCGGTGAAGAATAAAGAAAACGCTTTGCCGTGCATGGCGCAATTTTCGTTATTATACTTACTTATATTTTTAAATTGTTGTTTGTAAGAGTGTCATGGCGATTTCTAGACAGTAAAGGCAGATTCAGATGATATGTTCCACTAACTAGCAGTGTTTTGTTTTCGACAAAAAGCCGATAGAAGATACACAAATAAAGGGGATCACCAATATCGACCCCAGGAAACAAGTCATCAAATCCAACACATAGCCTAATCAATACGTCCTCCCCACCGTGTTGACCACTAGGGGGCTCCCGTCGTTCAGAACATCACCCCGGTGTCCAGTCCCCTCCCCCCCCCCCCACACACACACACACACACACACACGCACACACACACGCACACACACACACACACACACCTTTGGCCTCATCATAGTTCCACGTTAACAGTTCTTGTCATGGTGCCAGGTTCATATCCTAACACGCTTGGGGACATATGACATGTCTAAACGCTTTCACACACACACACACACACACACACACACACACACACACACACACACACACACACACACACACACACACACACACACACACACACTTGATCCCCATGTGGTGACTCACTGCCAACCGCACAGACAGTTTGAATGCAGCCGTGAAATCAGCTTTTAGAAAGTGTGTGTTTGGCATCCGACTGTCACAGCATGGGGCTGTGTAGTCCACTGCTTCTTACAGTGGGATACAAGGCTACATGTCACAGCATGGGCTGTGTAGTCCACTGCTTCTTACAGTGGGATACAAGGC
>CM051017.1:3726008-3896008 GCA_027704905.1 Muraenolepis orangiensis
TTGATTCAACCGTTAATAAATAAATGTATACTTCTGTCGTTTCCACGTGTTTCTGTTTTCTCTGACATCGAATGGTTATTAAGTAGTTCACTTTGCTGTGTTGTTGTAACGTATGACTGTCAGGAGACTTAACCCACGTCGTTTAAGTCACATGGTAACAGTCCTGATCAACTCTCACCATGAGGGACTTTAAAATGCTGAGCCTGGTAGAATGTGGGCCTGTAAGTCACAGAGTGGTTTAATTCACCGACTTGTGACCAAACATTGTACTGATATAAATGCAGCCACTGTCTTCAGGGTCATGTCTCCGCGGTCCCACTGAAACGCTGCTGGGGCGGTTTTGGGCGGTTTGTGGACGGGGCCAAATGAGTGAGCAAGCTGTTTTTCTTGCTAAATGATTTACCCATTCTGACTAAAAGTCGGAAGTGTGTTCCTCTGTGTGTGATGCCGTCAACTTTTGAAATTAAACGGCGTCAAAGATTAAAAGAGGAACCGTTTTAAGCCCCCACCACCTCCACCACCACCATCACCACCACCACCACCATCACCTCCACCACCTTTCTTTTAGGCAGACACCATGTTATTGTGTTGTTTGGCTATTGTCCTCCCCCACTCCTCCCTCTCCCCTCCTCCCCCTCCCCTTCTCCTCCTCCCGCCTCCCCCTCCCCCCTCCTCCCCCTCCCCTTCTCCTCCTCCCCCTCCCCCTCCCCTTCTCCTCCTCCCCCTCCCCTTCTCCTCCTCCCTCCTCCCCCTCCCCTTCTCCTCCTCCCTCCCTCCCACCCCTGTGAGTTTTCTTTAGCTTTTTTTTTACTGTCGTTGTTTGAACAGATGCGCCCCCCCCCCCCCCCCCCCCTCCATCCTGTATCCCCCCCACTGTATCCCCCCCCTCTCTCCTCCTCCCCCCCCCACTGGGACCCTCTATAGTGTTTAGCACAATGAAGCAGAGAGTTACATTAATGTTCATGAGGCCCCGGTCCAGAGCCACTTCCTCCCAACATCGACATCAAACATAGCGTTTGATGTCCCTGATGGCGTCCTCCTTAATTTCCCTCGGGATTAATAAAGTAATCTGAATCTGAATCTGAATCTGAATGAACCTTCTATGAATGGACCATGTGAACTGCCAAGGCGGCGTCACGGCCGAGTGTCCACAGGGGCTGTTTCTACAGAGGCTGGACCTCACCTCGGCTTGTCCTCATCGTCCCAAAAAGCCGATAAATAAATAAATAAATAAAATGTGAGATGTTGGGGCCTGGTCTGTAACGCCACCTGGTCTTCTACACGGGGGTTCAGTGATCGGTGGAGATAAAGGGGAGGTGTGAGTGTGTCAATAAGGGGGTTCTGGAGGGTTCTCATTCCAGAGGACCCTCCAGGTATGGAGGTGGTGGAGGTGGAGGTGGAGGTGGAGGTGGGTGCCCCCTGGAATTCTCCACCCTGTCAACCTATTCCCCCTGGAGACACTGTGCTGATCACGTGGTATCAACGTTGTTTTGCATTTAACAGGATTGTCACTTTCTCACCGAAACACACTTTTTAAATGTTAATAAAGTATAAAGCAGTGGTGTGAAAATCTTATGTGCAATACCCGACGACAGACAGCAGTTATGAATAAGATAAGATCAAATATAAGATAAAAATAAGATAAAAATACAATAAAACACAATAGACAGCATCTCTCCTCTCGTCTCCGCTCCCTCTCAATCACCATCATTTAAACAATGGGTGTGTTTTCTTTATAACTCTTTATAACTCTGATCAAAAACGACCTGAAGATGGGGACAAAGGGGACAGCAGAGGTCTGCACACATGTTTATACATTAAACTAAGTCTAAATTAATGTTATAGTTCTCTCTTATGTTTATATTTATATATTATATGCACTGTATCGTATGTTTCAAGTAGGCTACTTGAATGAGGATATTCGCTGGTTTCCACTGCAGTCTACTCCCATCACTGCGCTGACACAAATGCGCGCACACGCGAACGCGAACGCGCGCACGCGCACGACACGCACACACACACACACACACACACACACACACACACACACACACACACACACACACACACACACACACACACACACACCACACGCCCAGAAATCAGTCGATGGATTTTAACTTCACACCGACTGCGGATTGGACGGCTCGGTCCAATCAGAAGCGACGAGGGCGTGGCATGTGAATGGTGTGTCATGGGACTGGCCAATGGGGAGCGAGCAGACGCTCACACGTCGCGTGCGATTGGTCGACTCGCCCGAACAGCACATCGTTCTGCTCACGCCGCGTTGGTTTTAAAGAGACACACACACACAAATAGCGGACTGTTGCAGAACGCATTGTTTCAAAACACACACACAAACACACACACAGAGACCTGTATGTCTGCAGCCCAGCGGGGTGTTTTGTTCAGTCCTATGACAAACAAGACACAGATAATCCTAATAGAGTTACGTTTTACGTTTAAAACCCATTTAAACAATAATTGTCTACGGCACGGCGACACGTGCACCAACTCACTACTACAAGGTCACTTGTTATCACTTATCAGTGTTGCACCACCACCACCACCACTACTACTATGAGCACATGGGTGCACCCGCTTATCCTGCACATTCATTCATTCATTCACCCCCCCCCCCTGTGTCCTTGGGTGGTGAAGCGTCTCCACTAAAAGTCACCACCACCCGTCCTCCATCTGCAGCCATAGGCCCCACATGCGATGGAATGGAACCAAATGGCCATTTTCGGTGCGTATTTGCATACATTCCCACGCTAATATAAGGGGAGGAGTCTATTAAACGGTTAGAACCTTCACCTGTGGTGGTGGAGGAGGTGGAGGGAGAAGAAAAAGAAAAGAAAGAAAATCAATCTAAACATAAAAAAAACAAAAAACATTCCCCCCCCCCCCCCCAAAAAAAGGTCATCTTTTCAAGTTGAGTGGAGGTGGATGAAGCTGCTGATCAGCTGCTCGTCTCCACCCAACTCCGACAGGGCTGACGGAGCCCATAGGCCGAGCGCCATACGAGGGGCGGAGTGGAGCCGACGTCCTCCTACAGCTCAAAGCCTCTTCTGTGTTTCCCCCTCCGTCGCCCGACAGGACAGTCGCTTCTCGCTAGGCTGCCGACCGAACCAGGACTGAACCAGTCCTCCTTCTCCTTCTCCTTCTCCTTCTCATTCATCCTCCAGCGGACAAGTCGACCCGAGAAGAGAAGCGCATTACCCGGCGACCGGACACCGAATTAGACCCGGTTCCACCCTGGGTGTTCAGACCTACCGCTGCTAGTGGTCATAGCACATCTTCTCAAAGAGAGAGAGAGACATCCGTTCAGATCTGAATCTGTAGTGTTTGGGTGTTTTTTCTTTCTTTTTGGGGGGTTTAATAAGATAAGTTTGTACACCATGGCTCGAAGATCATGTGCCATTTACGTGACGGGGATCGTGTGCGTCTTCCTGCTGGTGATGGGCTTCGTCCTCCTGATGGCCCAGGTCTTCCAGACCATGATCCACAGCCGGCTAAAAAAGGTAAGAGATGTCCTGTGTTTGTGGTTTTTAAAACAAAACTCAACCCCCCCCCCCCTCCTCCCCCCCCCTTGTTTTGACTTTTGGGGTTTGGTTTCCGTTGTCCCGTTCCTCCTTCGTGTGTGTGTGTGTGCGTGCGTGTCTGTGTGTGTGTGTGTGCGTGTGTGTGTGTGTGTTTTAATTGATATAACTAGTACACTATTCCAATGTGTGTCCCAATCAATGTGTGTACTCTCCTGCAGCTGGATGTGTGAGACCTCTGTGAAACTCTGTGCACACACCCCGCACTGTGAGTACCGATGTGTGCCTTTTGCGCATGGAGTGATGATTCGTATACATTAATAGGATGTATATTTATTATTATTATATGATGTATGGCTCTAACCCCCCAGGTTGCGCTATGGAGTGACCCCCCCCCCCCCCCCCAGTAGCCTAGTATCATAGGCTATAGGCTCGGCTGTGTGTTGCCTACATTTCAATACGGGCGCTTTGACTGTAATTGTGTGTGTGTGTGTGTGTGTCATTAACACATCAGTCGACTTGGTTCGGCTCCCCCCCCCCAAAGGTCGACCCCAAAGGGTCGACCAGCAGTGATGTGTGGGCCGCGATTACAGAAATGACAGCGTCTCTAATCCTTTTGCCACAGTATTCCGGTATTAAGTGTGCTAAGAAGTCTCCCTAATCTGAGGTGTGTGTGTGTGTGTGTGTGACACAGACTCCGTAGCCTCAGGGCAGGGTTTCTGTGAAGTTATGGCCCCAGTCTAGCAGTCATTGTGCTCAAGAGGAGAGAAAAAAACACCTTTTTCTTCTGGCTCAAATGTAATGATGCATGAAAAGGACTCGCACACTCCATCAACACCCTCAGGGACTTGACCCATGGCAACTCAAATCCCCTCATAGGTGATGTTATGTGTTCCGTACAGTTGTATTAATTGGTTTACTATATTATTCTAATTATATTAAGCCTTGGGACATACATACATGGACATTATGGAACTTATTGCCCGCCAAAGAAATACATGATTAAATGAGCACAAATGTCCCTCCACTGACCACCACCTAACAGACCCCACCTCATATCTCCGCCATCGGCACAAGGCCAAACATACACCAGATATTTGCGTTTCAACCAGTTTTTATCGTGACCCCCCGGCTCTAACCGAGGTTTTGTAAACATTTCCACAAGGTTGTTTGTTCCAACAACAGGAGTTGTTTTTCATGCGGAGGAGGAGGAGGAGGAAGGCCTTCCTCTCCAAGGTTGCTAGAGATAAGGATCTCATCCCGCTCGGGTCAGACTAATTCTAGAACACGTGACACTTTTTTCACAGACGACACGCTCGTCGTCATCTGCGGTCGGTGTTTTTAGATGAGTGTTGAGAAACATGGGTTTAATGACATCACATGCTCCAGTCTCTCTTCTCCATATGGACGTTTTCACGGTCACCGCCTATTTCAAAATGCAGACTCAGAAGTTTGTGTTTTGTGACAGTTCCGCGTGGCGTCATCTCGTAGATTGCCAATAGGAGTTTCCATGATGCTTGGGTTGTGAGCTGACCGGGAGCCGGGTCGGACTAATAACATCTTGTGCAGCTCTTAAGGGCTAGGCCGGCTAACCTCCTTAATGTATATGTGACTTGAAAACAAGCCCTACTAGCGATACACACACACACACACACACACACACACACACACACACACACACACACACACACACACACACACACACACACACACACACACACACACACACACACACACACACACACACACACACACACACACACACACACACACACACACACACACACACACACACACACACACACACACGGGGCAGCCACTCCCTAGCTGGCCTCATTTCTCCAATAGGCTTCACCTCAAACTCCAGGGGAGAAAAACAAGTCTGGACGGTGGGGGAGGGGCTCGTGTCTGCGTCGGGTCACTGGCCCTCGTCTCCTATAGGCCTCGGTCCGAAAGGTTGGATAAATGTAGAATTCACGGCCTACATTTGAGATGTACAGAGCTGTAAATGGCTTGCCTACTTAGTAAGTAAATATGTGGCAGCTTATTTGAATCAAGCTGTATGTAGCAAGCTGTATGTAGCAGGCTGTATGTTTGAGCAGCTTTTTGAGTAGGAGCCTTCACGTAGCAGTGTTTACCTAGTAGCCTGTATGTACTGTAGCAGCCTATCCAGGGGCTGGATGTGGAGCTGGTGCCACCCTATTACTACCTGGGAGGTGCACCTGGACAGCCAGCTGGACTGGATGGGGAACACTGTCAGTGGAGTGGAGAAGACTGGCCAGAGCCAACTGTATTCCCAGGAGGCTCGGGTCAGTCGGTGGGTGTATGCAAGGCAACGCTCCACCCTGTTCCATCATGTCCGGGGTGTCCGAAGAAGTTGGTCCATCCTGTCGTTGACTTAGGAATGCAGGGTCTTTCCTAGCGGCCGGCCTCTACTCCAAGAGTGGTTGCGGAGAAGAGTTTGGTGACCTCGCCGCTGGCCGTCACGGGCAGCGCCCCCTGTGTGCTCCAGGACATTCTGGTCAGGGCAGAGGAGCTGGGTCAACGGGGGACTCTCGCTGTCCCGTAGAGTGACACCGGCGGCCCCTCCTCATCAGACGTTTTCAATACATCCTTGGACCAGCATCACTGCATCTGTAGCTCAATCTATCCAACTATTCTTAGTTCCCAGCCCTCTAGAATCACTACTACCTTTTTAAAATGTATTGTTTGTATTTCAACTATGTGCACTGGGTTTATTGTTGTGCCCAGTCTTGTGCTGCAACAAAGCACTTTGTCTGTCTAACATATCTAAATCCTTCTGTCTTTATATCTATATATATCTGTAGTAGCCTAGGTTTTCATATCTGGTTAAGTTATGCCTGCTTTCATGCTTCTGTGTGATCTCATTGCTGACTTGTATGTTCTGTGTGTTTGACCTGACTTAAACATTTAGCCTAATCCTGTCACGTTCGTGGTCGTCTGTGTTTTGTTGGCAGCTTTCTTGGCGTCTATCCTACCTCACTTTAACCCTTCCCAGTTGGTAGCTAATATTTGTTTAGTCTATTTTCCAAAACCCGTTTGCAACGTTTATTTTCAATGCAGGTTTCGCAGTTTACAGCTTTACATAAAGACGCACTTGAGCCGGCCTGACGACGGCGATCATTACAAATAATTCCGGTGGTGTTTTTGCTCTCAACCGCCTCCCTCCTCTCCTCTCCTCCTCCAGGAAATCACCTTGACGGAGAAGAGTCAGATGTTTGAGCCGTGGAAGAACCCGCCACCCCCCGTGTACATGGAGTACTACTTCTTCAACGTCACCAACCCTGAGGTGTTCCTCAACGGAGGCAAGGCTGCCCTCAAACAGATCGGACCCTACACCTACCGGTAGGTTTCCATCACCCCCCCCCCCCTCTTCATTCCCGGTCACTGTCTTTGACTACGTAGTCAAACATACCACGTTTTTACACTGCCTGCAAGCTCTGAAGCAGTACAGTTAAACAGAAATAGTTGCAGAATGTCAGCAGTATTGTCATGTTTATTTCGTGGTTTTTTTTTTACCAGCCCTTGGTATAAGTTAATGCCTCGTAAAAGTAGTGAAGTGGTTGTATCTATCTATCTTAAAACAATCAAACCACTTATCACGGACGTCCCGTCAGGAACATCTCTGCCTAACGGAGAAACCAGGTTACACAAGTACAGGACAAGGTCCTGACCCTCTCGGCTTGTTTACGAACTGTGATCGTTACCCTGCGTGTCGTGTAAAACCAATAAAAGGAACCTTCTCTAATTGAGGAACATGACCCCCTCCACCCTTTCCAATCTCCACCCTTCCTTTCCTGGACCTTTCTCACCACAGGGAATACCGGCCCAGGGAAAACGTAACTTTTCTGGAGAATGGCACCAAGCTCTTTGCCCTGAACCCCAAAAGCTTTGTATTTGTTCCCGAGAAGTCTTCCGGGGACCCCGAGGTGGACTTGCTCAGAACCATCAACATTCCCTACGTGGTAAGTGTAAACAACTGAACTGAGATGAACAGAATTTAACTGAACTAGCTCCTCTTGGCTCCTCATGGGTCTCTTGTCATATCACTCCCTGACCATCTAACCTGTCTGCCGTCTCGGCCCCCAGGCGGTGATGAGTGAGCTGAACCAGTACTCCTTTTTCCTGCGCTCCCTGCTGTCCATGTTGATGAACGGCGCGGGCATCGAGATCTTCATGACCCGCACTGTCCACGAGGTGCTGTGGGGCTTCAAGGACCCCCTGCTGTCTCGCATCCACAAAATTAGGCCCGAGGTGGACGATCACTTTGGCCTGATGTGGAAGGTGAGCGTCGACGGCCTGGAGGTTTTATTAGAAAAGTCTCCCCCCTGCGCTTTAAAAGATTCCGTTTATAGGAATCAGGAGATCAGACAAGCTGTACGTTATTGATTCCAGACAGGAAACTTGAATGAGTCGCCGGTATCCGGCGTATCCCCAAGTCACGCGACTACTGTCTACTCAAAGTTGAGGGGAGTCAAGTCTCCATGGAGACATCCAAAGTCAATAAAGGCACAGAAGTGCTGTATCACGAGGAAATTCTACTGGCCCCGTGCTGGTGTTGGAGGCCTCGCTTCCTGTTGTTTTGTTACTTGCGTAGGCATTTATTTACCCCCAGAATAGTCTTTTATCGGCAATCCTGAACACCACGTTTTGGGCCCACGAAAACGGGAAGCAAGCCGGTGGTTTTTATGAGATTGGGAAATGGTCTGCTGCAAGTTACTAAAACTTTGAGGGTTTTAAAAACCTGTTTTCAGATTGCTGGATTGCTTCCAAGTATTGGATATAAAAAAAAACGTATCCACCTGTATTGACTTGAATTGGCTAAAACAATTGTATGATTTATCTTAATTTTTTTTGTGGTTTTAAGCAGTAGAATCTCCACAGCATTTTAAAACATTCAAACATGAAATGTGTGTTCGAATGGCAGGGTTCTGTTATTGTTTGCTGTTCTTCAGCAGATATCATCTCCTCAGAAGTCGCCTTTCTGCCGATGTAAGACATGTTTTAACAAGTGTTGTTACCCAGCTACAGTCTGTTTGACTCTCTTTCTCTCTCTGTCTCTCTCTCAAAAGAAAAATGGAACCCATGAAGGAGAGTTTGTGTTCTACACGGGGGAGGCGAACTACATGGACTACGGCAAGATTGACACTTGGAACGGCCTGAGGTAAAGCGCCTTGATTGTGAAATGTCTCACGGATGTGTCAGAAGTCACATGAGCCGCTAGCCCCGGTGTGTTCCTTCTGTTGTCCATATGTTTGTTTTTCTCTGCGATGTCTGTTTTATTTGCATGTGTTGTCATGAGACATTCTCAGTGTGTTACGATAGTACTTCTCCATCGTCCTTTGCACGGCTGTACTACAGGCTGTACTACAATGTGATCAAAAGGAACCAAAACCCGAATTCTGTGGCCTCTATATCCTCGATCCCTGACACTCCGCACCTCTATCTTCTGCTCCAATCACAACAGGGAGATGACGTGGTGGTCGTCCAATCAGAGCAACATGATCAACGGGACGGACGGTGCCGTCTTCCATCCGCTGATCAACCGGAACGAGTTGCTTTACATCTTCGCCGCCGACCTCTGCAGGTAGGCAGGCGACCGCCGGCAAGAAGGACCACCTTCTAATGGTCCAATCGGTTAGTTATCGGATTAGATAGATGGATAGTTTCACCCTGATAAGGAATTCAGGGTTGCTGGCCGCTTGTGCTCTTATTAATTAATTAATTCAGAGTTGTGTTGTGTGGCACTTCCTGTTCAGTTCAGGCGGCGATTACACTGGCATGGATCTCTGAGTCAGACAAACAGTCCTTGGAGGTTGTGACGTAGATGTCTAGTGATAAGAAAGTGTGTGTGAGAAAGGGGTGTCGTCTTTCTATTCTGTTTACTCTCACCACGGCGTGGCGGTGCGTAAGCAGTTCCTATTAAGCCGGGAAGATGCACAACTCCTGTAGTACCACCTGGTGGTAACGGTGGAGCCTCGCTGAATCATAGTCCCATCGTGAAAGGGAACGTTCTCCTCCCCGTGTGTCTGTCCCATAAAAGATTAGAAGAGAACATTTTGATCTAAATGGAACATCGCCCACCGTGGACACGAGGGTTGGTAATCATCTCTAGGAACGTCCGCTCTGCAGGTCCATCCACCTGGGCTATGTGAAGGACGTGGAGGTGAAGGGCATCCAGGCCTACCGCTTCGCCCCCCCGGCCGACGTCCTCATGAGTCCCACTGACAACCCGGCCAACGAGGGCTTCTGCGTACCCGCCGGGGACTGCCTGGGCACCGGCCTCCTCAAAGTCAGCGTGTGTCGAGAAGGTAAGGACCGGTGGGGAATGGCGAGTTTGTATTGGACGACTTGGACAATAAGTTACAAGAGTTAAATTAATTAAAAAACAGACAATTTATTGCCCGGGGCAATAGTTAAACGCCACGTAAACGCCATGTCGGGCAAGAAAACCTAACAAACGGCACTCAAACAAAAAACCTTTCACACCATTTTTTTGATATGAAAGACACTGTTATTTACTTGAATAAAGAAACTATTTGTATTGGGCAAGTAAAAATGTACAGTATTAAAAGTAGAAACATTTAAAGAGCATGTTAAGTAGTAGAAAGAGGGACAGGGAGATGGATGGGTGTTACAAGCGGTATTTGAAAAGGTGTGTTTTCAGTGAGCGAGCTGGAGGCAAATATGACTGAAACATGACTACTCCTCCCTCAACTGCTGACACCCCTCCCCCGCCTGGCCCACGCCTGTCCCTCCCCCCACCGTCCCTCCCCCACACCGCCCGTCCCTCCCTCCCTCCCCCACACTGTCCGTCCCTCCCCCTACACCGCCCGTCCCTCCCTCCCTCCCCCACACTGTCCGTCCCTCCCCCTACATCGCCCGTCCCTCCCCCACACCGTCCGTCCCTCCCCCTACACCGCCCGTCCCTCCCTCCCTCCCCCACACCGTCCGTCCCTCCCCCTACACCGTCCGTCCCTCCCTCCCTCCCCCGCTGGCCCTTCCTCTCTGGCCTTATTGTAGGAGGTCACTGGTCCTTGTTTCTCACACACTGCCAAAGGTTTCAAATGGGCTGAGTGTTTTTTCAATGATTAACTCGATTGTGGCCAATATATCTCTGTAGTCAATTGGTTTGGGGGGGGGATGTGTGGGACTAAACCCTCCATGATATAATGCAACCCTTATCCACTCAGGGTGTAGGGGTGCCATCTATTTTAGCCTCGTTGTCCTGCTGTTCACCCTCCTCTGCATGTCTTCGGAGAGGGAACGGAGAACCCCGAAACCTCCACAGAGAAAGAGCCCCAGCAGCTCGCCGTACTCCATAGACCACACCACAATGGGCCTTATTCATCGGCCATCTTGGTTCTATAAACCGCATACAGTTCCCTCTCACCACCCACCCCTGCATAAGGCCCATTATCTAGCGTTGGTGAATGCACTGGTGGTTGTTGGTGATGACGATGATGTAGCCCCTGTAACGGCATCACAGCTGACCAGGTCTCCTCACTATGAGGTCCTGCCTCGGCTCACAGAGGCAGTGCCTTCACAAGGCGCGGTGGAAATGTCCGACTCTTGGGGTGGTCCTCACTGAGTCGGCCGTTAACAGTCAACAGTTGTTCGGGCTGCTTTGCGTTCACGTGGGATCAGGAAACTCCCGACAGATGTCATGTGTCCTAACCCCGCCCGCTTTCAGAATCTGGTGACGCGTCTTGGGATTAGTGTAAAGGGCCATACAAGGACGTCCTGTTTCCGTTGAGCCTGAGATTTACCATCTCATCAAGGAAACGTGAGCTGATCGCATCTCAAGCTTCCGATAAATAAATAAATAAATAAACATGAGTTCCAGGTTATCTCAGCGGCTCCTCCTGGTTATCTGCCGTTGCTGTGTTGTAGACCGTACTTATCTCTAACTGCTGTGTTCTAGACCGTACTTATCTGCACCAAGCCTTAGCTGTCGTTAACGTGTGCTTCTGTCATTTCCCCCTCCCCTCCTCCCCCAACCTCCACCCCTCCCCCTCCAGGCGCTCCCATCGTGGTCTCCTTCCCCCACTTCTACCAGGCGGATCCCATGTACATCAACGGGGTGGAGGGCCTAAGCCCCAACAAGGAGGACCACGAGACCTACCTGGACCTCCAGCCGGTACGTGACCCAGTCTCTCTGGGGTTCACCGATGTCTGAAGAACGGGAACGCTGTTCTTTTGTTTCCTCACCTCTCATCTGTGTGTGTGTCTGCAGACCACGGGCGTCCCCATCCGGGCCTGCAAGCGAGCCCAGCTCAACATTATTGTGAAAAGAGTCAAAGGTTTCCCGTAAGTTGAACTTCGACCCACATATCTGCCGCTGGCCCCGATCTCGGGGACAAATGTTTAACTCCTTGTGGCCTTCTGTTAACATTTCCCCCCCCCTTCTCCTTCTTCTCCTCCTTCTCTTGTGCAATCCTTCAGCAAAACTAAATTAATCATCGAGACCATCTTCCCAATCATGTTCGTCAATGAGGTAAGCGGCCATCGCTCCCCTGTAGAAATGCTCACAAACGCAGAGATCCCACACCGGTCTGGCGTCGGATGAACTTGAATGACCCCGTTCTCTCCCTCTCCAGACGGCCACCATCGACGACGACTCGGCGTCTCAGATGCGGACGCTGCTGCTCATCGTCACGCTGGTCTCCAACTTCCCCTTGCTCATTGTGGCCATGGGCCTCATCCTCCTGCTGGTCCTCGTCATCCTGTTCTGCCGAAACCGCCAGCGAAAGGTAGGACCCCTCATTCACCCACACTAGCGGCTTTAGTATCGGCTCACGGGGGGGGGGGGCAGGAGAGGAGGCTCTAGGCGATGTTTAGGATGACACGATGGGGACCAGATGTCTACCATACTAACCTGACTAGCACGCTATCTGCATGCTATGCTAGCTAACACGATGCATGAACCCTGAGGGCTGGACAGTCGGCATGTGCCAATTCATTATTTAATTCATTTTAAATTTTTATTGAATTTTTGTTTTACTCTGGGGCAAAATTATGTATTTTCTAACGGTCAAAGGTCTTTCTACATGTATATTATTATTATATATTATTTATATCTCTCTCTGTCTCTCTGTCTCTCTCTCCTCTCTGTCTCTCTCTCTCTCTCTCTCTCTCTCTCTGTCTCTCTGCTCTCTCCTCTCTCCTCTCTCCTCTCTCCTCTCTCTCTCTGTCTCTCCTCCTCTTCCTCTCCTCTCTCTCTCTTCTCTCTCTCTGAAAGAGTAGTAGTTAATTCCCCTTTTTTTGTTTAGTTTTTTACAGCGTCAGATTGCCATGTCAAAGTACGTTGCACTATAGTAGCCCCAGGGGTGAACTCACTCCTTATCAGTGTTTGTCTAAAGCTCCGTGATTAGAGGATACCGGAGGTCATTGACACCGATAGAGGCTAGCGGATGCTTGACCTGTTCAATGAGCGTATATTATCTATGCCAGCATAGAACGTGTATCACGGCAGCGCTGTAGCTAGGAGTATTTGACATTTGGACATGTGAAATGAATTCAATAATTTTATATAATTTTGTAACCCCTCCTTTTTTTTCCCCTTTCTTTTATAGAATGAAGTAAAACGTATTGATTTTAATGAAGCTTTTCATTCTTTTGCTGTAAGTCTTCATTTTGCCTTGTTTGCTGTTCTCCTTTTTTAATTTTATACATTTGTTCTTTGCTTGTTCTTTAGTTTTTTTTAAATAATTGTTATCTTTAATTCTTCTTATGGGGTATATCTTGTTCTTGGTCTGTATGTGTAGTCATTTAGTAGTCTCTTAATTTTAAGATAACTTCAGTTGGACCTGGTTGGATTGGGCAGCATGTGCCAAACCCCGTCCGTTAAACATACACATTCCGTTTGTTTACAAAGTTACTTTCCTCATTATTTACTGTTGGTGAAGTAGTTGTTGTTGTCATTAAAAAAACCATATAAACGCATGGATAAACGGCTCTGCCCCCCCCCCCCGCCCACGCTGCGGTGGGGTGGAGGAGGGTCGATCCCCCGCAGCCTCCGCTAACCTCTGGCGTGGCGCCCGCCTCTCTCTCTCGTCCCGCGCAGACGACCAAGGAGGAGACGGCCTACACGCAGGTCAGCGACAGGCCTGAGGAGCCCTCAGAAGAGCAGCACACCAGCACCAGCCAGCCGCCCAGGAACGGCTCCTACATCGCCATGTCTCCCGTGGAGGCCCAGAAGCATTGATGTCGGCCTCTCTAAGCGGCTCGCCCCACTTCTGCTGGGCGTGGGGTGGGGGTGTAGTATTTTGGGGGTGGGGTGGGGGTGTGTATATTAGGGTTAGGGGTGTGGCTGGGGCTTGGGAGTGGTGGCTAGCCTGAGCTGGTTGGGGGGAGGGGTGTTGTGTACTATGCATTAGGACCCCCCCCCCCCCCCCCCCCACTACATGGTAGGGAGGCTGTCACCGAGCTGACCTGAGACTCCTCCTCTTCTGCCTTCCCTGCTGAGCACGGCCGTCGCCGTCTTCTATTAGCCATTTGCCGCCTTTCGCCATCACCCCCCATCCACACAAACACGTGTGTGTGTGTGTGTGTGTGTGTGTGTGTGTGTGTGTGTGTGTGTGTGTGTGTGTGTGTGTGTGTGTGTGTGTGTGTGTGTGTGTGTGTGTGTGTGTGTGTGTGTGTGTGTGTGTGTGTGTGTGTGTGTGTGTGTGTGTGTGTGTGTGTGTGTGTGTGTGTGTGTGTGTGTGTGTGTGTGTGTGTGTGTGTGTGTGTGTGTGTGTGTGTGTGTGTGTGTGTGTGTGGACGGTGATTCAACTGACTGCACTGTCTCTCTCTCCCCCATCTTTAATCTTTCAAGGGCAAGTCCGCTAAATTAGACGGCTAGATTTAAAAGCCCACACACACACTGCTTACACAGATCCTGTGGGACACGGCTTGGCCTCCCTAATGTGGACCATATCATTTCATTTAGTTCCAAAGGGGAGCCCGTCTGAACTATTGGTTCAGAGTTTTCCCTTCCCAGCGACCGTACATTTCACTTGTATTTAAGTTACTGACCCCGTGTGGGCTTCCATTCCATTTCACACTCGTCGTTATACACGTTGTAAAGTCCGCCACTTCATTCCAAACCCCTCGCATGTGAAGGCCGTAAACTCAGAAACCTACAAGGGAGCCCTCAGAACTCCGCTCTCTGCCTTACGTTGAACCCCCCCCCCCCCCCCCCCCCCCCGGAACCGAGAGCCCGGCGGTAGCGCCGTTCCCCGTTGAAGAACCCCCCCGGGGTCCGGCTCGCAACCCGCAGCACTTGGGGAATCTCTCCGGTTCTCGCGCTGGACCTCGTGTGAAACCACTGGTCAAAATGAAAGAAGTGGATCTAAGACCGTGACACTGTCCACTCGGAGACTTGGGATTCTGTGCACTTTTTTTATTTTATTTTTTATCACTTGTTTTTTTTTGGAAAATGTGTTTCTGTTCCTCCACCCGGTTATTTCAGTTCAAGTAGTCCTGTACATTTCATCATGAATTGACCCTGTGTTTTAGTGTAGGCATGACGGGAGATCCAGACACACAAGACACACAACTAAGCCTTTTTTGTTACTTTATGTTGTTTTTGTATGCGTTTATTGCTGCTAATAATTGCCATAATGGTTGGACTTGCCTTATGGGTATTAACCATAATGTGCTCCCTCTCTCCCTGATGGAGGTTGTCCCACTCGGAGCAGAGCAGAGCGCTGGCTGGTGCTTCTACCCTTGACGTCTGGGGAAGGCCGGAGTACGGGCCTTCCCCAGACGTCAGTACGGGCCTTCAGAGTCCAAACGCTTGCTGCCGTTTGTATCGGCATTAGCGTTTAACATTAGCGAACATAACAACAACGTACTTTGTAATCCTACGGTATGTCCATACTCTATAGCTAACGGACTAGCAGGCCAGCCTAGGTGGCCAATCACTATTGGTTCCTTTTTGTGTCATGGTGTGAAAGAAGGGACCGGTTTCAGAGAGACGGACCGAGTTGTGGGTGGCTGAGGTTCCTCCGCCCGTGGGGGAACCCAGCGGTGGCACCGCCGCCCGTCTCCAATCACCCATGGCCTTGCGGGGTCGCGTCGCTGTACTGAACCACGGCGGCCCCCCCGCCTCTTAGTGACTTTTCAATTTGGAAGTTCCTTCATCCCGGGACCTCCGGGTCTTCCCGTGTGGACGCCTGTATGTATGCGTGCGTGTACACTAGAACTGTTGCTCTAACACATGCACAAATGCGCGAGCACGCACACCCCTGAGCCATCAACACTCATCCTCCTATGTGACTTCATCTCCTACGACCCGCTAGTGTCCCCTGGTCATCGACGCCCTGCTGGTTCGTTCCGAGCTCGACCAAAGAACCCCGTAGATCGACCGCTCCGTCTCCCTGCTCGGCGTTCCGGGGCACAAACCACTGAGCCCGTCTTTACATTGTGCCACAACCCAAGTGAAGTATTTCAAACGTTAAGAAGTCACGTGTGACCGTGTGTGTGTGTGTGTGCACTTCTGTTTGTTTAGGTTTTCCCCGGAGGGGGGGGGGGGGGGGGGAGAGCGAGTGCGATGAGTGACGTTAGAAATACATGTGGAGTGTTTCTTTGTTCAGTATGGAAGATGTTGACTCTGAACTCTGGGCAGAGCTCCAAGTGTTCTGTATTGACCAAGCAATACAACGGGTCAAGTTTTTGTAATCAGCCAACACACATGTCTCTTGATTTCGTATTTTTGGTTCGTGGTCCAGGTTAATTTAATCTTTTTGGGGAGTCAATTTGTATTCTATAACTCGGATCAAAGCACATTTCAGGGTTGTTGTATTATTATATATATTTTTTTTTCGTTAAGGATTTGTAGTTGGTGTGGTGGGGAGCGGTATCTCTCAAGCTTCCATGAAAGCTTTTCATCCCGTGGAGACGTCTGTGAGAGAATAATGGTTAGAAAATCATTTTGTATTGGATGACTTGAGAAATTGTATGTGAAAAACCTTCCTGTGCGGAGGAACGGTGCGCTGTTTCAAACTAACGGGAGAGGAAGGCTGACTATCTTGGCTGATTCGTAATCGTTTTATGACTTATTATTCGGAGAGCTGGTTATTAGCCGTGCTGTTGGGTTCTAGATGTGTTGAAAACCCAGTCTGACCCACGTAGATGAATGACGCCTCGTCCCTCCAGTGTGCCCACGACTCGGCCTTCTCTTAAAGTCACTAACTTGACACTACTTCGTTGACATACTAATTTCTTTATTTTTCTTTATTTTTCATTTTTTTTTTGCTGCTGAAAATGACAATCCCCTTGTCATGCTAGGTGCAAAAATGGTTTCAAAATAATATCAATTTTTAGTTTTGATAATATACACTGCACAGATGTTTATACCGTGCTTTTGTAAACATTTCTAGTGTATTTGCAAAAAAGTTGCAATAAATGCAATATCTTCATCCTCGTGTGCCGGCGTTTGATTTTTGAGTTGTGTTCCCGTATCACTAGTTAAGGGACTAGTTAAGGGACTAGTTAAGGTAACACGCCAACACTGTCTGCCAGTAACCTGCGTGATGTTTGAACTCTTGGCTGTAGCCACATTTTATCTTTTTGGGCAGAATGAAGCAAACATTTGCCTTTCTGTGGCAGCAACACACACACACACACACACACACACACATATACATACACATACACATACACACATACACAACCACGCGGTAGCAGGCAGACTTTTTACAATGTACCCCCACACTCCAACTTCCTCTATTCAAACCTCTTAATTAGAGGCGGTTGGCCACGGCGGTTTAACCATAGCCCCCCCAACCCTGTTGTCAGCCAACAATGGCTCTCCCCCCCCCCCCCTCCCCTCCCCTCCCCCCGCTCTCCCAGACATTCACCCCTGCCCCCCCCCCCTGCCCCTTGTCCAGTCACTACCCGGGTGAGAAGGGGATGAGGTTCTGTAATGAGCGGTTGAAAAGGAGAGGGCAGGCCCCCTCCAAAGAGCGGCGCTCTCCAAAGAGCTCTGGACTCTTCACCCGCCCCCCCCCAAGGCAAACACAGATCAAAAGTCTTTTAAAGCATTTAAGTGGTCATGTGCTACGGCCTTTAACTGTCTGAGGAGCCCATAAGACGTTGACAAGCGCTCTAACAAGTCCTCTTCTAACCTGATCCAACATGCAGCGTTTGGTCGTCAAAATCCAGAAACCCTCTCGATGTCAAGGATCTGTGACGTTCTCATTCCCTCCCACTCTTCAAAGTGTCATAAATATGACCTTGACATTCTCGGCTTACCTCAACCTTGCACGTGTCCCGTCATGACTTGTTTTCTTTGAGATAACCACCTAAACGTCTATGAAGTGCGTTTGGAAGACTCAAAAACATCAATTGGCCAGTGATTATAGACGGTCAACATAGCCATTGGTCATGTCCCCTGACTCCTAACCCTTCACTCCAACAGAACAGGAGGAAACTGGTCTGAGCACACGGAGAATCTGAACTCTTAACAGGGACATGAGAAGTCTGGTTTGGCAGGGGTTACCTAAAGTTGTGTCATGGCCCCAAAACATAGTATAATATATGAATATATATACATTCATTTTTCTGCAAATCACTTATAAAATTCTAAACGATTATATATAGATAGATAGATATCTATCTATATCTTTTTTTTATATTTAAAAAGTCACCCTGGGCCTGTGGGCCCGTCCTGGGACCAGTTATCCTGGGATCCAAGCCTAAGCCTAAAATCAAACTTAAGCCTGAAACTATAATAAAGATATTTGCAATAGTTTGTTTTTCGAAATCTAAGCGTCATTAGGTAGGCCTAACACGGCGCTAAGAATGGGATCGGCCACAGTGGCGCCCCCTTGTGGTAAATATGTTAAATTGTATGTAAGGAATGTCTACATTTAACCCATCCTAGTATTATGAGCAGTGGGCAGCTATTTATACAGCGCCCGGGGGGTGCCTTGCTCAGGGGCACTTAGGCAGTAACCTGGTATTTCCTTAACCACTGAGCTACTGCCCTACATTTAGTTAGTTATAGAAACACATCTTCCCCTGTGTTATTTACATTAAGCTGTAGTTTAAGGAACATTAATATTAAAACAATAGTGGACGGCCGAAGAGAATGATTGCTAAAACGTAGGAATATTTGTTTATAAAACATGACCCGGCATGCATGTCATTACGTTACATTACATTGCAGTCATTTAGCACACGCTCTTATCCAAAGCGACTTACAATGTCCACATGAACACATGCATAACTTCATATAACAAAACATCACATTTACCCTGAATGCAAAAGGCTCTGGCCTTGAATATTTAAAATGAAACGCACTAAATCCTATTTACATAAAAAACTCTCACTGATCTGAAGATAGATGTATCTATAGATATATAGATAGATATACATATATATATCTATATACATATAGATATAGATCTATATATATATAGATATATCTATATACATATAGATATAGATCTATATACATATAGATATAGATCTATATATATATAGATATATCTATATATATAGATATCTATATATATAGATATATATCTATATATATCTATATATCTATAGATATCTATATATATCTATATCTATAGATATATATATCTATATATATAGTATATATCTCTATATCTATATATATATCTATATATATCTCTATATCTATATATATATCTATATCTATATCTCTATATATATCTATATCTATATCTCTATATATATATATCTATATATCTATATCTATATATCTATATCTATATCTATCTATATATATATATATAGATAGATATATATAGAGATATATCTCTATATATATATATATATAGAGATATATCTCTAGATATATATATATATATATAGAGATATATCTCTAGATATATCTCTATATATCTATAGATATATATAGAGATATATATATATCTCTATATATCTATAGAGATATATAGAGATATATATAGATATATAGATATAGATATATATCTATATAGATATATATAGATATATATCTCTATATATCTCTATATATCTATATAGATATATAGATATATCTATATAGATATAGATATACAGTGCTGCTCGAAAGTATGTGAACCCCCTAGACATGGTCATTGTAATTGTACAAAAATGTAAAATAACCTTATTAAATGTATATCCAAACACCAATTTGTAAAGCAGGACTTTCCAAATAATGGACACAAACAAAGAAAAATGATGTATTTTCATTATTTATTCAAAAAAAGTGGTTTCTCCCACAAAAACTGAAAATATGACTTGTGCAAAAGTATGTGAACCCTTTTGGTTAATAGCGTGTGGCACCTCCTTTTGCAGCCATTACTGCAATCAAACGTTTTCTATAGCCACTGACCAGTCTCTCGCATCTGCTGTGGGGGATTTTTGCCCACTCTTCCTTGCAGAACTCAGCCAGTTGAGAAAGGTTGGAGGGACATCTGGCATGTACCCCCCGCTTCAGGTCTAGCCACAACATTTCAATTGGATTGAGGTCCGGACTTTGACTTGGCCAATCCAGAGTACGAATCCTCTTTTTTCTGAACCATTCCTTGGTAGATTTGCTGGTATGTTTTGGGTCGTTGTCTTGTTGAAAAACCCATTTACGGCCCAGTTTCAACTTCCTGACTGATGGCTGGAGATTCTTATCAAGAATTTGCTGATACACTTCAGAATTCATGTTTCCCTGGATGATATGGAGTTGTCCAGGTCCAGAAGCAGAGAAGCAGCCCCATACCTTAACATTTCCACCACCATGCTTCACTGTTGGGATGAGGTTCTTTTCTTCATGTGCTGTGTTGGTTTTTCTCCAAACAAAGCGCTTACGATTATGACCAAATAATTCTATTTTGGACTCATCTGTCCAGAGAATGGACTTCCAGAAGGCCTCTGGTTTGTCCAAGTTCTCTCTGGCAAAGTTTAAACGGGCAGCTTTGTTCTTTTTGGAGAGCAGAGGCTTCCTTCTAGCAACCCTCCCATGAATGTCGTGTTGGTTCAATTTTCGTCTAATTGTAGACGCATGTACATTTACACCTGACGCTGCCAGAGAGCTCTGCAACTCTTTAGAGGTGATGTGTGGGTTGTCCTTTACCTGATTTATTATTCTACGGGTGCTTCTTGATGTTAGTTTTAATGGGCGTCCACTTCTAGGCAAAGATGCGGTCATCTTGGACGCCCTCCATTTGTAAATTATTTGCCTCACCGTGGATGGATGGAGCTGGAATCGTTTGGAGATTGTCTTGTAGCCTTCTCTAGACTGATGGGCTGTCAGTACCATTTTCTTGATTTCCTCGGGTATCTCCTTTCCTCTTGGCATGGTTGATTCGTATGGGTACACCCTGGCACTGCAGTCGTTTGGTTGTTTTTCTCTCTCTTTTAATCTGTGTTGTCCAACCCTTTTCCTAATGATGTCTCATTTGATTGGTTTGCTTAATTGACTAATTAAGCACCCAAAAGTGTTTCACCTGAATCTGTTACCTCCTTGACTTTACCAATACAGCTGGGGGTTCACTTACTTTTGCACACCACTAATTCCATGTTTCATGTATTTTTTTGGCTACTCACACAATTCCCTCTAAAAAAGTACATGGAACTGTTAAACATAAACCTGACATTTCATATATGTAAAACTTGTGATGATAAAATAGGAAAATCATGGTAAAACAACAGAAAACTCTTAACTGTTCAAGGGGTTCACATACTTTCGAGCAGCACTGTATATCTATATATAGATATATCTATATATAGATATATATATAGATATATCTATATATATCTATATATCTCTATATCTCTATATCTCTATATATATATCTATAGATATATCTATATCTATAGATATAGATATAGATATATATATAGATATATATATAGAGATATATAGATATATATAGATATAGATAGATATAGATATAGATAGATATAGATATATAGATATATCTATATATAGATATATATCTATATATATACATACATATAGATCTAGATATGTATATATATATAGATATATATATCTATATATAGCTAGATATATATAGATATATACTATACACTCAAAAACCCCTACCTGCTACAAAACCAATTCCGAATAGCTAAATACAAGTACATAGAGACATCTTTATCCAAATAATAACTCATTACAGAGTCACCTTAAAGTTCAAGTAAAAAAGGGAGGGAGTAGATCAAACAAACAAACACATATTTAACAATTTACATATTTACAAGCTGTAGGAACAGCCTAATCCAGAGTTCTGGGGAGAAAGAGTGAGAGAGGAGCTCAAACACACTATTTAAAATGAATTACCATATCATATATTTATCATGTGTTCCCTAATTGTTGGATTAAGTCTTTAAGCTTTATGAGTCGCTAAGAGGATATTCCACTCACACCACACCCTCCCTCACCCTGCCACCCCCTCCCTCACCCTCCCGCCCCCTCCCTCACCCTGCCTCCCCCTCCCGCCCCCTCCCTCACCCTGCCTCCCCCTCCCGCCCCCTCCCTCACCCTGCCTCCCCCTCCCTCACCCTGCCTCACCCTGCCTCACCCTCCTCACCTGCCTCACCCTCCCTCACCCTGCCTCCCCCTGCCTCAGTCCGTCACACATCGGGGTCCTCCGTCTCCAGGCGGGTGAGGTCCGTGGCGGTGCCCATGAACATGCTCCGGCCGCACTCCAGCCGGCTCTGCTTGTCCGTGAGGCGGAAGGCCTCCATGAACTCGTGGATGTCGATGCTGCCATCCCGGTTGCTGTCGATGGCCACGGCCAGGTCGGAGATGGCCTCCTCCGTGAACTCCATCTTCAGGTACACACTCAGAAGCTTCCACGTCTGCCGAAAGTCCTCCATGGTGATGAGGCCTGGAGGAGTAAGGGTAAGATTTATTGGACATTATTTAGACGTAAGAACACGTCCTCGCCGAGGATGACAGGATGAGGTCGTGGTCTTTATGTCCGTTGTGGTCGCTGATGGTTGAAGGGAGTTGTGGCAGCATCCAGCATCCAAATAAATACACACTCGCTGTAAAACACATCCTACATAGGTTGGATGTGTTGGACGGATGGGAGAGGGTGGAGGAGGAGGAGAGGGTGGTGTATAGAGGTGGAGCAGAGGGGACAACAAGGTGAGGGGAGGGTAGAGGAGGAGGAGAGAGAAGGAGGGAGGGATATCAAGAGAAAGGCAACCGGCAGGAGTTTGAGAAACCATAATACAGAGGAGAGGGATGGAGAGATGTGTGTTTAGAGGGGGGAGGGCATCCAGGTGGGAACGCCGTCAGAAACCAGATTTACACGGTGGTGGTGGTGTGTGTATGTGTGTGGGCATTGGTCAGGGGGTTAATCTCTGTTTTCGTCAGAGGGAGGCGACCTGTAGCCATCTGCTGGAGGGGCTTGTGTCACGGCGGGATTAGCGACCTGGGATACTCTGGTTAGCACCAGCTAGCTACTACCTAGCTAGCTGCCTACTACGACGACTAGACTCTATGGACATAGATAAGCAGTTAAGCTTATCGGTATGGAATGGAATCTTGAATCTTGAACCGGTCCATTGAACTGGTTCAATGGAGATTCAAGATTCCATTGGACCAGAAGTACCATCCCTCCCGCAGTATGAATTTCCTGCAATTTAACACTATATACTATACTATGTACTATACTTATACTGTACAACAATATACTCTAACAATTAAAAGAACAATAAAGTGAGCGATGGATGATACTATTGTAAGTCGCTTTGGATAAAAGTGTCTGCTAAATTAATGTAATGTAATGTACCTTTGTTGAATTGTGCAAAAAGCATTTAAAAAGTATTTTAAAGTGCCAGCAGTGCATATTCATGCATACAGTAAATACAGTGCAGTAACTGTAATAAGTCCAGAAAGTCCAGCAAAAGTAAGATAGGGTAATGTTATGTAATATGGATGACAATGTTATGATCTTATGTCAGGTCAGACCAGGGACACTGTGTGTGTGTGTGTGTGTGTGTGTGTGTGTGTGTGTGTGTGTGTGTGTGTGTGTGTGTGTGTGTGTGTGTGTGTGTGTGTGTGTGTGTGTGTGTGTGTGTGTGTGTGTGTGTGTGTGTGTGTGTGTGTGTGTGTGCACGTGTGCACGCGCGCGCGGGTACCTGAGTTGTCTGTGTCTACGATCCTGAAGATGGTCTCCAGGGTGGAGCGGTGGCGGTACAGTGTCTCCAGTAGCCCCTGCTCGATGTGCTGACATGGCCACAACAAACCTCATCAATAAGTACCCAAGTACGTCCCACAGCACGTCTGGATGCAATTCCAACTCAAGCTCACCCTTCCAAGCCGGTTCAGCACTAGCAATCAATCATTTTCATGTTCACATATTTAACGAGAGGGCCCTCAGTAGAGCACACACCTCTGGCATACCATTCAGGTCTGCAATCTCCAAAATCGCCCATAAGTAATCTAACCACCAAGTTGTGTCCAATTCCGTACATAACTCTTGATTACTTTGCTAACAGACAAACCCCCCCCCCCATCTCATCAACATTATAAACCCCAGTGGACTCACGTCCATGTTGGGCTCTTTGATGGCCAGCTCGGTGAACCAATGCAGGTAGTTAACCTTGCCATCGCAGTCCTTGGTGGCCAGCTGGTGGCGCAGCGTCCTCCAGGGCAGACCAAGGTGCATGACGCTCTCCACCGCCGTGGCCCAGTCGTTCAGAGACAGCAGGCCTGCACAGAGAAACAGAAGCTATATGGTCACATCCGCTGGATCTCCATCGCAAAGTTTGGTTGATGTTTGATCTGGTTTTGCTCATAGATAATGAAGCAGGAGATAGTGTGTGAGTGTGTGTGTGTGTGTGTGTGTGTGTGTGTGTGTGTGTGTGTGGTGTGTGTGTGTGTGTGTGTGTGTGTGTGTGTGTGTGTGTGTGTGTGTGTGTGTGTGTGTGTGTGTGTGCATGCCTGTGTGCGTGTGTGCATCAAATTGAGAATGCAGGGAGGACTTGTTCTTGGCGGTCAAACCTGTGTTTTCTTTGTCCAGTTCTTGGAAGGCACAGGTGAGGTCTGACTTGTGAGAAAACAGCTGTTTTCTGAGAACTCTGAGGGCTGAGTGCTCCGTCCGACCCACACTGTAAATACCACAGTAACAGGCTTCACTTTCACACACTTTTACCCAAAGAGAACTACTGGAGAGTGAAGAGGAGAACACTGGAGTAACCCAAATTTCTCTAAGCTGAATTCAGGGCAGCTGCAGATGCCAGACCACACAGCGTCATACTGTACAAGATGATGTTATTATCACTGTCATAATGGGGGGGGGGGGGTTGGGGTGGTTTGAAAGTCAAAAGGTTCTGGGTTCAATCCCCCCAATGTAGGATCAAGAGAGCAAGGATGGATGACATGAACTGAATTCAGCCCCAAGTGGCTCATCGTCTGATACATGGTAACTGGTCTGATACATGGTAACTGGTCTGATACATGGTAACTGGTCTGATACATGGTAACTGGTCTGGTACATGGTAACTGGTCTGGTACATGGTAACTGGTCTGATACATGGTAACTGGTCTGATACATGGTAACTGGTCTGGTACATGGTAACTGGTCTGGTACATGGTAACTGGTATATGAATGACCCTTGATGACCTCTGTCTGACGGTGAGTTGGCGGGTCATGCTGCTGGCCTGGTACTGGATCAGGTAAGGCACCAGGTCGGGGCCCAGCTTGACGTAGGCTCCCCGGTTGCTGCCCACGTCGTAGTAGTTGGACGCTGAGAACAGAGTCAGCACCTGAGCACCGCCGAGAAAGGACGTCCAGATAAAAAAGGCTTGTATCATTTATCTGAGGCGTTTTTCTTTTTGATCCTGCCTGCACCAGGTCCCCCTTCATGCATGCATTGTTCCCAAGAAGATAAAGGAGTGAGGGCCGTGTTGTGTGGCCCGTGACAGAAGATTGAAGACATATTGAAAATAACTTATCTGAACAAAAGGCTTTTAAAATAAATAACTAAATGAATGCCTGGATATTGCGGCGAGGACATTCTGGAACGTTCCGCTGTTTATATTTCCCTGACCCCCCCGGCTTCCTTCCCGCATCACTGGTGTTAAGCCTCCCTGACTGGACTTCCTGGAGAGTCTTATTCTTGTAAGGAAACATCTCAAACATCACCGTGGCAACAACAGCCACATCAGCTGACTTCAACTTCCCAACAAACAAACACTTAAACATTCACTTTCCTAAAGTAAACAAACGCAACCTTTCAAAAAGCTCCAGACCAAAAGGGACACTTCCTGTCTTTTTGCCAACCCGGGGTCTCCCCGTCTCTCTCTCTCTCTCTCTCTCCCTCTCTCCCTCTCTCCCTCTCTCTCCCCCCTCCACCCTCACCTTGCGGTTGTGACAGAACTCATAGCCTTCCTGTTTGCACTCGTGAGAGCGTATGATGAGCAGCAGGTGGTGGCGGCTCAGGAAGTCCTCGGTGACATCCGGCCCCCAGTAGCAGCCTCCGCCCCGTACCTCGTTGGGCACGCACCCGTCCTGGGTCATGGGGTCGCTCCACAGCAGGTCCAGGATCTGATTGGACAGAGCAGGGTGGCGTGGGACGCTTACAGCCAATGGACAGCCGGCCATCCGATGTTATATTTATATATAGGGGCGGTGTGCGTGGACGGTCGTATCGTTGTACGTATCGTTAGATTAGTTATTATTTAGTTATTATTAGTACTTTACCAAGTGCATTTTTCTGACACTATTAATCTTTCTACCAAAATCAATTTCCACCAATAAAGAACTGGGAAAGAAAGAGTATAAATAGTAATGAATAGAAGGGTGAATTTCACAAGACGAATCCTTAGCCAGCCTTTTTGATCTAAGGATCCAAGTTGGCCGTGTGTATTTCCAGGCTCCTGGATTAGGCCTCCTGATGGTGGTTTACCAACTGGACTTCAGGACACATTACTAGTATTTCCTAACTATGGGCTCATTTAATTATATTGTTATTATTAATAGTATTCTTCTTCTTATTCTTATTCTTCTTATTATAAATATTATTATTATAACACTACTCTCAATAGTACCTCACACCTCCGGTGAATTGACCTGATACATTTTCACCGGAACCGTACAAAGTTTCCAAAATTCTCACAAATGTTCCTTCTTGCAGCGTTTAGTGCCTTGCTCGTGAGCCTGGGGAGGGTCTCGGGCGGGGAACAGTATGATCAGTATGATCAGTATGCACGGCAGCTGGCCCTACATATGGAAAGACCCCCCCCCAGCGTCCTCCGCCCCTCCATAAGCTATCCTTGGACACGTTGACAGTGAGACACGTCCGTACCCTGGGGCGCTAAATGTAGCTGTCCTATACATCATTGGGGTCATTTAGGCAAAGTTTTTTAATCTTTTATCTAAATCAATTTTCAAAATATTATATCGAAGATGCACCAGAGGTTATGTTTTCGCCATTGTTTATCTGTCTGTTTGTCTTATTGTTTGTCTGTTAGCAAGATAAAAGTAATGTATGGAATTGGATCAAACTTAGTGGTTCGATTACTTATGGGCCAAGGAACAGGTAAGGATAGTTTTGAATCCGGATCCAGGGGACTTCTTGGTGTGGCGGAGGTACGCTCTCTACCGAGTGTCCTCTAGTTCATAGATGAGTTATCATGAGCAGGTAGCAGAGTAGGGGCGTCTTTCTCAGGGACACACCTTCAGGTAGACATCGGGGCTCAAACCCACAACCTTTTTTGGCTGGGAATCAAACACCCCTAACCACGTAGCAGCTGGTATCGGAGCAGATGGCCCCCCGAAGCAGTGAAGTCCAATCCCCCCCCCCCCCCTCACCTGTTTCCACTCCGCCTCGGCGCTGTCGCTGTCCTCCGCCGAGTCCTGGGGGGCGCCGGCCGCGGGCCCGGCGACGCCCCCCAGCTCCTTCTGCGATTGGCCGCAGGCCGAGCTCAGTAGGCGCCTCCGCGCCTCCGCCTGCTCGTCGGCGGGCAGCTTGACCCGGTCGGAGAAGTCCTGCAGGGAGAGGTTCTGGAAGGTTCCGCGGGTCAGGGGCCTGTGTGAGGTGACGGACGCCCTCCGCCGGCTGGAGGTCCAGCCGTCGTCCTCCGAGTCCAGGGAGAGGCTGGTGGCGCTCGGGTGTCTCTTCTTCGGAGGCCTGAGGGCCGACACGTACTGCAGGGAGGACACATCTAGACGTTTAGCCTTCATATGGGCTTCATGTATGAGCTCTACGGGAGCTATAGTGTTGATGTATTGTATTGTATTTATTAATATTAATAAATAATTATATGTATAATTATATGTATTTATATGTCATATGTATATGTGTCGATCTTTTTGATCTTTGATATTGAAATAATATTTATTGATCTATCTTTTTGTCTGTGTTTTGTCTATGAAATATTAGAGAGGCTGGCTCAGTGGACATTTTTAAACGACAGTTGAAAACATACCTTTTTAATATTGCTTTTAATTAGCAACTCTTTTTTATTATTTTTTAATCATTGATTTTATCCATTTTCTTTGCTTGTGATTTTAGACTGTGTGGTTTACTTTATGTTCTTTTTCTTAATCTGTTATTATTCATTGTTTTATCTTTCTTTTATCATGTAATGTGAAGCACTTTGGGCTGCATCTTGTATGAAAAGTGCTATATAAATAAAGTTATTATTATTATTATTATTATCATGTGATGATACAAGTGACAATCTTGCTTGACGCTTATGAAATGTTGACTTTAAAGACTTTAAACTAAATACCATGTGCTACGTATACTAATAATATATTAATATTGGAAATTAATCACACACTGAATATCATCCAATATCAACCCATGTACCAAACCATGGCCCCAGAGCCTCGGTCAGTCACCTTGTGCCGGTCCACCCTGGCCAGGACACAGAGGTCCGTGGTGTCTGAGATCCCACCGTGCAGGACCAGAACCTTCTGGTCGATCACCGTGGCCAACGGCAGCCAGCTGAAGAGCTTCTGCAGCAGCTTCAGGATGCGCTTGCCGTGCATCTTGAGGAGACATCAGCAGCATATGATAACAACAGACACATAAACAGTAGGAATTTACACAGTATATACATATATATATATATATATATACTGTATATACAGTATATATACAGTATATACATATATATATATATATATATATACTGTATATATACAGTATATATATAGATATATAATATAGCAACAGAAAACACACAGAAGAACAGTAGAGGTAAAGATAGAACTCTATACCTAGACATAACTAACTCTATAAGTTGCAGTGCACATTGTTTTGGGGCTGGGGTGTTATGTAAAAATATCCATATTGCAGTGGAGACAAAGCTGTTTTTGAAAACAGCTTGTTTTTGAGAGAGAGAGCGAGAGAGAGAGAGATTCCTCTGTTCTTTCCGAGCTTTATGAATTGAGAATAAGTTGCTTATTAAGGAAAATAGATATGTGAAAATAGAATGGGGGCAGGGTGAAATGGAGGTGAATGACTCTAGTGGGAAGAAGAGACGCGGCAGAGTACTTCCTGTGTGGGCCATGGCCACACAGGAAGTACACCTTGGTCTTCCTGGCTCTCCAACCGCACACAGGGTCAGACGTGTCAGAGTCGGTTGACGATTAATGTCCTTAAAGTCCACTTCCCCACCACCCATCAAATATATATATATATATATATATATATATATATATATATATATATAACAAAGTGCATTTCCAAAAGTGCTTCTTCCTGCAGAAGCTTGTCCACACTCTAGTCAGTTGCATTGAACAACTATTTTTAAACTTTTATTTGAATCTATTCTTAACTATCCTCACTATTATTGATGTGCGTATGTAATGTGGTCTGTGTTCCCTGGTGAAGTGCTCTGAAAAGGGCAGGGCTGGTAATAGTAGTTAGTAGTTGTGAATTAATAGAATGAAGGTCACTCAAGGTCACTCATCTGGACAAGTTGAAGCCTACCTTGTATTTGGTCAAGACCTCCTTGGTGAAACCGTACCTAAAGCGGCAAAACACAAGACAACGATGGTTACTGAGGCTTTGAATAGCTGATCACACACTTTCTAATGATATATACTCTCCTAGAAAACCTATAGTAGACGAAGGTGTGTTATATATATATATATATATATATATATATATATATATATATATAGCCAAGTGTGTATATATCTAGCCTATATCTATGTGTGTGGATAGGAACGGAGGGACGAAAGACTTGACAGAGTGATGACGTCATAGGTAGCCTGTATGGACAAACTGAAAAGAGGGCGGTTGACGTGAACAGGGGCGGTGTTGGTGTGGGGTCTGGGGCGGACCTCAGGTTGACGATGTGGTCCTCGTGGTTCCCCCGGTTCAGGTGAACGTCGTTGGGGTAGAGCAGCAGGAAGGAGAAGAGGATGAGCAGGATCTCGATGGAGTCCCTCCCCCGGTCCACAAAGTCCCCGTTGAACACGTAGGGCCTCTCCAGAGAGGGCATGCCGTTCTGCGGGACCACAGGTCCAAAAACCGTTAAACAGTGTCCCAGAGAGGGACCCCCCCCTGGTACAGGGTAAGGCCCATGGAAACACATCAAGGACATCTCAAGGATTAAGAGAAGTTCAAGAAGATGGATGGACGGATCAGATCGAACCAGACTGGTTTTTATTGTCTGTCAGTCTAGAATTAACTCATGTCTCAATTCTTTCACCATCTAAATCAAATAAATAAATAAATAATAAATCAAATCTAGAGGATTGAATCCTCTTCATTGGTCACATACAGTATACACACACAGTGAAATGTGTTTCTCTGCATGTAACCCATCCTAGTATGAGGAGCAGTGGGCAGCTACTGTATATACAGCGGCCCGGGGAGCAGTGTGGGGGTCTGCTGCCTTGCTCAAGGGCACCTCGGCAGAGCCCAGGATTTCCGGTGGACTTGAACCCGGCGACCTTCCGGTTCCCAAACCAAGTCCCAACAGACTGAGCTACTGCCCCCCCCCCCCCCCCCCACCACCATTGTTTAATTTGGGGTGGTTCTGTTTAATTCAGTGAGGAGTGTGTGTGGTTGGCTGGTTTTAGCAGCCTCACCTGGCCTGAGTTAGCTGCATACCTGTGGGTCCTTGTTAATCAAGGCCCACAGGTTACACAGCCACCACCACACACACTCGAGGAGAGAGCTCTAGCATGGACCATCTGCTCTGTTCACCATGACTTAAAAACCCTGCAATATACCGGATTCCTCATCACCCTGGGTCTTCGGGAGGAGCCCTCGAGAGGCCATTGTAATGGCTGGTGGCAGCGTCGACCGCTACATTCAACGATATGTATAATTCCATTATATTAACAGTTGAAGAGGCAAAATGTCTACCTTGTAGAATATTAACAGCAGATCTTCCAGCTGCCCGTGCAAATCGCCTGGATGAAAAGGGGAAAGTGTTTTTATTTTTTCAAGTATAGTTCAACAACATGCCACATGTCACATAAATAAGTGGTCATCGGTAACCATAGGAACTCACCACAGACGGTGATCTCTTTGCTCTGGCAGGTGGAGATACGGCTAATGTTGGGCAACATCCTCAGCATTTTCCAGGTCTCCAGCAGGAGCTGGAGGACGTAGCGCGAATGTAGCTGCTATGAGAGAAAGGTCTGCTTAGGGAATAGTCTCTGAGGGCAACAGCGGAAAAATACATATTGTTATTGCTATTATTAATACTACCGCTAATACAACCGACTACTATAACGGACGATTTGTACTGATTTTAGTTTTTTACTAAAGGAAAGGCATGTGGGGGGTGTTTTCTGAGCTCGTTCCTATCTTGTTGCAATGGCCAAAACTAGAAACATTTTCTAGCAGGCTCACATCTGCTAATCATTTTGGTCGAGTTGATCAGAGACTGTTGGATGAGGAAGCCAAGATGAACCCAGTTGTCCAGTCCCACACTAAGGGATACTTTGAGACAGCCATGAGGTGCACCTACTCTCTTGTTCCGTAACGCGTCGACAAGGCCCGTCACTTGCTCCACGGTGAGAGGGAAGGTGAGGTGAGGTCCCGAGTAGATCTCTGGGACTTCGATGTTCTTGTAGCAGAAGAACCGCTCCCACTCGCTGTCCCGGCACACCTCGTTCTCCCGGAAGAAGTGTGAGATCAGGTTCCCTGCCAGGTCCAGAATGACAAGAGAGCAGGCTCAGAGCGAGGAGAACAGATTACTCTGTTAGTCTCACAACAATGCGTCTTATAAAAGATTATCTTACGTTCGTTACTCGACGGCGTGAAGTTGTCCATGAGGTAACCAAGAAAATTATATAGCTGCAATGGATAAAAGAAAGATCTATTGATCCCAGATGGGAAAATCGGTATTTCATTGGTGGAGTATTTCATTGTATTCATTCATATTTGACCTACCTTTATCTGAGCTTGTTCTCCAGAGTATTCCAGAGACTGGAAGATGTTCCAGGTGTATCTTCTCTTCATCTCCATCCGGGCCACATACTGCCGGTACCAGTGCTGGATCAGCACCGCTGCCTTGATAGCTTCAGGTCATAGTCACATGTCAACGTCTATCCATCAACCTACGTCCTATCTATTGATCCATGAGGGGCTTTCACACTCAGTCCAGGACTGAGGAAATGTCCACTCTACATCTACTTCTTTTTGTAAGTGAGTTAGGGCAGACTTTATTCTGCAAATGTTAACAATAATTCCACCACTGGATAATCCTCTGTTCCACATTGTACACGGTAGGATTTTAGTTAGGATAATAGCACTACAACATTCAAAGGGGCATCATTATAGCACCATGGGTAAGTGGGATCAGCCATTACAGTCATGTGACTAAAGTTGTCACTAGTTACTTGGTGACATCACACAGTGGGAGGGGGTGGACACTCCCACTGTGTGATGTCACCAAGTAACAGGCAATTATAATCAGATGACAATTTTGAAACAACCTCTAATGGCTAATCACACTTACAGCTGCTGGCATAATGGAGCCCCTTTAACATCAGACCACGGTCTACATCTTCTATCTATTGGTAAAGATAAGATAAGATAAGATAAGATAAGATAAGATAAGATAAGATGAGATAAAGAGAGGGATGAGAGACAGGAAGTGGCTTACATGTGACAGCTACATGCCGCCATGCAACGAAACATACAAGAGGAGGAAAAAAGAACACAATCGATTAATAATCATCGTTTGACAAATGCTGTGAACAAAGTATCTCCTATAAGGAAACTAAGTCTGTGCTAGTTGCATTTACCTGAGACAACGGCACCTTTTAGAGCACGTGTCAGGAAGAGGAAGTTAGTCTGAGGCTCCTGGGTCGTTGTGAATGAAGTGTAACATATCCCCTGGTTTCAATTGTATTTTGAGTCTCTTTTTTAAAAACTGAATCTTACCTTTAGTGTCCTGTTTATGGAACTGGTTGGATTTTGAGACGCCACATCCCATGATGAGGCCTGTCCAAAGACACACACACACGCGCACACACACGCACACACACATGCACAAGCACACACACACACACACACACACACACACACGCACAAGCACAAACACACACTCACACACACACGCACACACACACACACACACACACACACACACACACACACACACACACACACACACACACACACACACACACACACACACACACACACACACACACACACACACACACACACACACACAGCAGCAGGTACTGTGGTCAGCCCTCATAATCTCATTAACACCCATGTTTGTCCTCAATCCCAGGGGAGGGACCTCTTTCTGTCTATCATATACGTATGTGTCTGTCTGTCTGTCTGTCTGTCTGTCTGTGTATGTACATATATGTATATGTGTATGTATGTACAGGTATGTGTGTGTGTGTGTGTGTATATGTGTGTGTGTGTGTGTGTGTGTCTGTGTATGTATGTATGTATGTATGTACTATGTGTATGTATGGATGTACTGTGTGTGTGTGTGTGTGTGTGTGTGTGTGTGTGTTGTCAAGTCATCTCTTCATGTTGTGGTCTCTCTACTTACTGGTCCACCGTCTCCTTCAGGTCGGTCAACCCTCAGTCCCGGTGAGCGTGACCCACATGTTGTTACCCTCTCCACCGAGACACGGGTCAAGCATCACAATCTGGATTAGCCAAAACATCCGCTACAAACCACTCATTCAAAAGAAAACAACAACAAACAAACCAATAGAAACCAGCTCCTGGATCTTGATGATTCCCTGTGTCCTCGGTCTGGTCTGTCTGTTGTGTGTGTTGCTTCCTCTCGGCTGAAGAAGCTTGTTTTGGTGTATGGTGCTTAAGTACGGAGGTATAATCAAGGCGCCCAGCCTCAAGTGGATTAGTTGAGGCTAATGACTTGATGCAGCAGGACAGGACCTTTATATTTTTACATATAGGTTGATGATGATGATGATGATGAAGAAGCCTTCTGGCCGGTTGACACACAGACACAGGCTATTACAATAGTTCTAAAATATGTCTGATGGACATATGTTATTTCTTGGGAGTTGCCTTATGTACTCTTGGATTAAAAACCAATGCAGGCCGATATGGGGGGTGTGTTTGTTTGTCATCTGGGCTATCATTTTTACAAATTATATTAAAATATCCTGTAGTGAAATACTTATAGATACACACATTTATTTAGTCATTTATTCATATTGAATTTGCAATTGTCGGTGTTAACATGTCCGCGGCCTCTCATTGTATAATATATCATATGTGATCAAACCGACAAACTCCTCGCAGGTCTGGGGCGCCCCCTGGTGGTTGTGTGAGGGCGCGCCCCCTGGTGGTTGTGTGAGGGCGCGCCCCTGGTGGTTGTGTGAGGGGGCGCGCCCCCTGGTGGTTGTGTGAGGAGGGCGCGCCCCCTGGTGGTTGTGTGAGGGGGTGCGCCCTGGTGGTTGTGTGAGGAGGGGGCGCCCTCTGGTGGTTGTGTGAGGGGGCGCGCCCTGGTGGTTGTGTGAGGGGGCGTTGGTGTCTGATTATGAAACGTGTGTCCCGTCACGGAGCAGAGGTTTGTTCCACAATTACTCACAATCTCACACATTCTTCAAACCATATGGTGAGCTAACATCTCCAAACGGTCTCTTCTTGATCACAGGTGATCTGATTTATAATGAATTATAACGCAGCTGTTTTTGTTTCGTCGTCGAAACAAGTTGTTATATACTGGTTGTTATTATTATTATGATTATTATTATTATTGTGTTATGTCCAGATCAGGCGTGGCCGAATAAAATACTTCTAGTTCTCCCAAGAGCAACAGCTGTGTTAAGCTCACGATACGCTCCGTTTGCATGGGAATCGATGAAGTACAATACAATAGTCAATAAATATAACTGCAGGAATACACATTTGCTAAACGTAAACATTCGTCGGGAGCGATGACCTCCAGGTCAGAGTGGATAAACAAAGAAAGGCCCCTCGATTACATGTTTACATATAGTTTACATATTTATTTATTGTTTACATAGTCTATGTACGTTTTTACGGTACTTACCGTATATATCTATATCTATATAGAGATATAGATATATATATATATTAATCTTCAACTGCTGATATAACTGCATACCCCTGCCCACTACCTGTTGATACTTACCTTGTATATATATATATATATATATATATACCTATAATTCTGCACATATCTCATACCTACTCTATCAATTATTTGATATACCTGTTTTTAGTAGTAGTTTTTTAGAAGATTGTTTTTACACATTATTCATATATATAACCATGCACTTTACAGCAACATTTGGTTAAGAGTGTTTGGTTAACACTCTGTTTACATGCCTAATTATTTTCTCTGTACTGTACTTGTACTGTGCACTGCCATTACATCTGAATCTAATCTAATCTAATTACTCAGTAAAAACGTGATTTCACCCTTGCAGTCATGGTGGGACTGAGACTCCCACTAGCGTTCAGCGAGTCATCTTCTTCTTCCCCCACTGCTGGCTATACTTTAACTTCCAGAGTGTGAAGATGAAGATCGCAGTGCTGGGAGCTACAGGGCAGACCGGTCAGTACCTGGTCAGCCAGGCGCTGCAGAGCGGACATGTGGTCACCGCCATAGTCAGAAACCCGGGGAAAATCACGGAGAAACATGACAATCTCAAGGTACTGTTAGACCTACTACTGCAGAGCAGGGGCTATTGACGTCTTCTCGGGACCCAGAGGCAAAGCATTTCAGCCTGTCCGTGGGATAACAGTGTGTCCCTTTGCTGTAAAGGTCATGTCGTCGCTGTGTTATGCATTCAAATACAGAGAATGACTATGCTGTCTCTTGTGAAATGTTGAACCTGAACTCTTGTCTATTTTATTTTGTTATTCATACAGGTACAATAGGTAATGTGATCCTATTTGCAATGTATTCTCACTGCAGAAAATTGCAGATATCTGCAATAATTATAATAATTATAAGACCAGCATTGGTTGATTGTGACGCAAAAAACACGTTAGCTATAAATTAGCTATCGCTGATTACAGGGGACTTTATTACAAGCTCACTGCACGCAGCCAATCCCATCCCTGACCTCTGGAACCCTTTCCCCCCCCCATAAACTCACCCTCCTCTTCCCTCCCCTTCCCTCCCCTTCCCCTCCTCCACCCCCTCTGCCGACAGGTGGTGGAGGCAGATATCTTCTCTGCAGACAGCTTAAAGACTCACTTCCAGGACCAGGACGCCGTGGTGTCCTGCCTGGGCTTCCCCAGCTCCTTCTTCTACGGGGTGACGGGCTACACGTTGTCCATGAGCGCGGTGGTCGGCGCCATGCGGGACGCCAAGGTCAGCCAGCTCATTGCCATGACGTCCTGGTACACCGAGCGTAAGTCCGCTGGCAAGGAAGACATTTTATTTCCGAGGAACCCCATTAGCTGGTCACCAGACACGCCAGACGGTTTGTTCCACAGGACCATCTGGGAAGTCGTCCTTTGAAATGGAAGGTAGCCCGTGATAAACAGTGATAGACGCTTCATCCAATTACAAAGTAATTTTTTTAAGTGCCAGCCCTCTTCCAAACAGTTTTCCAAGGACGACTTCCCAGATGGCTCAGTTTAACAATGCACCAGGTTAGCGAACTTGGGCAGAAGTATGCTAAGTACTGCCAGCATCAGAGCAGGCCTGCCCTCAGCCTGATACACATGATACACATTCACACACAACTGTCAACTCCATCTTCAGTCGGACGTTGTCTCCACTCTAACAAATGTGGGTTGTGGTGGGGGATTCGATTTCTACGGTGACATCTGTTTCATGTCCTGATGCCAGACCATCAGTCACCATGGTGGAGTAGGCGGAGTTAAAAGCCTGCCCACTTTCCGTTACAGAGACTAAATAATATTCTGAAGCATGCTTGTATCTCCAGCCGCCTCGGGGGGAAGTATTCTAGTTTAAAATGTGGTGATATTCATGACAACCCCAAAACCTGGAATGGTTCCTTGGCTTGTTTCTAAATCATCATATATACACATTACACATAAATATATATTTAATATACGTATATATATATATATATATATATATATATATATGTGTATATGTATACGTGTTTGTTTCTGTGTTTATCTGACGTTCACTGTGAGGGTTTGTCTCTCTCTCTCTCAGCCAACTCTGGAGCTCAGGCCCCCTTCCTGATCCGTAACCTCCTCCTGCCTATGATACGCAGTCTGCTCAGTAACATGTACGAGATGGAGACCGCCCTGGAGGCCGTGGACGACCTCACCTGGACGGTGGTCCGGCCGCCCGGCCTCAGGAGCCTGCCGGCCACCGGTAGGAACCAGAACGTAGATATATCATATCTGTATGATATCTATACAGATATAGATATTATATTTTTCCTTTGCCTTGGCGGGCAGCAGTATAGCTCAGGAGGTAGAGCGGTCACCTCACAACCGGAAGGTCGCTGGTTCGATCCCCCGGCTCCTCCTAGCAAAAACTCTCAAGGAGTCCTTGAGCAAGACACCCTAACCCTAACTGCTCCTGACATGCTGGCTGACTGGCTCACTTCCCAGTCGGTGTGTGAATGTGATGACTTAAAGTGCTAGTCCATTACTATCATTCTTACTGCTAACATTTTTTCTTCCTCCACAGACAAGGAGCTCCTGACCCACGAAGGCTACTCGGTCCCTGAGGACCTTGGTAACTGGATGGCCCGGGGGGACGTGGCACGCTTCATGCTCTCCCTGCTCCAGGCCAACGCCTGGGGGAAGAAGGGCGTGGCCATCCACTCCAAATAGGAGGAGCTTTTCCTTCCTGGATGGATCGTCGTGCCTGTTTATTGACGACTGTCTTGAGACGCCGAAGGGTCCAATGACACTTAACTCGGCCTGTATCATTTTGTGATACGTTTTTATTAATAAAGTGCTTTCTAAATCATATGCATTGATGATGGTGTAATGCAATGCTTTAATATCAAGAATTTGTCATGGCATTATACGACTTGTGATTGTCCTACTTATTTTGTACCACAAGAGGGCAATGTCGCACCATCGTCATCTACTACACACCGCAGTCATGCATCGTATACCTGGGATACTGTATGTACGTCCAGTATGCATTAAGAATAACAATCAAATTAAAGTGCAATGAAATAAAAAAGTAGAATTTCTATTTGGCATATTACTGTTGTTATTTCCTTGGAAATGTTGCCCAGGTAACTGATTATTTAAATATGTGTGTGTGTATATATATATATATATATATATATATATATATATATATATATTTAGTTTCGATTTTTTTATATATAATTATATATATTATAAACTCTGGGCCCACAAAGACACCCTGTAAACCCACCACTCAGATTATGCTCATTAAATATTCATGGTATGCAACAGGAAGTATTCATTTAAATGGTAATATTTCTGATTTAGTTAAAAAAACAATAAAAAACAATAAATTGTCAAATTCAAGTAAACCGGTTTATTGGTCTTATCTACCTAGATAATCATTCTCCTGGATCGATTGACTTGTGGACATGCGTGTGTAGCAGAGGACGCTGTCCCCAGCCATTCGAAAGGCTCCTTTGAACTCCTCCCGAGGACACCGGGTGATGGGGAAACCGGTTTATTGTGGTATTTATTATTGTTGTGTTGCATTGGTGAATACATGTTCTTGAATGGTGAACAGAGCAGATGGTGCATCCGCTCTTCCTGAGGTGTGTGTGGTGGCGGCTGGTCTAACCTGTGGGCCTCGATCACCAAGGACCCACAGGTGTGATAATGCCGACTTTTATATAGCGCTTTTATCCAAAGAGCTTTACAAGTCATGCCTCACATTCACCCATTCATCCACCGACGGTGGAGTCAGCCGTCAAGGAGACAGCCAGCAAGGAGACAGCCAGCACGTCAGGAGCAGTTAGGGTTAGGGGGTCTTGCTCAAGGACACCTCTACAGTTTTTGCTAGGAGGAGCCGGGGGATCGAACCAGCGACCTTTCGGTTGTGAGGCGACCGCTCTACCTCCTGGAGGGGGGACCAGGGGAGTGGGGACCAGGGGAGGGGGGACCAGGGGAGTGGGGACCAGAGGAGGGGGGACCAGGGGAGTGGGGACCAGAGGAGTGAGGACCAGGGGAGGGGGGACCAGAGGAGTGAGGACCAGGGGAGGGGGGACCAGAGGAGTGGGGACCAGAGGAGTGAGGACCAGGGGAGGGGGGACCAGAGGAGTGGGGACCAGAGGAGTGAGGACCAGGGGAGGGGGGACCAGAGGAGTGGGGACCAGGGGAGTGGGGACCAGAGGAGTGGGGACCAGGGGAGGGGGGACCAGGGGAGTGGGGACCAGAGGAGTGTGGACCAGGGGAGTGGGGACCAGAGGAGTGGGGACCAGGGGAGTGGGGACCAGGCGTCTAGCTTATGCTGTGCAACTCCAGCAGAGGGAGGACATGAAGGTGGCTGCTATGGCATCTCCTTGGTAGGGTGACCTGCCGACGTCCCAGTTTTGGGGAGTTTTCCCTGTTTAAAAAGGGTTCAAGCTTGCCGATGAATATTTGACTTTATAGGCTGCCACAATCAGACATGGCCGATCATAAACATTATGCTGTTGAACGATTCCCTATTTTGAGTATCCTATGTTGGCTTGTTTTAGGGTTTTCGGTTTACTAAAGTTTAAAACACATCCTAATAAATCATTGGGTATGTAGAGGCCTAATGCCAAATCTTTTATGACAAGAGCCTACTACATTCACCTTGATACGAATAGGAAACATGGAAATATGTCCCCCTTTGTTTATTCTTCATAATATCAGATATTGTGTTGGGCCATCTTGGCCATTCAACGCATCGGTGGCCAGACATCACAGATCAGAGACGGGACGCGTTCACAGACTACAGGGATTTAGAAGATGTTCGGAATTGGAAGAATGTTGTGTGATTAAATCCCCACTGAGCGGCATGGCGCCGTGTTTGATCAGATCTTACTTTGTGTTGATCAGCAGGCTGGACTTACGTCACCTACTTGTTCACACTGTAATGCAGCGTTTGCTGCTACATGTGACACTAAATACGTTACCTATGACATCATAGGCCTGAAACTGACGAAAGGGCAAGGATACCCAGTCAACCCAGTCTATGTTGCGTTTTATTGACAAACTTTGTAGTAAAGATACTTTTTTTTTTATAATGGACCTGCAGCAGAAAAGCTGGCTTAACAGACCACTGGCATTCAACTAGAACATATATATCATAATGCATACAAATTAGTTAAATTCTGCATTTTATATATATTCTGATATATATATATATATATATATATATATATATATATTTGTTGTATCTTTACAAAAGTAAATAGTACGGTTTAGGTTTTTCAAAAAGGAAGAAACTAATAATCACTGTCCAACTTGTCATTCATTGGGTTATGACGTCAGGTATTTTATGACGCAAAACCTTAAAATTAGTCGCTTAAAAACACAGTATATGTACAACCCCAATAGAGACCAGGTCATCGATTTTGATGGTTAGGTTCAGACTTTATACCGAGTGGATGTATGTGAGAAACAATTCAATGTTTTAGAAATTATTGGACTTTAATCCAGGGTTCAAGTAGGGTTCAAGTAGGGTTCAAGTAAATAATCCTTGAAACCCAAGCCTCATGCAGGCTACATTCCTCCAGAGAGAGAGAGGGACCGGTTAGACGGGTCCACCTCCAAATGTAAATACTTAACATACACAAACCGGTTAGTATGTTAGCTCTACAGGATCTGTAATCCCATCGAAACACGGAAACACAGCATAATATTACTCAAAGTTCTTCACAAAAACCAAAACGAGTCAGCAGATAAACTATATTCATTTATTTTTTCATTCAGGCATTTGTTACATATTTCCCAGGCAGACGTCGGGCACCTGTCGAGAGCTGAATGGAGACCATCTCAACAGGTCCTACGGCAATTTATTTGTACACGTTTTCCTTCATTTGGCCAGGTGTCAGCTCAGGTGGGGTCTTATTTACAAAAAGTGCAACTTAGCTGTGGACTCCTATGTACATGTAGAACATCTTAAATATGGTTTCAGAGACGAACACGTTTACAATCAAGTGTAAAAAATAAAATAAAATGGCTTGAGATATTCTGGGATGGAGGGTGATTACATCTCCACACTGGCCTGGGAACGCCTCGGGATCCCTCAGTCAGAGCTAGTCCATGTTGCCAGGGAGAGGGAAGTTTGGAGTCCCCTGCTGGAGCTGCTACCTCCGCGACCCGATTACGGATAAGCGGGAGAAGATGGATGGAGATATTCTGGGAAAATACAACTTGTCCCGGAAACTTCAAATATACACACTATATACCACAATATTTTAAATTTTTTATGTATGTAATCTCTTTAGAGCTAGATCTCCATGTGCAGATCAACACAGCATAGGAGCGTCTAGGGTGTTCAAACAAAATGGAAGTGTCCAATGCCATGTGCATGCATGTATGTATGTATGCATGTATGCATGCATGTATGTGTCCCCAGGGGGCCCGTCAGCCTTGTGTCGTGGCCTCCGGTACAACACAGTACAACTCATTGATCTTCTCCTGGTACATCTTGGTCACCACCGGCCTCTTGAGCTTCAAGGTGGGCCCTGCACCAAACAAACAATTCAACATGCATATGAGAAATGTGTCGTATGGACTCTTCTAAATGACAAAACGCGACTAAGCAGGGTAGATGATTACTGATCTAAATGTATAGGATCTAGGAAACACTAGAACAACGTCTGCACAAACACCCTCGTGAGAATGCCTCGGCCAACAGTAGCATGGCGGCACGGTCAAAAACACACACACACACGACTCACCGAGTTCCCCTCCAGATACAGAGAAGTCGTGGTCCAAGATGACCCACTTCTGGACCTTTTGGGCGTTGGAGGGCGCCCTGGCGTTGACCCGCTCCATGGCTTCCTGTATGGCTGTGTAGATGGCCGGCTCCTTATTCGCTAAGATCTCAGAGATCTTGGTCGCCGTGACGCCGTAACGCTGGCAGTAGGCCAACGCCTCGGGGCTCAGGTCGTCGGTCGGCTCGCCGTTGTCGTCCACCTCGCACTGAAGAAGAATAACGGCATGATGGATATGTACGCCATTACAGGGTAGTACCCCTCATGACTAATTCAGAAGTCTTGTGGGACTACACCCGTGGGTCAAAGCTCTTACCTTGAGCGTGAGGAGCATGGAGAGGAATTTGAGCTTGTCGCCCAGGAGCATGGCATTGCTAATGATGTTCGCCTCCGCCTTCAGCGCATCCTCGATGGGCACGGGAGGAATGTTCTCTCCCCCGGCCGTAATGATCAGCTCTGTGTGCGGAGCAACGAAAAAGGACCACAGTAAGTTTAGCTAATCACTTTCCTCCCCTCGTCTCTCGTAGGTCCACACGTTTCCAAGAACCCGCCGCTGTAAACACCAGCGGAGTAAAGCTGCCTCGCCTCCGATGTTGTTGTCCTTGAGTCGTCGTACCTTTGATCCGTCCCGTGATGAACAGGCAGTCGTTGCTGTTTTGTTTCCCCAGGTCTCCGGAGCGCAGCCAGCCGTCTTGGTCTAGGGCCTCCTCCATTTTGTCGGGCATGTTCAGGTAGCCCATGAAGACGTGTCGTCCCCAGAAGCAGACCTCTCCGTTGCCCTCCTCGTCCGGCTTGTCCAGCTTGGTCTTACAGCCTGTCAGCACCTTTCCACAACTGGGCCGGAGACAAGAGCAGATGTTTTTAAAAACTGTGCTTGGTCTCAAACAAATTAAATCAATTGTTGGGTCATTTTGTGATGAATTTTGACTTTAGGATAGGATATTTTATTCTTGTGAAACTTTGTAGTTGGAATTTTTTCAATGGAATAAATCGCTGCAGAAGAAAACCTATAGCGCAGGTTTAATGTTCCGGATAAACCAACACACGGCACAAGTCCAGTTGGAGTTTACAATTTGCCACATCTCCACGTCTCACCCCATGATGTGGTAGTCGCTGATCAGGGACAGCGAGTGGGGCCCGGAGCTCTCGCTCATGCCGTACAGCTCCAGCAGGGGGAGGTTGAGGCTCATGAAGTACTCCAGGGTCTCCTTGGTCATGGGGGCAGCGCCCGTGAAGCACATCTTGCAGCGGTCCAGACCAAGCACCACGCGCACCTTCTTGAACACCAGGGCGTCAGAGAGCATGAAACCCCAGGGCACCTGGTGCTCCCTGCCGTACGAGAAACAAACCACCCGGAGGTATGAGACAGGGGAGGGAGGGGAGGAACTTCACAGGCGGCGGGGATTCAGAAGACGGTTGGAATACACAGTTTGAGTCAGAAGAATGAGATCACGTCACAACACTGAATACCACTGGGTAGGAACGCCGCCATCCTTGATAAGATCTTAGTGTTGTGACCATAACCATGCAGGATGTTTTTCACGACGGCTGCCACAACAGCTGACACAAAACTGCAAATAATAAAACACACTGTACACCACAATAGGATGCAAGGACATGGATAGACAAGGATCTACCTCCAAGATCTAAACCTGTGCTGGCACCGTCATTTCAGAGGTCTGTTTGAGAAGAAAAAACACCTGGACCAATTACCACACAAACATAACCCTCACACAAACATAACCCTCACACAAACATAACAATGAAGAAACAGATACCTTGGATTAGTGAGTGAGTGAGACTTCTTGGCACACTAATTAAATGTGTGATGCTATTATAACCCAAGTTATTTATTTTTATATATATATATATATATATATATATATATATATAAATATAAATGTCATGTCATATTTTAAACACTGAATTGCATTAAGCCCCCCCCCCTTTACTGTTCTAGGTCGTGAACATATAATAAATATAAGTCATAGCGGGCCACAGTCACAAAAAGAGTGACTTTCCATCGACTTGTTCGTAGAAACCGAGTTGATGTTGCAGACCTCCATAGTTTGACACACACACACACACACACACACACACACACACACACACACACACACACACACACACACACACACACACACACACACACACACACACACACACACACACACACACACCTTTTGCCGTGTGTCCCACTCACTTGTTCATGGCGCTGTAGTTGTACTGCAGGCCGACGGCCTTGGCCCAGCCGACCACCTTCAGCCTCAGGGGAGAAGCCTTGGCCCCTGTGGCCTTCATCTTCTCCTGGATCTTCTCCCACACGCGAGGCACCCCCAGGAACGAGGTGGGCCGCACCTCTTTCAGGGTGGCACCCAGCGAACCCTGGATAGAAGGACACCAGGTGACGTTTAGCTTGGTCACTACCACTCAAAAAATAAAATATACATGTCAAGTAACATGTATATTTATATATAGTAAGAGTTATGTTTTTTGCCCCAACGCCAATAAGATTCAAGAGGTTTTTTATTGCCATTTGCAACAAGTACAATGGAATGTATGAATTTCATACAAAACTAAACAATAACATAAACAACACTATATACTACCTATGAAATGCTATACTATGAACACCACTATACAATACTATATACCATTAACCAACACATACTATAACAATACTGTACACAAAAAAGTCACAGATGGATGATCAGTATACATATGTTGAATTGTGTGAAAAGCATTTTAAAGGGCCAGTAGTGCAGCAGCATCATGAATACAGTGCAGGACAGTTATACAGAACTGTAATGAGTCCAGAGAGTTACAACGTATGTGTGTGTGTCTGTGTCTTGTGTGGTGTGTGTGTGTTGTCTGGTGTGTGGTGGTGTGGTGTGTGTGTGTGTGTGTGTGTGTGTGTGTGTGTGTGTGTGTGTGTGTGGTGTGTGTGTGTGTGTGTGTGTGTGTGTGTGTGTGTGTGTGTCTTGTGTGTGGTGTGTGTGTGTGTGTGTTGTCTGGTGTGTGGTGTCTGTGGTGTGTGATGTGTGTGTGTGTGTGTGTGTGTGTGTGTGATGTGTGATGTGTGGTGTGTGTGCTCCACTACCTTGAGGGCGTCCGGCTGTGCGAAGTAGGTTGTGCCGGCGTACTTGATGCAGAGCCACATGTCGTTGACCTGGGCCGCCACGTGGCTGAGGGGCAGGTAGCTCACCACCACCTCCTCCCCGTAGATTAGCCCCGTCATCTGGCCGGCTGCCGTGGACGTCCAGGTGAGCTGACGATAGAACACGTCAGGAGAACCCGTTAAGACAAACACGACCAATTAGAAACATCACCATTTTGGATGTCCATCTCCACTTCTCTTACGTTATCGTGGCTCAACATGACTCCCTTGGGGTTTCCGGTTGTCCCCGAGGTGTAGATGAGTGTGCAGCACTCGTTGGCTCTTAGGGTGTCGATCACAGTGTTCAGTTCCTCGTCGGACACATCCACCCCCAGCCTCATGAACTCGGCCCACTGTGTGAAAATGTATTGCATCAGCGGTGAAAGGAACAGCTCCTTCCAACCTCCAGACTACGGTCCTACTACACCCCTGGCTGTCCACCTAACCGCGCTGCCCCAGGGGGTGTCTGCGCTCACAGCTCACACGGTCACAGCTCTTCTGTCCCGTGGCCCCAGAGCTGTGGAATGAACTCCCCGCTGATGTCAGGACAGCGGAATCGCTGCCCATCTTCACCCGCAGGCTGAAAACCTTTAACCTCTTAAGGAAGCACTACCCTGAACCTTCCTCTTAGCACTCGTGTCTTGCTGGCTCCATTTCTTGTTTTGTTTTTTTTTGCTTTTTCTTATTGGCTGTGTTATGTCTGTATTGGCGTCACTTTTTGTCGACCCGGTTTAATGTACTTTGTGTCCAATCTAGGGAGCCAAATGATTGTACTTTAATCTGAGCACTGGTTCTGCTCTTAGAGGCTCGTTAGGAAGGAAATTAACTTATGATTTCTGTTTGACTAATAGTTCTATTGTCAGTCGCTTTGGACAAAAGTGTCTGCTAAATTAATGTAATGAGACAACGGTGACCCAGAGGTTAAGCTCACACTTTGACCCTTCAAAATCAGTCAATTAAAAAATCCAAAATGTTGGATTACCAAAATGTTGGTAATCCCCTCCCAATGCAATATACAACCTATGCTTCCCCTACTGTGCTTATTCATTTACTTGTGGTGTGTTTAGCTTTCTGTCATTTCCTTCCATCAACTTCTCATTTAAAAAAAGTAAAATAGGGGAAAGTAATGACTAACCACTGAATGCACATACTGAAACTGAACTGAGATCAGCATCTGCCATGTGGTCACAGCCTTGAACTGCCTGTATGTCAGATGAGATCACAAGACATTCTTGACAGGCAAAAATGTCCCTTCCATTCGTCATGTCACTTATCGCATGGGTTTGGGGACACCAACTCACCGTGTACACGTTGGGTAGCTTCTGTTGCAGCTCGTCTTTGTACTGAACGATGGCTTTCAGGTGAGGAAGCTGATCTTTAACCTAACCAGTAAGGAAAGGGTTAATTCAAAATGTGTTGAAGGACACAGGAACACACAAGTATTGATGAGAAGAGTGTGAAGGAAGTTTCAAAAACACGCTTTTATAGGAACACATTTATAGGAACTGGTCCAATAACTTTCCAGTAAGTGTAAATAACTAATTCAGTAAGTGTTTAGCCTTTTCTGCAATACAATTTCACATTTAGAAGTGTGTATATCAAATTAAATGGTGATGCTGCGTCAATTGATTAACAGCAAATACCTTCTGTATTAGATTGTATTAAATGTGTTTCTGGGATACAAAGTGCACAAATTTGGACAATTCAACACATCACAAGTCACTTTATTCTTCTTTTTATGTTAATTTGTTTGTGTATAGTATTTTTATAGTATTGTGTTTTAGAAATTCATACTGCGGGAGGGACTGGGGAGTGAGCGTTCCACTGTACGACATTTCCAGGTCAACATCCGTTTACCATAATCTACAATCAGTAGATGATGAAACGGCAGAAAGGGGAACATGACGACACATTCTTCTTTACAGCATGAATAGTCAGGTCTAATTTCCTTTTGCAATGAATATCTGGCCTGCAAGAGGTTGAATGATGAATTATAAACTCTTCTTTGGCTCTTCTCAGACAAGTGTCAAGTCATTTAATTGTGTACGGTTCGTAAGTGAGAGGCTGGAGGTTAGGATTCCTGCAGATGAACGCCCACACATGTCTCAACATGCCAGAACAGTGATGACATTGAACAGATGCTGGGTGCTGGTGGTTTTTGGAGCAACATGTGGACGTTTAAACACGACATCATGTGCAGCACAGCCCAGATATTGGGTGCAGTGGCTGCCCTACAGCGGTGCTAAAGGGCAGTAGTAGTAGTAGTAGTAGTAGTAGTAGTAGTAGTAGTAGTAACTAACCTGCAGAATCTTGACAAGTTGTTTGTGGTTCTCCACAACCAGAACATTGGCCTCACAGTTGGCAGCCACGTACTGGCAGGCTTCAGGAGAGTTGGTTGTGTAGATCCCCGCTGACAAACCCCTGGTTGGGAAATCAGATATTAGCTTGGCCTCCCCCTGTGAGATGGTTTCATATTAAAACCATTTTAAGGATGATATAATTGCTATGCTCTCACAACCAGGGACAACATAGAAATAGCAACAGGTACGTCAAGCTATAGACCATATTTAAGGCCATTGGTTATAAATCAACACAGTAGGCCGACTGTCCGACACACACACACACACACACACACACACACACACACACACACACACACACACACACACACACACACACACACACACACACACACACACACACACACACACACACCCCCTTACCCTGCGAGGATGCAGCCGATGGCAGAGACAAACCACTCCTGGGAGTTGAATCCCAGAATACCGACGCCATGGTAGCGCTCCAGTCCCAGCTAAAAAGAAGACAAGACATATGTTAGAATATTAATATTTAATGAAACCACACACACTGCCTTCCTCCTTTGCCTCATTTACCGCTGACCTCCATATTTTGTTTTCGACAGGTAAAGCCTTGTTTTTCCAGGGGCGGGCGTGGAAACGGGAGAGGGACACAAAGTGTTCAATCTCACACAGAGCAGGAGTGTTAGATTACAAACAAGATACTCTCCAGAGCTTAAGGTTACTGTGTGTGTGTGTGTGTGTGTGTTTCCAAGTTTGTACTTGTTTTCGTGTAAATTACTATGCAAATGACTATGTATGTCACTTATTGCACTCCTAAACCATCCGTGGAAGAAGGGATCCCCCACTCCTTCTCAGGATCTCTTCCTATCATTAAGGAAGTTTTTTTTTCTTGCCATAAGGACTACACAAATACAATTTGACTATGTCTACAGCCATAATAGCCTTCGAGATGTAGGCTCCACGTCGTTATAAACGCAAAGATTGCCTGTTATACAACTCCTCAGCAGGGGAAACGTGTAGCGGTAGACAAACACACACCTTGAGGAAGCTCTTGGCCGCCGAGCGGCACTGATGGTAGAACTGCAGCCAGCTGACGGTCACCCACTGGCCGTCTCTCTTGGTCGCCAGGGCGGCGTGGTCCCCGAAGCTCTCCACCGTCTCCAGGAGCAGCTGGTGGACGGTGATGGGCGACTCGGAGCCCGGGCCGGAGCCCTCCATCCGCAGCTTGACCGCCTGGTCGCGGGTGGACGTCCACAGTCGGTCGGCCGGGGTCAGCGGGGCGGCCGGCGTCTGGTCGAGCCGCACCGTCCTGGGCTCTGTGTGGGACGGACAACAAGGACACGTTCCCGCCATCACCTTCAGCTGCGGGTCGTGTGGCGTCCGAACGATGAGGGTCAGAGGTCACCGAACGTGGGTTGACGCGCTGTTGGGTTTTCTTTTAGTTTTTACCGGTGAGAGCGACAGGTGTGCGACATCTCTCTTCAATCCCCCTCGTCACACTGTCCTATATGCACACACACTGACTACCTGGCGGAGGGGAGCGCACATCTCACCTGTGCACCACGGGGAGGGGCGGGGCCTAATGACACCTGAGAGAAACCCGGAGTTAGGGCCACGCCCTAAACCCCCAAACGGGTTTGGTCAGGGGAAGCGATTGATGTTTCCCCTGCGAGACGTGGCAAAACACACGGTTACGGTATATTTATGTTTTTTAAATGGATGTAACATGTTATGTTACAGAACTAAAACTCTCTTGAGTGCTTTCAATATGGAGTATCGCCAAGAGTGATGCATTGTGATTCCCACGGCCTGGAGGACAGCGTCACCAGTACTGTTACTGCCATCTACCTGTGTGTGTATTGACCATCTACCTGTGTGTGTATTGACCATCTACCTGTGTGTGTATTGACCATCTACCTGTGTGTGTGTATTGACCAAGCTTGGGAACGAGATTAATCTCAAGCGGCTGTGTTTCAGTTGAGCTTTATTTTGACAACATGCCAAAGGAAAATTCCTACAGCCCAAAATAGATGAATGCAATGTGGTGTTTCGCACTGCAGATGGCGATACGTCGTATTTTAGACCCCATGCTGTGACCTACGGCTGTGGGTCACAGCCTGTAGGTCACAGCCGTAGGTCAGGCCTAAAATACTGCTGGCTGCAGGCTTGGATAAAACAATTCTGGTTAAAGCAGTTCTGGAGAAAGCAATTCGGGACGACGCATGTTATGGAGTACAACAATGCACATTATAATGTAGTGTAATGTATAGCGTGCTAGTAAATTATTTTTAAATGAAAAAATCCCTAAATTGTAATATTTATATCACGTATTGCTTAGTGTGCGCTCGAAAACCAAATAGTAAACGGTCACACACTCAACTCTTAGACACTCCTTCATTGACTCATTCCTTCCCCATTCCATTAATAATTATGTTCATAATTGTTGTGACGCTGCTCCATAACTTAGTCTTTCCAAAACTGTGTCTGAACTGTGAATGTGTCGTCCAGAACGGTTGAGTCTCACTTAAGGAGGAAGATCAAAATTTGGCACAGTATCCACCGAATATTGAGTGTAGCAAAATAAGAATACATTCTCGTCACACATTTCAAATAAGTGTGATAATTAATATGATCTATATTGTTCATCAATACATTATTTTCCATTTCAGTCCTAAAACAGACAAGGCATGCATTCCTTTTTTTATTTTTTATTGTGGCCATCCCTGCTGTGACCCACTTATCCCTGCTGTGACCCACTTATGGTTTGCGACCCACCATTTTAACACCCCTGCTGGAGAGGGCCCAACAGCGTTATCTCTATGGGTGTACTCTAAACTAGAGGACCCATCCGTATGCAAACATCCGGTAATATGATCTGGTCAAGTTGTATGTGTGTCTTCCACAAGGACATTGTGCATATCTATCTATCTATCAAACAACAGGGTCTCTTACCTCCTGAAGGAGCTGTATCCTCAGGACATCGCGGGGGCTTGGTCATTGGTTCGGTGTGGCAGGACAGCGCTGGCATTTCCTCTGCGTCCTCTGGGCTCTCCTGTTCCTCTGGAGGTGATTCGGTGCGAGGCGCGTGGCTGAGTGTCTCTGCAGCAGGGCTCGGCGTAACCTCTAGCTGGGCTTCGGTGGGCCGTGTGGCGTCACCGAGCTCAGTCTGGGCCCTGTGAGGCTCGCTGTGGTGGAGAAGGGTTGAGAAGAGGATCAATGAACGCTAAGAATACGTAGAGCTCATCAGTCGTTCCGTCAGGGGACTTCAGGGGATGACAGGAGATAGTGTTGGGCTGAATCTGTGTACCACGAGTGTCATTCTACGTCACTCATCATCTCCCATGTGTATTTCATTATCTCATGATGATTACTCACTAATGGTACTTGTAGTAATTGACATACTAGTACTATTGTTGTTCTTCACAAACATGGCAGTTGTCGTTAAGATGAATAAGACATCTATAAGAAAAGATATGCCATAGACTGCATTTATACAGCGCTTTTCTGAACCTGTTGCCACTCAAGAGCACTTTATAATTTGTGCCTCACATATTCACACACTCATTCATGCACACATTCATTCACAAATTCATACACAAAAAGGCAACAGCCAGCTGGTCGGGAACAGTGAGGGTTAGGTGTCTTGCTCAGGGACACCCCGGACACTTAGCTAGGAGGAGCCGGGGGATCGAACCAGCAACCTTCCTGTTGCCAGCAAGGTTTACCTCCTGAGCTGCCGCCCTTCACACCCTACATATTGTGTAATCAAATATGTAAGTGAGAATGCCTGCGCTCTTTCTTACCTCTCGGTAACGTGCTCATAGTTGGAAAGGCCACTGCTGTTGGTAAGCGAGGCTTCTGTGTCCGTCATCCTGTGAGGGCTGCAGGAGGAAGTGAATCAGGCAGGGGGAAGCGGATGTGAGAATGCAGTCCTGTCACATTAGCTTTCTCACATGAGTATTCAACTGTAAGCTCTGTTGGGAGTATAAGAGGGCAGTTATTATGTGAGGTATGTCACATCCATTGGGTTGCACCCTTCATGGACTACTATGTTCAGAATGTAGAGACTCTGCATTGACTGCCAAATGGTTCTGGGCCACACGTAACCTTTGTGTCACCGCACTGAGGTCCGGACATGAGGACAAAGGAACAAAGGGAAAAAGGTGACTGAAGGATATATGCTACCAATGCCTTGTCTTTTCTCAATTCATCTCAAGACATATTCTGAATTTGGGGTATTTTGAAGTTACATGTGAGTATACTGCTGCTTCTCGACTGCTTCACTGAAGGCTGATAGGTGTATGCCCTCTAGTGGCTGATAGGTGTATGCCCTCTAGTGGCTGATAGGTATATGCCCTCTAGTGGCTGATAGGTGTATGCCCTCTAGTGGCTGATAGGTATATGCCCTCTAGTGGCTGATAGGTATATGCCCTCTAGTGGTTGATGATGGATCTGTGACAGCCATTCACAGACCAGGAGTAAAACTAAATAGATTTCCAATATCACTGTTTTTATTTAGTTCAGTTATTTTGACATTGAGCAGTAAAGATAACCAGACACTGGTGTGAAGATAATGTAATCCGGGGTAAAGTTCACACTTGTGTGACAGCACTAGAGTGATGGCTGTCACACATTAAGCAACCACCTTTTTAAACCCTGTTCACCTAAAATAAAACCCACTTGTATTCTTAAACACTTTTCTGTGGGCCCTGATGGCACCTCTCATAGTTAACCTTAAATGACAGTTTAGGATGAAAGAGAGTCTCACATTAACCAGAGATTGTTTAAAAGAGATGAAAGAGATCATAAAACACGAGTACAACCACTGACTGGCGGGATAGCACCAAGCAGCAAACAACATAAACACACGGAATGCTCTCAACAGGACCTCCCGTTAGGTGTGTTAGGGGTACTGTGTTAGGAGTACTGTGTTTATGACCTTTCTGTTGGCCACACCAAACACCAAACAAACAAAGGCACCTTCCACATCTCACATCAACAGGTCAATCTGCAGATCTGGAGGATTTGGTTGCATAGTAAACTTAGTAAACTCCAATTCCAATGTGCAGAAAAATAAATCCCTCTGATTATTTAACAGCAACAACACTGTGTACAGTAATGCATATACGTCCTTCCTTAACAACGCTGGTCTTTCTAGAAAGATCCAATAACTTACATTGTGTCTTGTCCTCTTCTTGGTGTTTAAAAATAGTCCGGTCTACCAGTGAACTACAGCACAGACACACACATATGACCCGACAGTGCTGGTGTTGGACGAGGATTTGAGCACACACACATGAGTGTGACAAGGTCATGATCTTGTGAGCACCTGTGACTGGGGCTTTAAAAATACGTAAACAAACCAGTAGCATTGGCAACAGTACCAGCCACATGTCTCAGCCACATGGTCACAACTAAGTAGGGATATTCTTAGAATTCAAATGAGACTAAACAGGCTCTCTCTCGTGATCATACTATCGCCTTACAAGAAATAAAAATATGAAATATCAAGTAACTGTAAGCTTACCTTACACAGAGGCAGAGAGAGAGAGAGAGAGACAACACTGAGTGTCTCAGCTTGACTGGAGAAGTCAGATGAAGAGAAACCAGGGTCAGCTTTTTGTGAAATCGAAGTGTCCAGCCAAGGGTCCCCCCTCCCCCTGGATTCTTACAAGCCTATAGGGGACTTGCATGTGACTAAATCTTAACACATGGACACACACACAAACACACACACACACCTCCATCCCCCATAGAGATGTGCATAATATGTAAACCCTGAGGTTGAGTCCAGCAGTTTAGACATACAATACCAAAGGTCGACATCTTTGAGGAACCAACAACACGCATGAATGGTTCCTGAACTGGAATCCCATTTCTGAAGGGAAGTGAAGCAGTGCCACATTCCAATACATTGTTTAATGAATAATTGAAGATATATGTTGTTGTTGGTTTAATGTTGTCATGAATGGAGTTACCCCAATAACGTCTTTCAGGATAAGGATATGTGGTTATTCTTCAGTGAAAACAAACATAACCTATCTTTGTTCAGTACCATGTGACACATCGAGAGCTGAAGATAAAGACAGTTACAGATTCATAAAGACAATACTTTGACCCCTCAAAGTCATTAAGATTGGATTAAAATTGCGCAACAATAACCTTTCCCCATTCACAGTGATATTCACTTTCATATTTAGATACAGTAGGTGTAAAAATAGAGTTGTTTTAGGTTACCATTACGGTGTGACTGTTTTTATGGTTGGAAACTGTCAGCTGAGGCCACAGAGGTTTTTTTTGTAAATATAGGGGAAAGTTGAGGCAGGGTTTCAAATGACACATAGTAGCCTCAGCCACGGGCACCAAGGTCATTTAATCATACCACCAAGTGACACCATGCAGGCCTGTTCTTCTGACGGTCACCATGTGTCTGCAACAGCCATTATGTGAAACAGCTGAATAATAAATACACTTCAGCGCAGTAACACAGGCAACTATATGGACAGCTCAGACTAGTTCAACATGAATAAAAGCATGCTATGTTTAAACAAACTGAGTTCAAAAATAACATTAAGGGGGTGGATCTATCTATTTTAAATAACATTAATCATATAAATAGTATTTTAGTGTTACCCCCCCCAATCTGCTGTGCCCACTAAATACATGCAAAAACGAAAATAAGACCATTAAAGACTAAAAGACTTATTTAAGTCTAATTAAATTAAAAAAATTCATTAATGTGTGGGTCATCTTTGTAACACATTGCAACTTGCCACCGGTCTAACTGGCTGAATTTAGTGTCATTTAACCTCACATAAAGTTTGTATGGGAACACTCAGAAACACAAACTGCTAGGATTGTAGTCTATCTTTATTTGGACTAATCATGTGCATACTTTAAAAATATAAACATTTTTACAATCAGAACTTGATTATTCCAAGTGATACAGGCTGCATCGCACACACACACACACACACACACACACACACACACACACACACACACACACACACACACACACACACACACACACACACACACACACACACACACACACACACACACACACACACACACACCACACACACACACACACACACACACACACACACACACACTATCCTGGAGGCCAGGTCATCTGCCGACCTCCGAGGACGTGAAGGTGGAGGTGGTACACAGACTGTGCTCCATGCTGTCCGTCGTTGATCACTGCAGACGGTATTAAAAACAAGCAATGATGAACACATGGCCGTACAGTGCAGTATTCCCAGTTACACATTGGACAGATTATTTTACCTAATCTGTATCCTTCATCCAAACCTTCCTTCTTCGCCACATTTTTGGCAACGACAAGGAGGTGTCCCAGGAGCTTAGAATTGGAAAAGGAAGGAAGGAAGAAAATGATTTATTAGTAATTAGTTATGACTGGTTATTAACTTGTGATAAGTCAATGATACGCTGGTTGATTCATCTTTTTTTGGGCGTACCTCAGCATCATCGTCTTGGGCTGCACTGATTCTTGGAATAAGGACCTTTGGGATGACCAGGAAGTGAACGGGAGCCTGCGGGGCGATGTCTCTGAACGCCAAACACTGACATGTTGGGCGTTTAGAGGAAAGACCAGGAGAAAACAACACTGATTGTGAACATGTTGAACTGTTGGCAAGATCGCTTTGACCCATCCACAAAGTAAACACTGCACGTGGATACAGTGGATACAGAGCGCGCACACACACACACACACACCACACACCACACACACACACCGTGTCTAATGATTTACCTTCTCGTCTTCGTAGATAATGTCTGCCGGGATGCTTTTGTCAATCACTTTGGTAAATATGGTTGGAGCAGGGGAGCCGTACTTCTTGCTGGCCTCCACTGCTAAGTGAACCTCGTCACTTTTGGTACACAACGGCCTCTGTGAAACAGGGCAAGACGTCACTGTCATCAACAGTATGCACAATAAAAAACACATTAACAAACAATATACAGTATGTAACCCAGAATAACCCCTAACCACTTGATCAATCCTGCACTCAACAGCAGGAGTGGACTAAATCAATGTGAAATTAATTTAACTACTTTGGGCTCAAAATATGAGACTTATAGATCTATTAACGTGCATTTTATACCCCTTGACTCATGTTCAAATATACTAATACAGTGGCATGTTCCAATTAAAATGATGTGTTGAAAGGTGCGCCCCCTAGTGGAGAAACGGGTGATTTCATGAAACACGAACGACGTTCACAGTTAGTGTGAATGTAACCAGCACTGATCCGCACTATCCCTATGACTCAGACACTGTGCTTACAGACACAGAACTACACTCGTTCCTCAATGACAAAAACAATTACCAATACAGGTCAATACTGTGGTGGAGGACAGAGAACCCCACACAACGAGGACCCTTTCAAAAGCATTAATTTACAGAGACATGAACACGATACACCATGTTCAGTGGACCGGGACATCGATCCGTGGACGACTATCGGAAGAAGAACAGATTAAAAGGTAGCTGACCTTTGGTCGAACGGCACACAGTGACGGGTGGCGACCAAACGTCGTGCTGCCGAACAACAAACTTGTCCGTAAAACTCGATGGGAAGTCATCATGGCCACAGAACCACCACCAGCGAGCTGTCTGAAGGAGACCCGCCCCCTGGCTACCTGCCATTAAAGCGGAAGTGACGTCTGGCTACATATCGTTAAAGCGGAAGTGGCAGCTGTCTTTAAGGGGGGGGGGGGGCAGAGGTCTGAGGGGGGTGGGGGTTCCACGATGATGCATATATTTAAAAAATATAAAAATAAAAATAAAAAGTATAATACATTCCAAACAAGGATTTGAGGGGGGGAGGGGGTTCAGTGTTCTGAGGAGGCCCGGGCTGCAGGGGGCGGTGTTGGGATGGAGAACAACAATAACACACCAGTTAAAGAAGAAGAAGAAGAAGAAGGACGAAACATGGCGGCTCCCACACGCTCGTCCTTGCACTCGTTACTCCACCGAAATGTCCGTTTCTCGGGGGGGATCCGGAGGATTCTGCACACCGAGGCGGCCGCCGTGCCGCCACCGCCCGCCTACCCGCCGATGGTCCCCTCGCTGACCGCCAACAGCAAGTCCTCCAAGCGGTACCGCTACGAGCTGCGGGTGGAGAACGTCCGCGCCGCCGCCGTGGAGGAGAAGCTCCGTCTCCTGACCCGAGTGCAGCGGAAGAAGTACATGGTGCTGCCCCAGACGCTGGCCCGCAACGCGGACCAGTGGTACCAGTGCTTCACCAAGACCGCCTACATCCCGGGCCTGCCCGACACCTCCTCCTCCTCCGGGGTCGGACGGACGGAGGAGGTGGAGGGTTCGACTCCCGACCAGCTCCCACAAGACGACGAGGACCTGTTGGGTGAGGTCCGCTCCCTGGTGAGCCATGCTCTCCTCCAGGAGCACTGGTACCTGGAGCAGAGGAAGAGGCCCGCCTTGTACAAGTACCAGGAGCATGTGGTGGAGCCCTACGTGAGGAACCTGGTGACGGGGCTCACCAGCTGCCTGGCCACACGGAACCCCCTGCTGCTGCTCGCGAGCCGAGGTAGGGGGGGGCAGCCTCAGCCTCCGGGTTGTGATGGATGGATGGATGGATGAGTCCTTTATAAATTAGATCGAAAGTTATCCTATCCATGTGTGTGAAAGTTCTTCTCATCACACCCACTAGTCGATTTGCAGCATTTGCAATATTTTCACAATGCTTATCAAAAAGCAACTGATGGTCTATTCTCACTCCAAGGTCTTTTTCTTGCTCTGTGGTGTTTAGTTATTTTACATATGTTTTTTGTGTACATATGCAAAATTGAGTGCTTGCCAATAATTGCCAGTCCTGTGACCACTGGTAGATGTTGTCTATATTCCTCTGAAGGTCCACTGCCTCCTCTCTCCTCTTTGCATCTACCACATCAGATAAATCTACCAGATCATTTATAAAAATTATATAATAGAGAGCCTAATACGCTGCCCTGTGGCACCCCACTGGTAACATCAGCCCATGACGATAGGTGACCATTCACGCGGAGGAGAAGACGACAGCCTCCACGCGGCCTCCTCTGCAAGTAACGAGAGATGGTGAAAGACCAACTCGTGAAACCAATGTCGCCACCCAATCATCATCATCATCACCATTCACGCATTTATTATGGTTAATTGGGTTTATTTGTCACATGCATAAGGCACAGTGTAAAGTCCAAAATGTTATGCTGGCAACTATCATCTGCCAGAAGTTCTCGTTGACACATGTGTCGTGCACACGGTGATCGTGTGCCCACAAAATACATCAGTCCGCTTTGATCCAGAGATCAACTCGTCACCAGAAGTCAAAAGTGCATTTCATTTCTAACAACAAGTACACTAATGCAGATGAATGATTGTTGCTGTCAAACAGCCGACTCCAGGATAAACCCAAAGTGTGTCCTTCATTTTTCTAGATCTAAAACCTGAGGTGAATTTCTATTGGACCAAAGGGGAGACGATTGTTCCGCGTGGCCACCGCAGGGGCAGAGTGGATCCGATCAGGTTCCAGATCGACGACAAGCCACACAGTCAAATCAGGATACCCAAACAATTATCACAGGTGATCAACACACCTGCAAACTACCACCTGTTTGAACTGTAAGCGCCACATGCACGCCTCTCACAATGACGTCTGCTTCTCTCCACCGTCACGTCTTCTAGTTTGTGCCAATGGAGTCCTCGTATGGGTTAGAAGTCCCGGAGATCAAAATATCCCCGGATATGATGCCTTTGTTCAAAAGACAGTATGACAACCACATCTTCACAGGTAAAAGTTATGTTATACACACCAAGCATGCTTCAACGAAACAAACATTGGCGTCACAATAATATCATCAAATATAATGTATGTGTCAAATATGAGGCTTCTTAATAGAAAATATGTGCTGGTGGCCAACCTAGTCTGTGTGTCTCAGGTGCCAAGCTGCCCGACCCAGCCAGGTACGGCCACACCCAGTTCCACGTGGTTCAGGACCGCTTCCACAGAAACCGGCTGACCAAACTCAACCAGGCAGACCAGGTGGAAGTCCTCCTCAGGGCCCACGGCTGCAGCAGCCTCTTCTGCTGGACAGGAGCCCAGGCCATGTACCAAGGTAAGGTGATGGCACCTCTCTCTCTCTCTCTCTCTCTTTCCACTGTGTGCTGAGCTGGGCTGGACTTTAGATTAATATCTTAAGTCCGATGGCAGACGAGCTCAGATCTAGGCTCATCTGAACGGGGTGTTTCACTTTCTTTTTCACAATTTGACGATCTTTCACATTTTACGATCATGGTGCATCGTGTGGGGGATCTCATGTTATTGCTGTATGTGCATACCCTTAAAAAAAACCTAGTGTAGTATTAAAAAAGTATTACAAAAATTGGTTAGTAAGGTTTATTAGTATTGGGACAAATTAGATGCATGGACATATATATTATACATATTTTTCTAAAGCACTGCGCTCCAGGACTTTCCATGATGGGTTGATTTAAAATCACTGTGGCAACATCAGTAAACCTCAGGAGGGAGAGCGGTCGCCTCACAACTGGAAAGTTGCTGGTTCGATCCCCTGGCTCCTAGCTCCTGTGTGTCCTTGAGCCACCCTAACCCTAACTGCTCCTGACGTGCTGGCGGTCTCCTTGCATGGCTGACTCCACCCTCAGTGGTTGAATGGGTGAATGTGAGGCATGACTTGTAAAGCGCTATATAAAAGCATCCATTAAATTACCGTTTTTGTAACCTTTATTATTATTAGAAACAATGTCTGTGAACCAAGCCGGTTTAGCATCTCCTCTGTTGTGCTGCAGGCTTCTGGTCCAGGGAGGATCTGACCAGGCCCTTCGTGTCCCAGGCGGTGATCACAGACGGACAGTTCTTCTCCTTCTTCTGCTACCAGCTCAACACGCTGGCGCTGTCGACTGACGCCCCCGCGGACAACCCCCGCAAGAACATCCTGTGGGGCACGGAGAGCCTGCGTCTGTACGAGCGCGTGGAAGAGGGCCGCGTGGTGGGCCTGGACGACGGCGTGCTGCGGCTGCTGGTCCAGTTCCTCATGAACAAGCCCCGGGAGGCCTGAGGAACAAGGTCCCTGCGAGGAAGAGCCTCCCTTGATCTTGTTTTCTTCATCGTCGTCTCCTTTATTCTAGATGCCGACGAGGACATGTTGGACATTATAAATAACCTCAAGATTTGAGCACATACAGGTGTTTCAAGAGTGTATGAGTTGGAGGTGCAGCACTGGATATTTACCCTTGAATAGTGTATCGTGTTCATGCCTCTATATAAATGAATGCTTTTGAAATAGTCTTCGTTGTGGGTTTCGCTGTCATCCACCACAGTATTGACCTACGGTAGTTGTTTTAGGCATTTAAGAACGAGTAGTTCTGTGTACAAAACACACTGAGTACTAGGGATAGTGAGGATCAGTGGTTACTAGCTGGTTACATTCACACTAACTTAACGTCATTCAGGTTTCATGAAATCAACCATTTCTCCACTAGGGGCGCACTTTTCAACAAATCATTTTAATTGGAACATGCCACTTTATTTGAACATGAGTCAAAGGGTATAAAATGCACGTTAATAGATCTATACGTCTCATTTTGAGCCCAAAGTAGTTAAATGGCGAAAGTACATATGTAGAAGGATACTGGTCAGAGCTGAATCAAGTTGGTAACTTTTCAACAGTATAAGGCACTCTACATAAATGTTTAACACTGTTATATAATTATCAGTCTGATACTGATAACACAAATACAAAGTAAAACATAATTTCACATTGATTTTATTCCAGAGATACCATTTAGTGGATGCATAGTTTCAGATGTGTCAACATTAGTGCATATATATATATATATATATATATATATATATATGATATAGCGGTATATTCACAGAGACTCCCTGGGCAGAAATGAATCCGTGAGTTTGAATGTTCTGCGGTCAGACCTTCCGTTGCCTGGGGGTAGAATCCGTCTGCGCTCCACAGCTAACGTCTTGAGTCCTAAACAAAGCACACGGGGGACCACAGCAGGTGAAGACTTGGCTTCCGGAAACAATAGAATGATGTAGTGGTTAGGGTGTCCAACTGGATGGACCTTCCAATGGAAAGGTACAGGGTTGATTTCCACAGGCTACCTGTAGGCATCCTTGAGCAAGATGCCTTCCCTACTGCACCTGAAGTCACTAAGTCGCTTTGGATAACGCTCAGTGACTAAATAGTAAAAACTAAACAGGCTTTTGACAATACTCACAATTGATCAGCTTGGTCATCACTGGATGTATTATCTGTGAATAGAGCAGGCATTGATGCATTATTAAAAGTATTTAATATCACATTTGTGTTAGCATATCACACAACCTTTTGTGATGGCATGTAAATCACTATTTCCCATTTGAGGGCACTAAACTAAAACTACATAAGTAATACATAATTATTCATAAATAGAAGTGACATCTGGGGGGGGGGGGGGGGGAGGTATTTGTGTGCATTCAGGGGAGAGTTTATAAGACCTTCAGTTGGAGTCCGATTATCTTTCACCCACCGGTGTGTGGACTACCGCGGGCCTTCCCTCTCTCGTAGAGCAGGACGACGCACACCAAGACGACCGCCTCCGCCACGACCACCAGGAAGGGCTTCAGGGGCTCCATGAAGCCAATGACCCTCAGGTCCACGCGGCTCACCGTCACGCCGATGTCGTACACGGCGCCGCAGAAGTAGGCCCCGCCGTCCGCCTCGGTCAGATTGCGCACCGTCAACTGGGTTTTCCCCTCCATGTTCTCTATCCGGTATCGGAGGGGCGTCGCCTCGGGGTCGATGAGCTCCTGGGACGACGGACAACGGGTGTTGGGGTTGAATACCACGAACCACCACCGTACAGAACGTGTGCATGTACTGTACATTTAGACCTTGAGAAGATGCTCCCTCATACATCAAAGAACTTACTCTACTACCCCACAAACCTCCACGAGGAGCCTACGCTCTGAAAAGGCAAACCTCTTCCTTCCCCCCCAGGACCAAACTGAACACCATGGGAGACCGAGCCTTCTGCTCCCCTGCTCAGAGACTGTGGAATGCCCTCCCAAACCAGCTGAGGACACCACAGACTGTGGAATGCCCTCCCAAACCAGCTGAGGACACCACAGACTGTGGAATGCCCTCCCAAACCAGCTGAGGACACCACAGACTGTGGGATGCCCTCCCAAACCAGCTGAGGACACCACAGACTGTGGATGTTTTTTTTAAAAAAAAAGGCCTAAAAACACATATTTTTAGAATAGCCTTTCACCTAGATTTAAAAAAAAAACCCACTGGTTGCCATGCCGGTGTAAACGTCGCTGCTTTTATTCTTTTTTATTTCAACCATTTTTACTCTGTAGCACTTTGAGTTTTGTCTACGCAAATTAAAAGTGCGTTATAAATATAATTAATTATTATTATTAAGATTCAAGATGTTAAAGATGTTTAATTAAAAGTACATTGGAATTCTTACTCCCCATGCCCTCCCACAGTATGACATTCCCACAACAAATACTATATAATACTAAACTAACTATACTATAAACAACACCATATACTATACTATGCACTATACTATAACCAACACCATATACAATACTATGTGCTATACTATAACCAACACTTCTATCAAAAGAAACAAAAATAATTGACCTGCGACTCGTACATAAATAACGTTTTGTACGACACTTGACTGACTTTTACTTTTGATGATTTATGGCATCTCTGATGTACACAAAGGGTTAATGTGTATTAATGTGTTATGCCTCACTGTGAGGAACTGATTGCAGTGATCTTGGTGCGCTACTCTTTCAATAAGACTCATAACAATATACATGACAGTGTGTCATGTGTTTAAAAGTAGTAATTTAACATTAAGGGGGCAGTGAACCCAACTTAAACCTCATAGGTCTCCTATGATCGTCAACATAGTATCTTTTGCCATTTTGTCACCGCTACTAAAATAAGACCGTCATTTAGGGGAAGTTTATTTGCACTTTAATAACACATAAATTAGGAGCCCACTCACCTTTTCTGTTTTGTTGGCTCTGTACCAGTTCCAGGAGTTGGGCTTTGGCTTGGGGTCCTCCATCTTACATTTGAGCACAACAGAGTGGCCCACATAGCGCACGATGGGCGTGTCTCTCCCCTCCCCGACCCGCGGTGCTGGAAGACAAATGGGCAAGAACAATATCATGAGTGCACACACACATATCCAAGAAGAACCAGGTACAGGTTCAACGTAAGAATGCATTCTGGCACAGGGCCCCCTGCTCTTGTGTATTCTATTAAGCTAAGTGGGGCCGGTCTGGCTCATCCCAGGATGGGAGACCAGCTGGGAGATGAAGGCCCACTAGGGGGTGCTCATCTCTCTGGCCTATAAATAGCAGTATCCCCTTTCTAAATAGAAGCTATCTGACCAATCACAGTCAAGACTGATTACAGGCATATGATTGGAGTGGGACCTTGTACATTCCGGCTCATCTGCTCTGTTCAGTGACTCAATGAACACAACTGGCTAGCCAGCCACTGACTTCCCCACAATGACCTGCTGTATAATATAAACAATACATCTCTGAGTCCGCTCCCATAGTTAAGTTGAAAGAGCCGGCTCTTATGGACGACTCGTTCACCAACCTCCCATCACTAGAATGTGTACCTGCCAAAATGAAGTCCACTACTGCTTCATTGTCGAAGACACAGGAGTAGTTGCCGAGGCTCTCTTCATCGGCAATGCTGAACCTGCGCGAAGCAGAAAAATGACACGGTACACGTCAATAGAAATCCCTTGTTTTTGATACATAATTGATCTTGCTCTCCGTGTTGATTATTGAATGGTACGGCCATCTTTGAGGCCACCACACATTTCTTTTGTGGATTAAGTTTAAATTAAACTATCAAATTAAAGGGTAACAAGGAGCTGGGAGCCTCTAATCACTCTCAAAGGCTTACGGATGGCCTACATCCACGGTCTGAACCATACATGATGGGCCGCAGACAGCAACAACGGCTTGTACTTTTTGTAGACCCCACAGGGATAGTGAACGTACAATAGTGAACCATGGTCGTTTGTTTGGCTTTATACTCACGTCCTTCTGAGAGTATACTGCTGGTTCTCCAACGGCGCCGCGAGGCGGCTGTCTGTGAGCTCAGAGCCGTCTTTCCTCCAGAAACCGGTGATGTTTGGGCGTTTGTTCAGACTTCCGGTCCAGGAACACTCCAGCGCTAAATGTGTGGGTTTCCACACTTGAACCTTCTCCACGTGGCTTTCACCTGCAGGAGAATCAGACAGACAGACAGACCTCAGCTAGACTCAGACACACAGGTTCATTTGCCCAGGCAGGTTAGACTTCAAAGACACATATTATTGGGTTGTTTTTTTGCCGGCTTCAATGAACAATTGTTGACAGAATGTTTCGGCGAAACCAAATACAGACCCAGGCTTTTGCACTCCAACCTCCCTTCACACCCGGAGCATGAATAGAATCACAGATCAAATATAATATTACTAATGACAGGCGAACACCTACCTTTGAACACCACACTTCTTCCATCCTCTGTGAAGCGGACAACTGAACCGGGTGGAGACGGTGTGGCTCCAGGTCCCTCTGCTTCCCGGGAAACAAGCAAACAAAAACCCTTCTCCTGAGATGTTGAAGACATCTAGTGAAACGGTCCTTCAGTTCAACAACACAACACCATCATAACACGCCAGACACGCTCAAGATCAACAAGTACACGTGTGACAAGAACAACAGAAATCTGGACAGGACCCCACAACCTTGTGGGGTAAAGATTGCATGCTTACAGTACAGACTGTGTCTTGCTCACTGTCAACTCACAGTCACTTTAAGATGGTGCATCTAAGACCGAATCTCAGTAGAGGGCTAAAACAAACGCCCCATCTAGAGAAAACCTTGTCCCTTACTGCTGCTTCCAGGGAGCACTATACTCCTACGCTATGGAGCTGCATACCCCCCGCAGCACGGCAGACACAAGCCCAGGTCTCCTGACAAGGTCACACATTCTGCAGCCATATAGAAAGACCATGCAGTGATGCGCGCGCACACACACACACACACACACACACACACACACACACACACACACACACACACACACACACACACACACACACACACACACACACACACACACACACACACACACACACACACACACACACACACACACACACACACACACACACACACACACACACACACACACTTCTAAACATGAAACAGCATTTACTTGTATTAATGGTCCCCCAGGAGAGGGACAACAGGAGTAGCTGACAGCAGAGCTTCATCCAGGACACTGGCATGTTTGTTTTGCTTTGCTGATGTTGTTTTTCTAATTCCCAGTCACTTGGATAGGCTGACTGGCTTCCATTAGTCAGGCTGTGGAATGAAGGCTTAGGGACAAAATCTGTGCCTCTCTCTATCCCTTCTCCATCGGGTATAGCTCACTTGCTCGCCAGCCAGTCGGTGGGCCAAGTGCTGAGCATGCTGCACGCATCCTACTCATCCCCCCTCTCTCTCCCTCTCCCTCTCCCTCTCTCTCTCTCTCCCCTCCTCCTCCTCCTCCTCCTCCTCCTCCTCCTCCTCCTCCTCTCCACCCCATCTCAGCAGCATAAAGTGACGCAGTAGATATCACCTTCCTGGTCATCTCCTCCCGCAGCATCGTTCCATTATTTAGTTCTCAGAGACGTGGTGGTCAAGTGTTCACACCACGTAGAGCCAAAACAAACCCACTGAGGAACCAGGTCTTACTGGTGGAAACACTTGCTTTTCCATGTCTCTTGTTACTTATAAGTACCAGAACTGGTATTAAGTACTACTATTAAGTAACGAGTAGTAGTGGTTATAACTTGGTTGCAATACATTTACCATGCGTGTCTAGCCTTTAGACATGGCTCTACTCTTGTTGAAATGACTTGTTATTATTATTATTATTATTATTATTAAATGATTTAAACTCAGTTGAATATGCAATACTTTGGTACGTCTGCCAGATCGGCTCCTGCTGTGCTCAAAACCAATCCCTCGGAGAAGGATCCCAAATCTGTAGAGTTCCAACTTGAGGTCAATTTAAACAGTAGGAGTCACTGTTGTGGCTTCTTCCATGTTTCTATCCAGACACTTTTCACTGATACTGCTTCAGGAATGCTGAAATAAACAAACTTGCATAGCAACAAAAACACAGTATACGTAAAGTAGTATGAGCTAGCCTAGATCAAAACGACATAGTACACAATTCCAAAATTGTATCGTAGTATAGTGGTTAGAATTACCATTAACCACTACAAAATGTAGAACATGCATCAAGTATAGAAGCCAGATTTGGCTGTGTTTCAGTCGTTTCGAGAGTCTCTCTGGGTCATCAGCATCATGAGAGCCGTCTCTAGGACATGTTGTGGCATGCGGGCGGCCCTCTCTTATGTAAAGGGATTAATCCCAGATCGTCACATCTCTCCACAACCCGACGTGAGGTTAGGTCACAGCACAGGCCCCCCGGCAATCACCCGTAGTGGACCCTGACGGCGTGAAGCCGCATTACCCAGAGTGGTGTGAGGGGACACAATCTGCTCTTTGGGAGGCTTACACTAGATTACGATACCACCGCTGCTAAGACTGGTTTAGGGATGAAGTCTGGGCTGTCGCACACGGTCTCGCCTTCTCGACTGTGACTTACCACGGAGAAACGTCAACTTGTGGAGGGGGAAAAAACTAAATAACAAAAACAGCGTGGAATAGTCGTCCACTGGCGGTCGTCGTCTGTAGGAAGGAGTTACTAACCAAAGCTGGCTAAGGACACGAGAAGCGCATCCGCCACTCCTTCAAGAGAGCGGAGGGGAGCTGACGGCGCCATGGCAACCACAGAGCAGGTGATGACCAGCGAGCAGGCAGAAGAGTACCAGAAGCAGCTGTTGGAGGAGAAGTAAGTCGTCGTCCCCCCACCCCCCCCACCCCCACAACCACTGACCTCGTCGGTGGAGGTCACATGGTACCCGGCTCCTGGAAGGGTTAGGGACTAACTGTCCCTAACTGGGAGGAGAGTATATGGTGGGTAGGGAAACAGCTGATACAATTCTGTTTGAGTCAGAAGGATAATATATAAAATAAGATTTCGTGTCAATGTGATTTTTCAGCATTGACAATGAATTGAAAACCGTTATTTTAATGATTTTATGACTTGATTAATGCAAAAAGTATTTTAGGGTACTATTATGGGATATCTCATATAACAGAAAAAGTAAAGGATGTAATCAGACAGCAGTACTAATGGTGTACGATGAGAGCACAAATGAAAGCACAACAAAAGCAACAGGGCTTAGAGGGTAAAGTAGCAATGACATTTAATCTCCCCGAAATAGTATAGAATTATGTTGAAAATTACTAAATAATATACACACACACACACATTACGGTTTCATCTCTCTGCTATGCTACACTATGAAAGTGCATTGTTGTTCACAGACAGATTTGATTTATTATACTATGGTAAATATTAATATATTAATATAATATCAACTGTGTAGTAAATATCCATTTAAAATCAATATCTGAATATTGTGTGTATAATTGGCACGGCACAAGATAAAATATGAGTTATAATGAGATTGACATCATATTGAAGTTAAGTGGAACAGTAATAAACACATCATATCTGTGTTTGTTTGGTTGTAAACCAGGATAGAACGAGACGCCGAGTTTCTGGTGAGAAAAGCTGAGCGAGCTGCGCTGCGTTCGTGTCTGAGGGACAAATACAGACTACCCAAGGTAGAGTCTGAGCACACACACACACACACACACACACACACACACACACACACACACACACACACACACACACACACACACACACACACACACACACACACACACACACACACACACACACACACACACACACACACACACACACACACACACACACACACACACACACACACACACACACACCTTTGTATAATTTCAACATGGGTAGAATATAAACAAACAATGTTTCTATATCCTTAATAGATAGATGGAAATAAGGTTTCTTACACACTATATCCTTGATAGATAGAGATAAGGTTGATTTTTACACTATATCTCTAATAGATAGATAGAGATAAGGTTGTTTTAACACTATATCTCTCATAGATAAATAGAGATTAGGTTGTTTTAACACTATATTTCTAATAGATAAGATAGAGATAAGGTTGTTTTAACACTATATCTCTAATAGATAGAGATAACGTTGTTTTAATACTATATCTCTAATACATATAAATAATGTTTTCACACTATATCCCTAATAGAGATAAGGTTGTTTTTCACATTATATCCCAAATACCTGTTAACAAATAATAACAAAAGAGTCTGACTACATTACCCACAATGCCCCGGGTCCTCACCTGTGTAGAGCGAGCGGGACGACAGCATACTGGAGCAGGCGGGGGACGACGTGGACGTCCCCACCGAGCTGCTGACCATGGTGGAGGGGGACGCGGTGGGGGAGGAGGAGGGGGGGCAGAGGGCCTCCCTGCTGGGTCACATGCACACCCTGCAGAGCATGGACGTGGACCAGATGAAGGAGAAGGCCTCCGTCACCGTCACAGAGCTGCGCTCCAAGGCGGAGGGGAAGTGCTCCGTCATGTGACGGGGGAACAGAGGGCAGATACTGGTCTGGTACTGGTCCAGAACGACACTGGTCTGGTTCAGTACTGGTCTGGTTTCGGTACTGGTCTAGTACTGGTCTAGTTTTGGGATTGGACTTGAACTGGTGTAGTTCGGTACTGGTCTGGTTTCATTACTGGTCTAGTTCGGTACTAGCCTGGTACTGGTCCGGTGCTGTTCTATTTCTGTACTAGCCTGGTACTGGTCTAGTCCGGAACTGGTCTGGTACTGGTCTGGTCAGGTACTGGTCTGGTTTCGGTACTGGTCTTGTTTTAGTACTGGACTTGTACTGGTCAAGTTCAGTACTGGTCTAGTTCGGTACTAGCCTGGTACTGGTCCGGTACTGGTATATTTCGGTACTAGCCTGGTACTGGTTTGGTACTGCTCTAGTTCGGTACTGGTCCGGTACTGGCCTGGCCCTGGTCTTGTTCAGTACTGTTTAGTATTGTATCTTTAGATAATACACTATACGTTTGGAATAGATTAAAGCAATATATCCACCTTTGGTAGTGGCTAAAGGCAAGCTGTGTCTGGGCTCCTTCCTCACCACACGACGTTCTGATCATTTAAGCAAACAGCCGACAGAACGCAAAGCTGCCAACACCAAGTCAGCGTCACCCCGACCGCCATCCAGATCTATTGTTAGAAACCCAGCTCCCAGTTCACCTCAGAACGAAACCCCAAGGGACAGACCCATCTCACTGCATGTATATTTAGCTAGAGCAGTGTAAAGTGCAAGAAACCCAAATTGCAACCCTTTTTGGTAATGGTAAGGCCATTGGAACAGCCTTGTATAAAAACACTTTTGTACTTGTGCCTACTTGTCAGTGACGATAACTTCTTTACACCCCGTTATTAAAACTCTTGACACGTGAAAGTCTCGTTTTGGTTAAATTAAGGTGATGTTTACTTAAATTGCAGCTGTATACTTAAAAGTACAAAAATATCTTCAAATAGGAATATAACTATAATTGTTACTATAAAAATACTTATAATATAATAAAGAGTTCTAAATATATATATGTTTCCTATATACTTCCTATACATTTAACCTTGCAGTTATGTTCATATCCCCACGCATCTTTTGACTGTGTTCCTGCCTCTCACTCTGAGGCCGGGGTCCGAGGCCGGGCTCCGAGGCCGGGCTTCGAGGCCGAGCTCCGAGGCCAGCCCCGAGGCCGAGCTCCGAGGCCAGCCCCGAGGCCAGCCCCGAGGCCGAGCCCCGAGGTCAGGCTCCGAGGCCACTACAGCTGCAGACTGTTCATAAACACCGTCTGCAGCTCCTCCATGTCATCAGTGGTTTCTATGGGGATGCTCGTGCTTCCCGTTCCACCAGACGCCGGGCTCATCGCACGTCCTTCACAACACTTGCGGTCGTGGCCGTCCACGCGGCCTCCGGCGGCATCGATCTCCAGGAAGGGGCTGAGGCGGTGGGGCGAGAGCCGCCCGGGGCTGTGGTCCCCCGGGTGGTGGAGGAGGTGCCGCCGGTGGGGGTGTCGCTCGGCGGCGCCGGGACTGTGGGGCATCAGGCAGGTCTGGAGGCCGCTGGTCCGCCGCACCACATGGTGCAGGTCGAGGCGGCCGATCAGCGGCTTGCCGATGTCCACACTGCGGGTCCAGTGGACGGGGTCGTCGCCCAGGGCGGTGAAGGTGCCCTGGAGGCACACGGTGAAGACCAGATTCTCCTGCAAAGGACACGGATCACTTCACCTAACGTTCAGTCACCATGCTGCCTCCTATTGATTGCTTCATTAAAATGTCATCATTGAATACATATTTTTAAATTAGATTTCATTTATGACATTATATTGAACAAAAATAAAAAAATAAAAAAATATAAGACATTTTCGCCCTAATGCCATTCTTTGGAGTGTAACTTTGAGTTGATTCAGTTTTTCCAATCAGATAAAATAAGACAATAATCCTTAACAGATCACCCGCTCTGGTCTGATCAAACACAGAAACACGAAAAAGGAATAAAATAAATAATAAATAATCAAATTAATAAAAAAGTTAGCCGGGTCACCAGCAGAAGGCAGCAGAGAGCAGCGGTCAGGGGAAATCAAGTTTAAGCCTCTAAAGAGAAGTCTTGACCCATTTCATACAACCTTATGGTAAGGACCCCACTTGGGGTCACCTGAAGTGCATATGGGGTTGTGGGATCTGATGCTACATTTGACTAGGATAAATGAAGAGATTGCCTAGTGACGTGTAGCCAGGAGGTAACTACCACTTACTACTTCCCTGGGCATTAACATTACAGTAGATAGTAGTTGTTCGAGTTTAAACGACGTGCGGGGAAGCAGATGCACGGTGACGCAAGTAGGTTTGGTCAAAGACTGAACCACTGGTCTAGACTATAGGTGAACAGGGGGGACCCTTCTGCTGCCAGGTGGAGGTTTCACCTTGAGCTTCTGCAGGCAGCTGATTCGGGTGTAGAGGCAGTGCTGCGGGAGACTTTGGGACAGCAGGTAGATTCCTGTCTCTTCTGGAGTCTCTCTGTTCATCTCCTTGGGGTCTACGTCCAACTCCTGAGGAAGGGGGGGGGGGGTATGGTGAGAGAATGGAGGGACTTACTGTATATTCTCCTCTTCAACTTCTACTTGCATCTCTACATGTTTCACCGGGGACTGTTAACTGTGATGTGGATTATGGATTATTACCTCCGCCATCGAAGGCGAAGGCTTGTTTGTTTGCTTGTCTTAGCAAGATAACTCTGCAAGTGATGTACGAAATTGGACAAAACTGGTGGTTTGATTAGGCCGACTTATGGGCTAAGTAACAGTTGATTCAATTTGGTGCGCAGATCCGGATCCAAATCCGGATCCAGGGGACTGTGTTTGCCTTGCTAGCACACTAAAAATAACAAAGGCATCAGATCAAAAAGAACCCCCCCCAGTAATCGAACCCCAGGGTGTGACCTGAGAGAAGTCCGTGACGTGGGCTTGGCAGAAGGACATGTCCTCGGGCATCTTCATGATGTGGGTGTAGATCACCAGCACGTTGGAGAACTCCGCCGCGAAGCCCAACTTGATCTGGGCCCCGCAGTCGAAGTCCAGACACATGCTCTCTGGGAGCTCTGGAGACAGGACCGACCACACACACACACACACACACACACACACACACACACACACACACACACACACACACACACACACACACACACACACACACACACACACACACACACACACACACACACACACACACACACACACACACACACACACACACACACACACACACACACACACACACACACACACACACACACACACACACACACTTAATAAGAAACAATATTGAGCCATTATTATAACGTATATAACCTATTCTCTAAGAAGCATAGGACAGATGCAAGTAGAAGTTATGTTAATACACTGGGACTGTACATATTCAACAGTTTCCGGTGAATTTCAACAGATTTATTTCTTACCATGAGCCTTAGCCCACTGCCTGTTGTGTGCCAGGGCGACATCAGCGCAGTTGCCAGGCAGAATAGGATCGGTCAGAGCTCTCCTCTCTGATAGGCTACTCCGAATCTCCAGAGCTTGTTTACCTTTGGTGGCATCAAACTGGCCCATGTCTGGGGACCGAATGAGAATCGTGGATTCAGGATCAGGTTCATATTTCAAGAGAAACAACAACCCTTACAGAGAAAGATCAAAGTACCCTCGGCCACTTTGTCCAACACCACTGTGATCTTCTCGTTGTCAAGGAGACGCTTCTTCAGGAACTTGACAAACACGCCATTGGAGAAGCCACTGGAGCTGATCTCAAACGCCTCTGCGTCCTGACACCTTAGCAAGCACAACATTTAGGATGTTTATTGGACGTCGCAAGGCCTCTCGGATCATGCAGACGAATGTTTCCTTACGTGGCGTAGCCAAAGACGATGTTGGCCGTGACTTTGAGCACAATGTTCGGAGTCGAGTCGTCGTGAAAGTTCCTGGGAAAAAAAGAAGGTAAAAGGTACAATATTAGACTTGGTGTTTCTTGGGTAACTTCTCTCAACCAAACACCTGTGCTACTGCATTACTTCCTGCCTTCTCCTTATATATTTACCCATTTTAAAACGACTTCCAGTATTAATCACGGTATAGGAGAGTTTTAATTATTTGATACGTTAGAGCTGCCATCTTGGCCGTTTTTGAATCCATAATTATAGAACAACCGGGCAACCAGTTGAACCAGTCAAACCCTCTGATCGGGAGAGGCTGATGGTAAAAGAACACACCAGAAGACATGCATTATCCATACATTATCCAGTCCAACATAACAATAAAAACCAAAATAAAGACCTTTTTCGGCACATGTCCAACAGGAAGACGTTGAGGCCCGTCTGCTTCTCCTGCATCAGCTGCAGGATGCTCTGCACACACAGACAGTTAGCGGAGCGGTAGGGGTTGGGCGCGTCCACCGGGACCATGAAGCTGTTCCCGTAGTTCTCGTACCCGTGGCCCGCGTAGTACAGCAAACCTAGACCCAGACAACATCTTCAGCACGCTGGTAGAGGTTAAAGTCCCCTATTGATGACATAAGTTGTGGATGTGGTGCGTTTTCATCAGCAACTGAAACTTAGGCTACCTAAGGGTTAAGGGTTAAAGGTTAAGGGCTAAGGTGATTGGATGTTAATTATTTAACATTGTGTTGTTATTTAACTTAACACTAGATGGTGCTATTCGGGCAAGGAAATGGGCCTCATTGCATACCCTGCTGTGGATACTATATTCAAGATTCAAGAGACTTTATTTATCCTGAGGGAAATTAAGGTGCAACAGTTGAAACAGGGGGAATAAATGCACACAAAATATACTTATACCTAAAAACTAAATAACAACAAACTAAACTAAACTAGTATAAACAAAATATAACTAAATGCTATGCTAAATAATATGCTCTATATATATATACTTCATACAGTCCATGATATTATATATAAACCTCATTCAGTCTATGATATTATATATAAACCTCATTCAGTCTATGATATTATATATAAACCTCATTCAGTCTATGATATTATATATACACTGATATTTACATGCTGACATACCATAGACGCCCTTATGGAGCAGAAGGAGGAACTCATCGACTGCGTTCCTCATCTCTGACTCGGTCAGGTCCAGCAGAGACACCACCTTGAAGTTGAGCTGCCTCAGAAGGTTGGTGAGGTCGTACACGTCCACCATGGGGGCTTTGAGCTGAGGGTGGCTCACATAGGACAGGTTGCCGATCAGAAGAGCCACTTTGTCTGTGGCTGGGAGGTGGAGAGAGGAGAGAGGAGAGAGAGACACACGTGACCTCAAGATTAACCCCATCCATCAAGGGTATCGAGCTGTCTATCTGCACGGTTATCTACAATACAAAGAGTTGCATATTAACAACATACAGTCAATACTAACCGTCATGTCTTCACTTCAATGGGGCGGTACAAACATATCAACAAACGGAGAGAGGGTTTAGCAGGAGGACACGTACCACACAGTTCTTCAGCCGCGCAGTCCAGGAGGAAGTCGTCGGCACCTAAGGAGAGAACGACAGACATCGATATCGTCACCTCGTCCCGAAATGAATGCATATGTTCCAGAGCGTTAGATGAGAATCAGAACGCCACTTACTGGCTCCCAGGGGGTTGAAGTCATCTGGAAAAACAGAGATGAGGAGAAGTCATCATCATCATCAAGGTGGGTTATCAGGCTTATGATTACGGTCTTGTGAGACCCTACGTAGAATCAGAGGGCTTAAGAAGCTGCTGTAGGTAAGACTTAAGAGCCATCATTTTAGTGTAATTTGTTAGAACTGCCATCGTCACACTGGGGGAATGGGGGGGAACGAGGAGGGAATGGGGAGTAAGCATTCCATTGTACTTAACCCCTTGAATCATAAATTATTTAGCTATAAGTGAGTGAAATGCATGTGACTGTGTGACTGTGCCTGCTTCTGTATGAGACCAGTTCAATTTTAGGCCGCTTCCGGTAAATTTCTGACCAATCACGGCATCTCTTCCGATTGGTTCAGGGAATAAATCATACCTGTCAATCAAAGGTGCTTGATTTCAACATGTCCCAATGGTGGAGAAATGTAGGGAGGGAGGGACGAGTGTTTTCCAAAAATCTTGCAATTTGCTGAACTCTCAAATGTTACCTGCAGCAGCTTTAATAAGTGATTTAATATGTGAATCAATCAGAACTATGACTAAATCTGGTGAGAACATGGAAAAATAAAACCCAAGCGTGAAGATATTTCAACATGTCCCCACAAACACATCCATCCCAACTCACACCAAGAGAGGACCCTCCACAGTGTTAGTATTCAGTTTAGTTTTCCCGTGTGTCCACATGCCGTTCCAGGTGTAATTTAGTGTGCAAATTTGGGTTAACTCCATTACCAACTCCAACTACCATTAATAGGCTTACATGCAGGATATTTTAATAAACGTTAGACCCAAGCCCCAGATCTGAGACACGGGTCCGTGAACTCTACCTTCAGAGCCCTCCATCGCCCCTGTAAACTGCACTGATATCCGGGGCCCTTTCAGGTTAAGAACAGAAGCAAGTTAACCAGAGTCTCGGGTTATAAATCCTCCGGGAAAACATTTAGGCTGTCGCTAAGCAGCATTGCACACGGCGGGAACACATGGTGTCAAGACTAAGACTGAGTGAGACGTACCGATGACAACGTCCACCTCGTTGGTCCACACTTTCTGGCCGTTTCCGCTGACTTCACAGCGATAGCGCCCGTGGTTCTCCTGCATGGCGTGAGGGATCTGTCCAAAGGTGAAGGAGAACAAAAGGAATAACGGTGAAGCATACATTCTATTTAGCTTGGTCCTCCTCATGTGTTAGCTTGAGATTATTAACTAAATAATTTATAAATTATTATAAATTCTAACAAATCATTCTATATATTAAATAAATGTATGTATAGAACGAAGGATCACCACTTGAGATGAACCATCTCGTATTCAAGGGGGTCAATGGAGACATTAGACATCACAACACAATACACAAGCACACACACACACACTCAGCCTCCCACCTCACACCCAGCCTCCAACCTCATACCCAGCCTCCCACCTCACACCCAGCCTCCAACCTCACACCCAGCCTCCAACCTCACACCCAGCCTCCAACCTCACACCCAGCTTCACAACAAATAATACACATAAATAAATATGTAACTATACATAAACATACCACTAATTATATACACATTTACATACATACAAGAGTGAACTTCTAATTCAATTAAAAACATATTTTATAACAAAACAATTGTAGGACATTTTAGACTGAAATGTGTGACATTTATAAATGTAAGATGAATCAAGTGAAAGCGATCCAAAGCACAGAGCATGAGCATCAAAGCGTCATTCGTAGCACCGTGGGTCTGAAAAGCCAGAGGTGTCCTCAGCTTGGTCTCTGCGTGACCCACATTGCTACGAGACCCGATCTCCTGGCTCGGTCCTCCTCACCCTGAGCTTCCTCTTGGAGGCGTTGGGGAGAGGGACCCCGTTCCTGTGCCACTGGTAGAGGGGTATGGGCCGACCCACCGCCCCGCACTCCAGCTGCAGCGTGCCCCCCGCCATCAGCTGCCGAGGCTGGGGCTGAATGATGACCTTCAGCCGGCCCTCCGCCAAGGAGGAGGAGGAGGAGCTCAGACCTGGAGCGGCGTCAGCATCATCATCATCATCATTATAATCCTCCTCCTACTCATCATCATTATCATCCTCATGCTCATTAACATCCTCATCTACAACTACAACACTGTTCTTTCAAACAGAGCACATTGGAATTCAAATAGCTTATTTTTCACAAATGAGTGAACGATGGATAATAAAAAAAATATGTGGAGACTACATATTATTGAAAATATCATTGGATTTACACCTTGTTTTTGGTACAGTTAGGCAACAAATGTAATTCACAAACCAATTTGAACATGAATAAGAATGATTCATGTGAATGATAACGATACATAATACAAATTAATTACAAAAACACAGAAAGAGAAGGACACCACAATGCCCCTGTTTCACACAGAGAGCACATCACAACATGAATGACTTGTTTGTTGGTTTTAACTGTACGGTACGTTTAAGCAGAACATTGCGTAAACATTTCGGAAACACTCGCGCAAGATTGGGTTATTGAATATGAGAGGAGCTGTAGCGCGGGCTCACCGGCGGGATTCCAGGGGGCGAGCACATCCACCTGGGCCCACTGGCTGAACTCGAAGGTCTCCCCGCAGTTCACCCTGCAGATGTAGAAGCCCGAGTCCTGCTCACCCGCCCCGGCCAGCACCAGGTCAGGAGAGCAGCCGCTCTGCAGCTAGAAGACAACACGACCATCACCACATGTAGCGCTGCAGCTACAGTCACACACCAGTAGGGGCAGTCATGAGCCGATATTAGCTGGAGGAATAACAACAACAACAACTCATACCAATACATTATAATATAGAATTATATCAATTTGATTCATGTCATTCATCATAGCTAAGGAGACCAAAATATGGGAAGAAATTGTGTTTTTTTGCAGTTTTCCAGTTTGGAAGTGAGGAAGATGGTCAATTACAGGAATTGTGAATTGTGAATAAAAAATTGGCAATTTATCAGTCAAGTCAAGTATTTTACCGCAGACAAATGCACACGTACGAATGCGAAGACCTTACAGAACACACATCTTGTGTTAAACTCTTTTCACTGGGTTAAAACAAAACCAGAAATGCTTTGCTAATGTGTGTGTGTGTGTGCGTGTGCATCTATACCTGCTCCTTGCTCTTGAACCACTGGTAGTGGATACCGGGGGTCTTAGCGGCGGCGAGGCAGCTGAGGTGTAGGGTGTGACCACAGGGGATGGAGGTGGACTGGGGCTGGATGAGCACCTGGAGACCTGGAGACAACACACACACACACACACCACACACCCCACACCCACACCAGGTTAGCTTCACGAGGAAACCCATTGGATGACATTTAAAGTGGGTTTGAGGGGCAGAGATGGTCATCGATGGAGATGGATCTATAGCGCGGTCACCACATCGACGTAAGATTTATATTAATATGTCAATATAATCAATCCGGATGCTCTGGATTAATGGTATACAAACTTTCCAAAAGTTAGTATTTGTTTTCAGCATTTCAGGACCCTCATGGGTGACTCAACAAGCGTAAAGTCATGCCTAATAAGACACACTTTGATCATCTCAGACGGGAAACCACCAGGACGGAACATTCTGAACCACACCTGCTCCCTGGAACAGAACGTGTCAACGACGCAGTGTTTACACCTGTATGGAAACCTGGTGATTAACACCAAACAAACCACTCGATGCAGGGGGCCGACTGAAGGTCATCATTCAGCCCCAGCCTCGGCAGCTGATGGCGGGGGGGGCGGTGGGTCGGCCCGTACCACTCTACCAGTGGCACAGGAACGGGGTCCCTCTCCCCAACGCCTCCAAGAGGAAGCTCAGGGTGAGGAGGACTGAGCCAGGAGATCGGGTCTCGTAGCAATGTGGGTCACGCAGAGACCAAGCTGAGGACACCTCTGGCTTTTCAGACCCACGGTGCTACGAATGACGCTTTGATGCTCATGCTCTGTGCTTTGGATCGCTTTCACTTGATTCATCTTACATTTATAAATGTCACACATTTCAGTCTAAAATGTCCTACAATTGTTTTAGAACACTTTAAAAGTGTGTGTCATAAAATATGTTTTTAATTGAATTAGTAGTCCAAGTTCACTCTTGTATGTATGTATGTAAATGTGTATATAATTAGTGGTATGTTTATGTATAGTTACATATTATTTATGTGTATTTTGACTTACTGTCACTGATGCTCTGTGCTCGCTTTCGGCCGGCACTTAATTCATCTTACATTTATAAATGTCACATATTTCAGTCTAAAATGTCCTACAATTGTTTGACCGGCTGCTCACCGGGCTGTTTAATGCACAAGATGGCCTCCTCGTTGCCTATGGTCTGGAGGAAGTCGTGCAGGTGGCCAAGCGTGCATCCCCTCTCAGCCATGACGCCGAGCAGCGTGCGGCTGGGGCTCCCATCCACCTCCAGCACCTTCAGAGAACACCGCTGCAGCTCGTCTGAACTGGGAGACAGAGACGAGACATTACATTACAGTCAGTTAGCAGATGCTTTCATCCAAGGAGACTTACAATAGTGTGTTTCAACAAAGGTTTAAAAGGTAAGAGAACAACTCGTCACCAGAAGTCATATTTCATGCATTTCATTCCTAACAAGACACAGAGACACCGTGGCTTCGCATGTGTTAAACCATTTTGTGTAGCCTACCCAGATTGCAGATTTGAAAAATAATATATAGGCCTCAATATAGTAAGTAATGTGTCACTCACTGGATCATACATGGTCGCACTTTTTTAATGATTTCAGGTTTGGTCAAATATCCCCCCCCCCCCCCCCGAAAACTACTAACCACTATTTTGTTTTTTAAATTCTACTACTGATGAACATCCGTGGTATCCCTGGGCTCGGTATCCCCCGGACAGATGATGACTCCTACCTGATCTGGAGGCGCCTGTCACCGCAGACCACGTCTCCGAGTCGGCGCCATCCATTGGCGGTGCTCTTATCCAGGACATCGCACAGCCGCCTCAAAACGGGCTCCTTCAACAGGTTCACTTTGACGGAGCGGTCCAATGACTCCGACGACATATCAGCTCTAAAACGATGTCATTAATCGCTATTTGAGAAGGACTCGAACTTCACGCAACAACAGTTCAGCAACAGACTCATGTCACTTCCTGGAACAACGAACAAGTTCAATGGACACGCCCACATGTCCATTGTTCAGACGGACGGGCTCGTGATTGGCTCAGGTCGGAACCTAGAGTGGATTTGGACACGCCCACAAGGTGCCCCCGCTTATAAAGCATTTTTTTTGTCCCAACCTGCAGCTCTGCAGATCAATATCTCAGTGTCAGCACGTGCATTTGATTGGTAAATATGGACGTTTGATTATTAATAACGTTATTTTCAGAAATATTAAGGATTGCATGAACCAAGATGCTACTAAGGTAAGGAAGGACGCGCCTAATGATAACTTAATGGTCGTTCAATGTTAATGTTAAGTTATTCTTCTTATGTATGCCTAAATCATTATGTACCTTCATAATTAATAATTATTCTCTTTAAATATACCTAAATCATGACAGTGCATTCATTTAACCAATTAGTCCCGTTAAGATCATGCATTTATTTTTTATTTGTAGTAGGCTATAGTTTTTAGTATTTAAGAAGAGGCCAGTTTGTATATTGATGACCCCACGTGTGTATTCATAATTATGCTCAACTAAAGACGCGCCCTGGCTGGGCTGGGGTCTCTATACTTCCTTTAGGACGTCTTCAGTAGGCCACATCTATAACCTTCATGACTGTATGATAATGAATGTAGATAATACAGTCAGTCGTCATAATACAGTAATACAGTACAGTCAGATATTAGATATAAGATATTATTAGTGGACATCCTAAACCGAAACTGGTTTGTAGTTTTGTTGTCCCTCCACACCTGGTGTTTCAGGTAAAAACAACGTCAGGAGGTCAACATAGGGGTTCTATCATGGCATTAACCCATTATGCTACTGCTGTCTCTTTCTGTACACACGCACACACACCCCAACACACACTCCAACACACACCCACACACACACACACACACACACACACGCACACCCACACACATACACACACATACACACACACACATTCAACAGGATGGATGTTGGTGTGGCAGCTGCTCTGTCTCTGGTCTTTGGAGTCGTAACGTGTAATGGTGAGTTCAAATGTTTGAGGAGGAGGAGGAGGAAGAGGAGGAGGAGGAAGATAATGATAGTGTGTGTGTGTGTGTGTGTGTGTGTGTGTGTGTGTGTGTGTGTGTGTGTGTGTGTGTGTGTGTGTGTGTGTGTGTGTGTGTGTGTGTGTGTGTGTGTGTGTGTGTGTGTGTGTGTGTGTGTGATACAATATCTGTTGTCAGGTGGGACTCTACCAGGACAGCCGGTTCTAGTGAACTGCCGGTCTCCAGAGAAGGAGACGTTCACCTGCTGGTGGAGACCCGGGTCTGACGGAGGTCTGCCCACCACCCACCGCCTGTTCTACCACAAGGAGGAGTCGGTCCCAGCACACCTCATTGTTACTTTACATACTCACTTGATTTACTTGATAGAACATACTTTAAATTGTATGGCACAATACTATAAAGCTGACCTTGTGGTTCAGACCCTTCACCCATATTGTGTAGAGTAGCTTGATGAGGAAATGTCTCTTGTCTTGGTCTTGGTGTCTTATTGTTGTCTTGTTGTCTCTTGTTGCAGTGTTTTGTTGAGGTGTTTAGTTGAGGTGTCTTGTTGTTACGGTGGGCAGTATAGCTCAGGTGGTAGAGCGGTCGCCTCACAACCTTGCTGGTTCGATCCCCGGCTCCTCCTAGCAAAAAACTGTCAAGGTGTCCTTGAGACACCCTAACCCTAACTGCTCCCTGGGCGCTGTATACATAGCTGACCGCTGCTCCTAATACTAGGATGGGTTAAATGCAGAGAAACTATTTAGCTGTACAGTACTTGTGCTGTACACTGACAAATTTGAATAATTGTTGTTAGTGTCTTGTTGTTGTTGTGTCTTGTTATGGTGCATTGTTGTGGTCTTATTGGTGTCTTGTTGTGGTGTCTTGTTGTTTTGTCTTGTTGTGGTGTCTTGTTGTGGTGTCTTGTTGTGGTGTCTTGTTGTGTCTTGTGTGTCTTGTTGTGGTGTCTTGTTGTGTCTTGTTGTGGTGTCTTGTTGTGTCTTGTTGTGGTGTCTTGTTGTGGTGTCTTGTTGTGGTGTCTTGTTGTGTCTTGTGTGTCTTGTTGTGGTGTCTTGTTGTGGTGTCTTGTTGTGTCTTGTTGTGGTGTCTTGTGTGTCTTATTATTGTGTCTTGTTGTGGTGTCTTGTTGTGGTGTCTTGTTGTGTCTTGTTGTGGTGTCTTGTGTGTCTTATTATTGTGTCTTGTTGTGGTGTATTGTGTGTCTTGTTGTTGTCTCTTGTTGTGGTGTCTTGTTGTGGTGTATTGTGTCTTGTTGTTGTCTCTTGTTGTGGTGTCTTGTTGTGGTGTCTTGTGTGTCTTATTATTGTGTCTTGTTGTGGTGTCTTGTGTGTCTTGTTGTTGTCTCTTGTTGTAGTGTCTTGTTGTGGTGTCTTGTTGTGGTGTATTGTGTGTCTTGTTGTTGTCTCTTGTTGTGTCTTGTTGTGGTGTCTTGTTGTGGTGTCTTGTGTGTCTTGTTGTGGTGTATTGTGTGTCTTGTTGTAGTGTCTTGTTGGTGTCTTGTTGTGTCTTGTTGTGGTGTCTTGTTGTGGTGTCTTGTGTGTCTTGTTGTTGTCTCTTGTTGTTGTCTCTTGTTGTAGTGTCTTGTTGGTGTCTTGTTGTGTCTTGTTGTGGTGTCTTGTTGTGGTGTCTTGTTGTGGTGTCTTGTTGTTGTCTCTTGTTGTGGTGTCTTGTTGTGGTGTCTTGTTGTGGTGTATTGTGTGTCTTGTGGTTGTCTCTTGTTGTAGTGTCTTGTTCTCATGTCTTATTGTTTTGTATTGTTGCGGCTTCTTGTTGTCTCTTATTGTTGTCTTTTTGTGGTGTCTGATGATGTTTTACGCCTAGCTCAAACGGGACGTTCGAGTGCCCAGACTACCGGTCGGCCGGGGACAACTCGTGCTTCTTCCCCCGGAGCCACACCTCCGTCTGGGTGAGCTACTGGGTGACGGTGGTGGCTTCCAACACACTGGGAAACACCAGCTCAGAGACCCTGGAGGTCGACGTTGTGGATATCGGTGAGCCTGTATTATTAATATTGTAGTGACCTACAAACGAATATTATGCTGTTATCATTTTGCATAATTATTAATATTTTGATTTTAGAGTCCTTGGTGTGATAGTTGTAGGCCTAACAAAGCATAATCGCCATAACTCTGGTGTCCCCTGGGACCTGCGGACACCGTGTATCTCGGTCGCCTGGTTCCACCTGTCTATCCTGCCAGGTCTTTTAAGTCCTCTTGAGGAAATTATCATTTTCGTACGAGGTCCTGGTCCTTACTAGGCTAGGAACACAACCCCTGCCAACCCCACACACACACACACACACACACACACACACACACACACACACACACATACACATATATATATATGGTGGTATATTATACTACTTCTAACAATAGTGTGGTGTGTGTGTGTATACATATATATATAGATATATATCTATATCTATATATATACAGTATATATATATATATATATATATATATATATATATATATATATATATATATATACACGGTATATATTTATATATATATATATATATGGCGGTATATTACTTACACAATATATAACAATAGCCAACTGCTATGCACCCAGAGAGATTCATTGAGGTTGCGAATGAATGTCAACCCATCTTCTTCTTCTGTCAACGCTGCGTCTACTTCCGCTCCCCGCAGTGCGGCCCAGTCCTCCGGAGAACGTGACGGTGCAGGTGGAGACTCTGGAGGGGAACCCATACCTCCACGTGAAGTGGCAGCCGCCCCCCGAGACGGACGTCAGCTCCGGCTGGGTCACCCTCATCTACCAGCTGAGAGTCAAGAGGACGGGCCAGGAGAAGTGGGAGGTACTGACTGACTGACTGACTGACTGACTGACTGACTGACTGATCTTGAAATCTCCAGGCTGGTCATGAATGTGAACACCAGAATGTTGACTGGACATTGATTGGAAAATAATTTCACTAAAAAGGCACCATTATTTACTTTACATACAAGTGAATGAATGTAAAACAAAATACAATAATTAACATCATTATAGTCATTAGGTCACAATCTAATAAAAAAGTATTTACCAATATTACAGTAGTCAACAATGTCTTCATGTACTGTTAACAAACAAACTGCAACAATTGGGGCTAAACTCAATGAAATAGTAAGCCATTAAAACATGATTTAACATCGAAACAATAATTAATTCATGGGCTTAATTCTAAAGATTAGGGTTTTGGTCATTTTCTCTGCCCGACCCACCGGTGGAGAGCCGCTGGTCTAGATGATGACATTTAGCTGTGTTTCCTTGCAGGAGTATGTGTCGGGCAAGCAGGCCCACTTCAACCTCCACAGCCTCCACCTGGGCGAGCGCTACGCGCTGCAGGTGCGCTGCAGGCTGGACCACGGCCACTGGAGTGACTGGAGCGACGCCGCTTCCGCTCAGCTGCCCAACTGTGAGTGCTTCCGTGTCTCCTTTGTGCACCGACTTCAGTCCTCGACTTGACCTCGAGTTTTGACGTGATAACAAATGCACTCTTCTTCATGTTTTTATTTTTGGGGGGGGTTTCGAAAGACGCCTCGAAACAAAGACTGTTCTGGACGCTGATGTCCGTCATCTCCGTCTTTCTGATCACAGCCGTGATGTGCCTCTTGATCGTGAAGAGGAAAAGGTGTGTTTATAAAAATATATCATTTAGATTTGACACATGCTCTAATGCAGAGTTTCTTTGACCTACACTATGGGGTCTGGAACCTAAATGGGTAGCGATCCACTTAGAGCCGTGGCTTAACAACGCACAGAGCGCTCAGAAAACTCACAATGGAATTGCTGATGCTTTTGTTTCTGAGTGTGTGTGGTTGTGTCCCACCAAGTTGAAGCTCTGATTCTCTCATGTAAAACCTTCTCCCTAATGACTCAACGGTCATTTCAGAGTGAAGGAATGGCTCCTCCCTCCTATTCCGGGACCCAAGATACGAGGGTTTGATTTTCCGCCTCTCCAGGTAATGTCAACGCTGTTTCCTCCCTGAGCAGATAGCAACCCTGAACCACAAGGAGTTGACTCTGTGCTTCTCCAGAGCAGGTACTCCGAGCAGGTCCTCTATGGTCTGGTCCACAGGGGCTTCCCACCGACACCGGCCTACGACGATCACCCGGAGGAGTGTCTGGTCGTGCCTGACGGCCAGGAGGACGTCCCGGACGTGCGGAAGGCCCACGTCGGGAAGAGAAGCTTGATCGTTCCGGGGTTCTACCGGCTGTCTTCGGCCACCTGCCGGGGAGGCTCGGCCCGTGACCCGGCTCGCGGTCCCAAGGCGGTGGAGGGTGGCGCTTCAAGGGCGGTCACCGGCACAGTCACCGGGTCATCCGCCCGCCCGTCTGGAGAAGGTTGGGGTATAGCGCCACGGCTGCCGACCGAGGAGCAGCCGCCCTCCAAGATATCCGGCGAGCAGAGCCCAGAGAGGCCGGCCAAGCCGGGCGGCCCTCCCATTGTGGGGAACACGATGTTGGGTCGTTTTAAAGACGTTGGTTACGTGGGTGCTGAGGAGCCAGAGACGGCCGTGTGGGCGTTGAATGAGAAACAGGACTACAGCAGGGTACGTGGAGTCAGTTTTGATAACGTCCTAGTCCTGGAGAAAGGAAACATCTCCCCAACCGTGAGCTCTAAGGAGAAAGATAGTCACATGGACGCCACTGATGAGGCCGTTCTGGAGGAAAAGGATGGAGCGTGTCTCCTAGACAATGGATACGTTGACTCGATCCCTTCATTGGCCATGCTTTCATATTGATGCTCTGTTGGTTTCTCACCTTTTATATTCCTTTTGAATAGTATATTATAGTGGGGATGAACGTAGGCTCAGACAGGTATGGAAATGGTAAATGGACTACATTTATAAAGTGATTATGAATCACTTTACAAGTCATGTCTCACCCATTCATACACAATACACACATTCATTCACCCACACCAGGCGACAGCCAGCACAAATGGGGAGCAGTTAGGGTGTCTTGCTCAAGGACACCTTGACAGTTTTGCTAGGAGCCTGGGGATCGAACCAGCGACCTTCCGGTTTTCAGACGACTGCTCAGCCTCCTGAGCTATTGGGGCGGAAATGCTACAGACTAATTATTTTTGTGAATTGAATTGAATGCAAAAACAAATTGTTTGGACCACGGCCGTCTTAGATCATAAATTGTTCCTCCGAAACATTTCCCAGTCTTGTGAAACTGATCTTGCTGGATTAGGATTAGGACTATTAGGACTTGCCCCCCCCTCCAGTATCCTAGTCCCCACTGTGCATCTGAGCCACTCCTACTCTTTATTCATTGGTATTTCTCATTATACCTCTGCGTGAACTAGGTCAAGACATTTCCAGTGAGGAAAATAAATGAAATTACAAAAAGTTACTTCAGTTCAATTGAAATTCCTGTTCATCTTCGTCCAACTCATGATTCAGTTTTTGAATTATGTGTAATGTAAAGACACTGAACATCCACACAAGCTGCTTTTGGTTTTCAAAATCTGAATTGCTGAAATATTATCGGTACTGAAGTGTTTATTGTCCGTCTGGGGAGTACATCGTGCCACAGACTTCCACTGTTGTCCAAAGTTAAAACAAGTCACCAAGCCTTACTAAAAGTCTCCTTTTAGTCTGCCTTGGCCATCTTATTTTTACCTAGAAAATCAGAAGCAGAGTGTAGATCAGTGGTTCTCAACAGGTCTAGCATCAGGACCCACACGCGCCAGTAGTCATTAAGTCACAACCCAAAAATACATGTTTATCAATATTGCAGTGCTCAACAATGCCCTCATGTACCGTTTAAAAACAAAACATAACGCGAACCCCCAGTTGAGAACCACTGATCTGTTGTCCTTCATTGCTGTCAAGAGGCTGAGCATCACTGTAGCTCATGCCTCATGTTAACCGGACTAACCAAATATTTATTCAAAATTAGACAAATTGAAGAAATTCCAAGTGTACAACCATTTGTTAACATTTACCTCTTACGCAGAAGAAATGACGTTTTGACCCGATATCGTTCAGATATTTTTTATTCTGTAACATCATAAAGGACCAAATCCGGCAGCATTGGTGTAGTGGCGAGGCAGGGGTTAAACATTAAGCACACGAGCATGTTAACTATTTCACATTTATAAGAAATATATATTTTGAATTAACTCCCCCCACAAGCTCTTTAGAGACACTAATTACATTTAGTGTTCATTGTATTCATACCACATGTTCTTTGCCACAGTAACATCTCTAATTGGATACTATCACAATCATTTCAATTAAAGTATATTTCCTATATTTCCTTTTATAGTACAACTCTACTTACAAACATACTTATTTTACACATGAAAATAGCCTTTTATATATATTTAGATTCACAAGTCCAAACCCTGCACAATACACAGAAATCCTAAAGTCACAGAAACCATCAAACTAAATGTCGAAGCACATCCACCATGAATCAAAACGGTGGCTCAGTAAACGGACGTCCAACCCTAGTGAGCGAGTGGAGGCTTCGCAGTGATTGGAAACGCCCTTCTCAGTGCTAAAACAAAACGGGTGTTGATTGCTTTTTAACATTCAGCCATGTCTGGAAATACAGAGAATAGACAGTTTCTCATATGTCCTTCTACCACAACTGAGATGTGTGTGTGTGTGTGTGTGTGTGTGTGTGTGTGTGTGTGTGTGTGTGTGTGTGTGTGTGTGTGTGTGTGTGTGTGTGTGTGTGTGTGTGTGTGTGTGTGTGTGTGTGTGTGTGTGTGTGTGTACTGCAAAGGCCACTATTAACACATTCGATTAGATGATCTGGTAGTCCGCAGACACCAGATGCAGACGGCATTTCACTTCATCGTGCACTGGGTTTGGTCCTCTGATGCTGTCCTATGACATAACCACGTCCGTTTACTGTGTACAACATTACACATGGACACAGCGTTCATTTGAACGCCAATTTCATTGGGTGTCAGATGTAAAAAAAATAATAATCACACAATTACTCAACCGGTAGGATGGTCTCTGCATTGTTTGCTTCATAAATATTCCAATGATATCATCTATAAAGGCAACAGCCACTTAAGTACCACAGCTACAGGCGACCTGAAAACGGCTGTGAGCGGTTCAGGACTTTTAGTTGGACTTTATGAGGGATGAGGGATACGGCGAGATATCTGTCAAGTGGTGTTGCCCGTCTTACCCGGAATCAGACTTAAGCTTTTGGAAGAGGAAGATCTTTTCTTGTGGACACACAAGGAGGATCTGGGCATTATCTCTTTGTGTGAATAGGCACAGGGGAGGGGTTGTTCTTCAGCGTCAGCTCTGCTGCTCTCCGTCTCTCTGGTCCGTGTGTTCTTCACTGTCCAGAAGCAGGGAGCTCAGCTGCTCCTCTAAGGTTAACAACTGGTGGTTACAGCCCTTCTCTAGTATTCCCATCTGCGGTTCAACTGAGAGAGAATGAGAGTGAGAGAGAAAATCAGTGTCATCATTTGAGTGAAGGTGTTGGGTGAATTGAAGCTCAGCGATGTTCTGTTTGGACTGAGTGTGGAACACCTTCCACTGGGGGTGTGGATCTTTCGGTATCAAGATTAGATTTGAGTCGGTTCTCAATTCAGTACATAAGGGTACTAAGGTCAGGATCTACTCCAGTTCAATGTGTGCTAAGAAAGGCGGAGTGGCCAAGTATGGCATTAAAGCAGAATTAAGTGTGTATAACATTGTGTGGTTTTTCTATTTGAAAACGTCACACATCAACTGATCAACATGAGGTCATGGTAATGGAAGGCTTGGCTTACTGGGCTCCGGCTCCACCTTCTCCTCCGCTGGTAGTGGTGGTGTAGGCTCAGCAGGATGGAGGCGCTGCCGTACTGGGTTTTCCTCCTCCTCCAACACCACCTCCTCCTCCTCCTCCATCGCTTCCATGCGCTCCAACATCTCCTCGTAGGTCTTCCTAGCCTCCGACGACAGCTCGATCATCTTATGGTAGAAGTCCTGTGTGTATACACATAACAACTGGTATCATCATATGGTTTAGTAGTCCTGTGTACTGCAGACACAAAACAATAATTATAATAATAATTATTCAAATGTGTCAGTGTACAGCACAAGTACAGTACAGCGAAAGGATTCTCTACATTTAACCCATCCTAGTATTAGGAGCAGTGGGCAGCTATTTATACAGCACCCAGGGAGCAGTGTAGGGGGTGCCTTTCTCAAGGGCACTTAGGCAGTAACCTGGTGTTTCGGGGACTTGAACCGGTGACCTTGCGGCTCCCAAGACAAGTCCTTACCCACTGAGCTACTGCCCTCCTGCCCCTGCTCTCCTCCCCCCCCCCCCTTTTTTAGTGGCGCCAGTTCGAGTTAGACGGTTAGGGCCTGTCTGTGTTCCTGACCTGCGCTCCGTCGTAGTTGAAGATGCCCACCAGGCTGACAGGCACGGCCTTACTGACGCAGCGGCCCAGCGCCTTCCTGGAGAGGGCGAAGACGAACGGGACGCCCTGCTCCCGGCAGGTGTCTATGATGGTGTGGAGGGCCTCGTCCAGACCGCCTGCCACCCACACGGAGATCAGACATTTATTTGATTAATGAACGCGTTGTTTGCACGCACACACACACACACACACACACACACACACACACACACACACACACACACACACACACACACACACACACACACACACACACACACACACACACACACACACACACACACACACACACACACACACACACACCACACACACACACACACACACACACACACACCTATTTATTTCAGCTATAATATGCAAAGTAAAAAGATATACAAAGCATGGTGCACTGAGGTCATCATAATCACCCTCACCTCAACGTGGTGACATTTAGACTAATAGGAATTCTTTGTAAAATGATAATGGGGCATACCGAGCAATGATAATGGAAAAAGATGAATGAGGCATTATCCACTAAACATTCAACATAAAAGCACAGAAGCTATCCGCTTATCTGTCCAGTTGAAAGGTGCTTTGGATAAAAGCATCAATCACAAAATGTACAGTACATTGGGGGGCTTAGGACCCCCTACTGTTGTGAAGAGTGCCATGGGCTATTGAGTGACCACAGATACAGGAATCCACCACCCGGGCGCCCCATCCGTGCCAAGCATCCACCCGGGCCACCACCCATCCAGGCCAAACCTCCACCGGGCTGTTTACCTTTGGACTGGATGCGTTCGCAGTTGGGCGAGATCACGACGCACTTGACCTTGCGGAGCTTCAGGTGCTTCAAGACCTCCCGCAGGCCCATGACCAGACGCTTCTTCATCCGCGCCTTCATGGGGTCCTTCTGGTACAGGCGGTCCTGGAAGCGGACCAGCTCCTTCAGCAGTGCACTCACACACTCGTCCACGTCTTTACTCAGGACCTGGCTGCAGTAGCTGGAGAGTACAGAGAAATACACACACGCACACAAGTTTAAACACACACACACACAAGTCGAGTGAACTAGAGAAGTTCTCCACAGTCACTGGCTCTTACTCTCTGAACTTCCTGCTGTGGATTTTGGGTCGGTTGTGGGTGGCGGGTTGTGACAGTGGCGCCACAGTTTGCTGCTCCTCTGGCTGCTGCTCCTCCTGTTCCTCCTTCTGCTTCTCCTCCTGCTTCCCCTCCTTCTCCTCCAGCTTCTCCTCCTGCTTCCCCTCCAGCTTCTCCTCCTCCTCCAGCTTCTCCTCCTGCTTCCCCTCCTTCTCCTCCTTCTCCTCCTGCTGCTGCTCTTCCTCGTGCTCCTCCTCCTCCTCCTCCTCCTCCTCTCTCCCCTCATCAGCTTCTACCTCTGCTAGGTTTCCCACGGATGGCTGGTCCTCCTCTGGCAAAGTGACGACATGATCTAAAAACCAACAGTAAACCAACAGTAAACCAACAGTAAACCAACAGTACGGTAATCTACGGTAAACAAATGGTAGGTGGTAGCGGTAAAAACTCAGTTAGACAAATATGTGTAATCTCATTTTAAGGTACTAAATGTGCATGTATTATTAGTATTATTATTCCAGTATATAGAAAAAGACTGCTTACTACGCAAAAGTGAGACTAATTTAAAAAAAATCCTAAGAATGGAATAAAATAACAAAAACATTTAAGAAGTTTAAAAAAAAGTAACGGTTCTTAGGAAAATGCTGAGGAATTGCAGTTAAGAACCTCCTTCAGGAACATCTTGGAATTTATTCTTAGAGGAAACTTCTTTAAGCACTATCTCAAGATACTTATGTGAATGTGGTCCCAGGAGCAGGAGGTACAGCACTGACCTGTGTCGATGGTGTCCTCTTGCTCTCCTACTGAAGGTTCTTCTCCAGGTTTGGACTCCTGCCGGGTGTCTATCCCTCTCTCCTGGAGCAGACGGTTGTGTTTCCTCTCCTCTCGCTCTTTCAAGATCACCTGAAGGTTTTGAAAAACAAACAAATAAGAAGACTAAATAACCCAGTGTCTGTACCGTTGAATATTTAATAGAAGCTAGTGATTGACTGGCCGATTGTTGTGATTGAGGTATTATCGTAAGCTTGCGTCCTGCATGAATAAACAAAAAAAGGGAAATGTTGGCAGCTGCTAGATTAAAGTAATCAATTTAAAAACAAGCCTCCTTGAAATTAACCCCATGGAAGAAATTAAATGATTGATCGGTAATCTGTAGTCCAGCAGCCTGAGGGCCGGATGTCACACACACACACACACACACACTCACCCTCTTCAGTTGAGTGGGCTTCTTGGCTTTGGGCACCTCTCTCTGCTTGCCCTTCTTCACCATGGGGCTGGTGGCATCCAGCGGGTTGTGGGCTATCTTCTCCTGCTGCCACGCCCCCTTCTTCTGGACCACGGGCTGCTTCAGACCCACGGGCAGAGCTCCGCCCACTGCCGACAAACACGTTTGTTTAAGTTTGTTTCTGCAGTTCCTTACGTGGAGAGTCTCCAAAAACACAGCAACAGCTGCAGCTTCAACACAGTGAAGCCCACATTGTGTGACACCGGGCTAAAATAGTCACTGTTGAACTTTCACCCTATTCAGTTACTAAGCTGATTATTTTATTACAGTGAATTGAGATCCAAGTTATTAAGGAGCAGGTAGGGGTTAGGGGGCATCTTGCTCTAGGATGCCTTCAGGTTAGTCTGCAGGCATTAGAGGACTTCACTCTGAGCCTTTGGGCCGAGGGGGCCAGGTTAACAGGGGACACACGTTAAGACACCACGATGACGACCAGACATTACCAGACAGAATGACAGGCTTGGCATCGGGTTTGGACTTCTGAGACTGGTGCTTTTTCTCCAGTACCTCCAGCATGGTGCCGATGTCCAGCTGGAGAGGAACCTTGCTCTTCTTGCCGGTGGCTTTCTCACTTTTCTGGGGAAACCAGAAGTTTGTGAGGTGTACAAGAAGACAACAGAGGAGATGAGAAACACCATACCGTCTCATATGGTGACGCCCACATTTCATCGATTGAGACAACCAATGGGGCACTGCAGCAGCTACCGCTAAAGGCCTTTTTTGGTAAAGTAAATGATGACCAATCTTGTCATTATTTTGACCTTTATCACAATGATACTTTCCAGTTGAGTCAAAACATTTCTCAGGAACAAACACAAACCTGTCCCTTCTTGGTGGCGTCTGAAGGCTGACCTTTTCCTGAGCCGACTCTGTGCTGCTCACCCGACTGCGGGCGAACGGTTTGGCATTCCTGAGCAAACAATACAAGAAAATGATTCTGAATTATTTTTCGATTTTCAACACTCCTTAAATGTGTTTAGCAATGTATGATGTTGGCAATATGAATTTACGTTGTCTGAAATATGAATTCATGTTGAGTTTAAATGTATAATAATCTCCTTATTATGAATGAATACATTTTTGAACCACAGGACCAAACAGTTTTCCAAATTATTAGTATGATAAAAACCTCATTGCATAGTTTTGCTGTATTGCTGCTGGTTGTCAATCTCGAGGTTCCACTGGAAGCACGGCCCAAATCGGGAAACTCATCTTCATCCTAAAAAACAAATAAAACATGTTATGTCTGACTGTAGAACATCTACTGTACTCTAGCCGAGAGCCGACGTGAAACGGCTCCCGTAAAAACTAACTCAAACCTCAAACTTGGGTGGCTCCTGGTGAACCTCCGGTCCTTCCTCCTCCTCCTCCTCCTCCCCCCCCTGGGAGGTCTTTGGCTTCTTCTTCTTTCGTTTTCTCTTCTTCTTCTCAGATGATCCGTCTTCCTGCTCAGCGGAAACTGGTTCCTTCTGAAAAAGGAAGAATTGTTACACGGCGATCGTTAACTTTTGTACGAGGGGGCCACACATGCTGGTGAAGCTGCTGACAGGGTGGGCTAGTCTGGGTGTACAACACAAAGTTACAGCACCAAAACCATTAATATATATCATTAAATCAGACTCCAGTCTGCTACATTTCTTTAGTGTGCTGCTGTGATCAGGACTAGATGTCCAGACCACCTGCAGGCTACTAGCTACTAACCACCAGCCAGCACCATAGACAACATTTATCTCCCATTTGATTGTTGTACTTTGATTGTTTACTACTTGTTTTTTTTGTGTGTAAATTATGCTTTTCATTACTATGTATGTATCCCTGGAAGGAGGGATCCCCCACTCTGTTCCTTCAAGATTTCTTTCTTTATCATCAAGAGTTTGTGTTGTCCTTTGGGGGGGCTAGGGTTTGGGGGGTGTTGCCTGTGAAGCCTTTGAACCTGTAACGTCACCATTCTAAGTGTAATGTAGTGTATCCGTACCCGCGTGCTGGTGACCGGGTCCTCCTTGGGGACAGGTTTCCTCGGGGGCTGGGAGGCCACGTTGGCCCAAGAAGAAGAAGCAGCAGCAGCAGCCGCCGCTCTCTCCGGCCCACTCGGAGAGGCCTTCGCTGGCTGCAGCTACAAATCAAACAAGGTCACTCATTCCTAACAGGTCAACTCATTCCATTCAATCCACCTCCATGATCAGTACAGCTTATGTGAATCAATGGCAACCCGAACCTTGCTAGAAGTCACGGACCCCTGTGTTTGAGCGCCGTGGCCCTGAGTGTTGGGGGCCCAGCTCGGAGCTCTGGTCTGAGCGGGAGGGGCCGAGGTCCCTGGCGCGCCGACCGCCAGCTCGGGGAAGTCGGCCATCTTGACCTGGAAGGTGACCTGGGTGGCGTACGGGGGCGGTCCCTTGGGGCTCTGTGCGGAGCTGGGGGCGGACTGGGTGCCCTTCAGATCTAAAGAGGAGACGCAAGCAAAGACTTTCTAGGGCTACATGTCATCGTTTTGTAGTATCGCATACTTTATGTAGTAGAGTTCTGTCGTTTTTTAGCTTAACAACAGGGAAATCTGCAGGTCCACAAGTTGTAGCGGTTGAAACAGGGATGAAACTCTTTTAGCTGCAGAACACTCAAGGTCTCTGCCTTTGTATAACTCCTATTTATTAGTGATCTAGTTATCCAGCAGGGATGCAATTTTTTTTTTTAATTGACTGCCTTTTATATAGCGCTTTACAAGTCATGCCTCACATTCACTCAGTCATTCACCCATTCATCCACTGACGGCGGAGTCATCCATGCAAGGAGTCAGCCAGCACGTCAGGAGCAGATAGGGTTAGAGTGTCTTGCTCAAGGACACACAGTTTTTGCTAGGAGGAGCCGGGGATCTAACCAGCAACCTTCTGGCTGTGAGGCGACCGCTCTACCTCCTGCTGCCGATCATAAACAGCTTACCAGTACATTACAAATAGGTAGCTCAACAATTATTTTAACAGTACAGAATAGTGTCATCTGCATTTGTTGGCGTGTAAAGAGTATGGATCCTAATATGGAGCCTTGTGGGACACCCTCGGTTACTAATAACCATAGTACTCTGTGTATTGATTACCTCTTCTGGATCCATCCTGGGGTCTCTCGCCAAACATCCTGTCCTTTGACTGGGAGCCACTGATGGGCTTCAACTTCTGTGGCCGTGAAAATGAAACGTAAATAGAAGAATTCGCATTTCACCTTTCTTGACATTAAAAAAAAAGTATATAATGAACCTTTGTTTGGGGATCCCATATAGCCTTGTCCCCGTATGGACGAGCGCCCACGGCCCGCCTATCTTCATGGTTGTTGCCGTGACCATTTCTGCCAGGCCTCTCTCCTCTTCTGTTCGTCTCTCCATCAGTAGCGGCTGGTCTTTGTCTTGGACTTCTGAACACCTGGTTACTCCTGTGTTTCAGACGAAAAAAAAAAAAAGTTTAAAAAATCAAATCAAGATTCAAGAATTGTATTTGCCATTTTATTTTCCATTAAAGAAGTACAATGGAATGCTTACTCCCCATTCCCTCCCGCAGTAGGACATTCTAGAACAGTATCGTATCTTATCCTATGGAGAGTGTTTGTCGTGCTCAACAACAACATGACAAGAACAAGAACAAGATGTACACCAACATACACTGCTGGACTGCACACCACTGAAAGTGGCTTTAAAAAGCAAACTAGGGCACCTTGGATTGGAAACGTAGGGACTGGGAAGGGTGATGGATGGGGAGAGGGTTCTCGATCTCTCCCAGGGCTCCATCCTCACTTGGGGTACGAATGAGTACAAACGCTGGTTGGTCACTTACCTACAGTACAGAAACATAAGGGAGAACACAGTAAGCATTAAAGTGTGCCATGTTAGTGCAAGTTTACTTTTTTTCCTTCCAAGGACTGTCAACAACAGCCCATTGGCTGGTGTGAACGGGTTAGGATCACGTTATGTTCAATGATATCCTAAATCTTACATGGCATAACCATCATCCAAGTCCTACCTAACCAACGAGTGGTTGATTCAATATGGACACTTTAAACCAACAGCAGCTCTTTAGGTAGTCAGTTTCTGCAATCAGGCGAATTGTTTAAAAAGACACACCATGGTTAGTTGTACAGCTCAATTAGCTAAACACAACAACTAAACGCCTGGTAAGTTGGCTTACATTAGCATGTAGTTGATACAGTCTGTGGCGTCGACGCTAGCTGTCAACATTAGCCTACTCGTTCCATAGGTCACCGATCGACCGAGAGAGGATCCCGGATGATGGCGTTATCCCGGTCTACCTACATTTCCGGTATCTTACTTCCTATGGAGCCATGTTGACAGTCACCGGAGCGAGAACAATGACACGAACATGACACAAATTGCAAAGACAATTAAGAATAACACATTTAGACTACGGACCAAACACTGGACACATCGGACCCCTATCCCGGAACACCCGCCCTCTCCATCTGTACCCATGGAACTGAAAGTCCCGCCCTCTCTCGCCAATAACGCGGTTGTTGAGCATCCCGACGTCGTCCGCGAAAGAGCCGTTGGTCTCTTGCCCACGAGCCACTACTCTCCGTTAACTACGTTAACCATGACACCAACCCACCTAGAAAGTTCGCTACCGTGTCCATATTCCGCTTGTTGTCAAGACGATCAGTCCATTCCTTGCCACTCCTTCACACGCACTTCTTCGGGGCATCGCAGGTGAAGTTACCTGTCGTATGGGTTTTCCAACGACATACGGTGTAGTAGTAGTAGTAGTAATCCACTAGTACAAGCGGTGAGTGGAGTAATCTAGTCTGCGTTCATGGGGCAGTTTGTGTGTGTTTACAATCTGTGTGCAAATGGACCATCATCCTTGGACCACGACAGTGCCACCTGGCGGCATCTTAAAGGAATGCCATGACGTGACAGCAGCCGCTCCAGCAGGGGGCCTCTCCCACTGGCCACATGGACCAGCTCTGACTTGGGGATCCCCAGGCGTCCCCAGGTCAGCGAGGAGATGTAATAATAATAATAATTATTATTATTATTCAAATTTGTCAGTGTACAGTACAGCGAAAGGAATTTCTCTGCATTTAACCCATCCTAGTATTAGGAGCAGTGTAGGGGGTGCCTTGCTCAAGGGCACTTTGGCAGCAACCTGGTGTTTCGGGGACTTGAACCGGCAATCCTTGCGGCTCCCAAGCCAAGTCCTTACCCACTGAGCTACTGCCCCCCCCCCCCCTCACTCTCACCCCCACCCGGTTTCCTCCCAGCTGGAAAAGTCTCTCACGGGTGACCAAGCTTCTCACCCTATCCATAAGCGAGATGCCAGCCAGGGTTTTACAAGATCATCGATATATTTTAATACCTTTTATTATTAAAGCTTTCTAAATGTGTATTAACAGACACGGTAGAAACAGCGGTACCTTAGTGTGTGTGTGTATATATATATATATATATATATATATATATATATATATATATATAATAAATATATATAATAAATATATATAATATATATATATATATATATATATATATATAAACCAAAATATGTTGTATGGAAATACAAAACCTTTAGTGACATCAAAGTAAACATTGACTTTACTAGGTACATGGTTGAGATATATATGTTCAATGTCTTGGCAAGTTACAAGAGATAACTTACGTGTAGAGGTATAGAAAAATAGAAAAATCTTGGCATTCAGTATTGTCCTATTATAGATCTACCGATTGGTGATCAGCGACTAACGAGGACAGTGCTTGTAAACATGTACAACTTAAACAGGCATCATGTATAAAATTTAAAAACTCTTTGCCTTGAACGAGCCCTTTCCAGAGAGCTGTTCAGTGGCTGTTTACTCTGCCTTTAGCCTCTTTGCTACGGTGAGTAACATCAGCGGAACAATAAACATGGCTGAGGTCAGTAGGAAGCAGGTCTCCGCTCCAGCCATCCAGTAAACTGTGAACATAAGAGAAGAGACAAGACCGGGTGAAGTTCAAACATAGCGGAAATAAGCCACTATTTAAAGTACAACCATATGGTTACATGTTTATTTGTCGTTATTTGACTGCAGCGTTTCGGAACGCTGAGCACAACACTTTGAAACGGCATGTCACCAACAAGTCCAAACACTCATTATTACCGGATGATGTCACGATGGGTCCTAGAGCTCTGGCCAGAGCTCCCAAACTCCTCAAGATCCCCATCACCGTACCTTTCTGACCGGCTGACCCTAGAGACACAGAGAAGACCAGTGAGTAACCAGTTGTATTGTGCCCCTCAAAACAACTACCAAGTCTAACAACTGCAAAAATGGTTTTAACATTCTGATCATTCTTGTTCTCAAAGATTCCAGAGATGTGTGTAGACGGACATGACAGTTCACACAAGAGAGAACCGACATTTCACTAGACATTCATCGACAAGACATTTCACTACATGCCAGTGTTGGTTGTATTACCGTGATCCGAAACCAGCGTAGAAAGACATGGAACTACGACCGCTGCAGCTGAAAGAAACAGAGGACAACGGAACATACTGAAAGGTTACACAACGTCACACGTTCCTTCCATGAGACACGTCCTCGATTTACTTTTCATTTGTGTTATCAGATGATAGTTTCAAGACAATACAACTTTCACTTGCCATTTAGAACAACGCCTAAAGTAAAAGTAAAGTAAACGGTACACTTACCAAAAGCATACAACGCCAGACCAAGATAAAGCATAACCAGATTCCATGCTAGCCCAACCAAAATGAAGGCCGGAATCAGTGCCATAATTGCCTGAAGGAGATGAAAAACAAAACCAACTATTGAAATACTAGGAGTTCAGCAGCCATGTCCCACTAACCCAGAGGACGGTTGAGTTCTTTGTTAAAGAAGTTCCACCGACCGTACGAACAGCCTGGATATGTTGACCCGGTTGGATCCGGCGAGAATATCCTCCTTGTATCGTCGCCATGATGACACCGATGAAGAAGAACATCTTTCCTTGCTGCATACTGCAAAGAAAACATGAGAAATAATGTTCACATCATATAAATAATGTTATGTTAATGTCATGTTTTATACAAAAATGCCTAAAATATACTTAAAGAGTCCACATACCAGAACAGTACTTGTATGTTTTGCTGGTTATTACATCATTATACTCTGTGGAGTTCTGCTCATCTGTACGTCTGGAACAACCTGGTGTGGTCATACCTTGTGAAGTGGAAGCGTTGATGTGTGAGGAAACTCAGAGTAAACTCTAGACCAGAGAACAAGAACAGGAAGGTGAAGTAGACCAGGCCCAAGACCTGCAGCTTCCGCATTCCTGTCAACACATGCACATCGACAGCACACCTTACTTCACCTTCATACCGCCAAGTAAATCGTACATTAAAGAGCACCTATTTTTCCCCCAGGGGAGAGTGTTACAATTAGCCATTACAAGTGGTAAGCCAGAACATGTGGGTGCTGCTCACTCTGTCTGGACGGGGGGTCTGTGACCCGGGACACAGCGGAGAAATAGAACAAGGAGCATGGGTTCAGCAGGTCTGTCGGGTCCTTCAACCCTGAGGAGGAGACCTGGGGCCAGACAACAACACGCCATCAGAAACAACAGGGACACGGATCTACAATTGAGCTTTGTAACATCGTGACGCAATGACCGCCTCCATTTTGAAAGCATGGGAGCATTTGAATGTAAGCTTTCTCCATCTTACAATTTGCAACAACCTTCATGACATCATATGCTCGGAATATATTCCCAGATGACAGGTACCTCAAGTCATGATGCCACGGCTTATGTATACCGTACCCTGAGTAGCGTGGATACAGGACTGTGAATAAAATAGCTGTAAACGCCTTATTCAATGGAAAACCAGTACAGCTGGGGTGTACTGTACATACTGGGTATGTGTACACAAACGGTGAAATACCCACATCATGTCCTCTCTGCCAAAACAGATGACCTCATCAGCACTCAGCAACAACAGCGTAATGGAATGTTACATCTGGTCCGACACCATGGACAGAACGCACCGTGCACCGAGAAGAAGTACACCCAAAGTACTTTCAAGTGCAATTCATTATTTCCCAAGCTTCCTTTTGAATGGGATTTCCCATAGTTGATTGTAGATTCTGAACCAAATCATTGCTAATAACAATACTCGTTATCTACATCAAATCATCTATGCAGATGGTAGACAGAGAAACACACATTTAGTTTACAAACCATAAGAGGCTTTGGATGACCACTACCACTTGAGGCTGCAGACTTGAAGAACAGTAAGAGGCTTGAGGTATTTAGAGAGGTCATGGCGAGGTTTGGCGTAGTTTGTTTGTCCTTTTGGAACTAGCCTTGATTTCCAGTCTGAAGGAAGAGAGACTGGAGGAAGACCCTAACAGTTTGGGTCAATCGGGTGGCGCTTGAGGCTGTGATTGGCCTGATTGCTCTTGAAACGGGTCCAAGGGCGGAACAGGCAGCTCCATGGACCAATGGCTGAGCTGTGAACACTAAGGGAGCTCGACCGGTAACAGCAACAAATTCAAAGAGTCTGACTATTCTGGAGCGAACCTTGCAGTCCTTGGGGAGTGTCTCAGGGAGCAGGAGCCAGATGAAGAGCAGGTCAGCCAGGCTGAAGAACAGGGCAAGCAGAGCGGGGTATTGGTGGAAGTGTTCTCCACCACTGGAGTTGACGGCAAAGTAGGCCCCCATCAGAGGTCCTACGGTGAAGCCCAGAGAGAAGGCAATGCCGATCATAGCCTGAAAACACACACGTGAATGCATTATGGACAACGTAAGTTAGACCTTGGTTAAGTATGCGAGACCACAGTACTTGCTCTGCTTGTAAGAATATATATCTTTGTCACTCGACAAAGAAGACATTTTTTACTGTACTTACCGTATATATATATTAATCTTCAACTGCTGATCCCTGCTCCTACCTGCTGTATATACATTTATATATTTATCTTTTGATACAACTGCATACCCCTGCTCACTGCCTGTTTATACTTGTATATACCTTGTATATATATATATATATATATATACACGTATAATTCTGCACATATCTCATACCTACTCTACAAGTTATTTTATACCTGTTTTTTGTAGTATTGTTTTTTAAGTAGACTGTTTTTAACTTATTTTCGCTGTACTGTACTTGTGCCATATACTGACAACAAATTTGAATCCAATCCAATCAAATCTAATCTAATGTAATCTACAGTATACCCCTGAATGGCTTTGAACATCATTTGTTATTCATAAACGGATATGGAGCGATATCCTTGCTTTGACAACTGAAAGCTACAACTCACCATTCCCCTGTTCCTTGCTTTTGGGCAGGGCAGGTCAGCCACTATGGCCGCGCAGAGGCTGACGTTCCCTTTGCAGACGCCCCCGATGACACGGAACACCAGGAACATGCTGAAGCTCCGGGACACCGCCCAGATCGCATAGGAGCAGATCAAACCTAACTGGAACACAAGAGAGAAGCCAGGGGAATCAGTTGTTCACACACACACACACACACACACGCACACACGGAACAATCTTTAGGGGAAACACTGCAGTTTTTTTCATTCATATCATTACTCATCATCCCTCATCTTTTATTTGTTTTTTTTACGCATTAGCGTGAACTAACATTGGCACATTTACCTAAACAACCTTTTGTTTAGGTAACTGAGAGAGCAGTATCTGATAGAGATGAATCTGGTATGGAGTGTGTGTATGTATGTATGTATGTGTATGTATGTATGTATGTGTATGTGTGTGTGTGTGTGTGATACTGTTTGGTTAAAGCACACCCCCAACGAGTTAAGGTGGGGACCTGCAGTAGTTTGGGTTTGAAGTTGGCGGAACCGACGAGGCCATAAAGAACGATGCCAGCCTGTCGTGTAGTCATTACTAAACCCACTGAACCCTTATCAGTCAAACAGGGATGACTGGAAGGAAGAAGGAAATAGACTTCTATTTGCTAGTCTATCTGCTCCAAACACGCAACACAGTGTCACCTATAGGTGATTAAACAGTCCTGCAAATTAGAAACACTAAAAGCACTCTCTGGTAGAGAGACTATCCTGTAGAGAGAGAGAAGGATCTGGTAGAGAGACTATCCTGTAGAGAGAGAGGAGGATCTGGTAGAGAGGCTATCCTGTAGAGAGAGAGAAGGATCTGGTAGAGAGACTATCCTGTAGAGAGAGAGAAGGATCTGGTAGAGAGACTATCCTGTAGAGAGAGAGAAGGATCTGGTAGAGAGACTATCCTGTAGAGAGAGAGAAGGATCTGGTAGAGAGAGCATAACTCTCACAGCGTAACCCTTACTGTGGTGAGCAGGAGCAGCGGCCGTCTACCATGGCGGTCGGACGCCGCGCCGGTTAGCGGGGACGCCAGGAACTGGAGCAGAGAGAACAGCGATCCAATCAGACCTGAACAACAGATCGACGAGCAGGGCATGAGATACATGAATATACTGTTACAAGACTTTGAGTGAACGTGAATTAATCAACGTATGACTTATGATCGCTGTGAACAATAACATGCCATTAAATGAAGTCTCTAAGTATAACACACATTATCTCTTAAAGTCTCACTGATGGAATGATCTGGAATAAAACACATTGGAATTGTACTCACCCCCAAATAAAACACTGTTGTACTTTCTATCCATGGGAATCCCCACGGTCCCTCTGAACCAATCCACCACGCTCTGTAGGGACTGGTACACCGCATCCTGACCAATAAGAAGACAGCATAAATACAGAGCCTATATACTGACCAATAAGAAGACACAGCATAAATACAGAGCCTATATACTGACCAATAAGAAGACAGCATAAATGCAGAGCCTATACCCTGACCAATAAGAAGACACAGCAGAAATACTGAGAACCAACAGGACCTTTCTCCATGACGCAGCATAAAGAGTAATTCACTTAATGACATTTAGTTACGGTATTTGATGTATTTTACACACAAAGCCCCCTTGTTCATGTTCGAGCTCCAGGTTCTGGACACAGGCCTAGACCTAGAGATCGACTGCCGATCCTCCATTTATTACTACATTATTAAATGTATCAGTGAAAAGATGAAATCCATCTGTAGGAATGGGAATCCATTGAGAGTCTGTATCGATTGATTTCTAACCTCTGTTTGTCCGTAGTGGTCCAGGATGGAGGGAAACAGTGGGAGGATGAGGGTGAAGCCCAGGAGGTCCAGGAGCAGGATGAAGAAGACTATGTTGATGACTCTGGAGGAGAACCTGCCCTCCTCCTCCTCTGACCTCGTCTCGCTTGACATGCTGCCCACGATTTAGTCTGTTAAAAAGCAAAAAACATAAGAGTAAACATAAGTGTTAAGCAGAGAAAGTGATCACCTAACTGTATGTCACTGTCACTGTGTACTTTATGTTACTGTGGTTAACAAAATCACAGTTTAAGTAGACAAGGTAAACATCGTATAAAGTCTTGAAGAACTGACCTGGGCGTCCTGGAGTGTGTGTGTGTGTGTGTGTGTGTGTGTGTGTGTGTGTGTGTGTGTGTGTGTGTGTGTGTGTGTGTGTGTGTGTGTGTGTGTGTGTGTGTGTATGATACTGTTTGGTTAAAGCACACCCCCAACGAGTTAAGGTGGGGACCTGCAGTAGTTTGGGTTTGAGGTTGGCGGAACCGACGAAGCCATAAAGAACGATGCCAGCCTGTTGCGTAGTCATTACTAAACCCACTGAACCCTTATCAGTCAAACAGGGATGACTGGAAGGCAGAAGGAAATAGACTTCTATTTGCTATTCTATCTGCTCCAAACACGCAACACAGTGTTACCTATAGGTGATTAAACGGTCCTGCAAATTAGAAACACAAAAAGCACACACACACACACACACACACACTTAATGTTTAAGTCCTGACTTAAGTTCATGGAAACCGCAATCGCTAGAAAAACAATAAGACTATAGAACTTAAAACTTAACCCAATTAGATGAAACCCCAAATGCGTTGAACATAAAACGCACAAGAAGGAAGTCAACGACCCAGCAGTAATACTCATACTCATACTCATACTCACACACACACACACACCGCCCTGATGCTGAGACGAGGGGCTGGCTGTGGTCTCCGAGGGTCTGGATGTAGGAGACAGCAGTGCCTACTAGTGCCTTGCTCATCTGCTGTCCGACTTGTGGTGAATTCCTCCTCCTCCTGTAGCACATTGTCCATTGGACCAGGAAGCGGTGTCCCGTTTCACTTGCCTGACTACAACGTGACGTCATTGTACAACAACGCCCACGAGGTTGGTCCACGTTCGTTTGTAAAAGAAAGCCTTATCGGTGCTTTCTTTTAACGTGTCTCATTGTTTCCTCAACAGTAGGACAGTAGGAAGTATTTAAGTATTTCGTTTGTTAAGTTTGATGTGATTTTTTTTTTGCAGAATCTAAATTCATTTGAAGCATTCATTGGATAGTGCATAGCCCTGATACCCTGAATACTTACCTTATTATGCACATATCTCACACATTCACACACTCGATAAGCAAGTACTTTCATGACCATTTTTATATCTAGAAGACTGTCTTTTAGCCACTGTAAACTGTACATTATATATTGCCATGCACTTTACTGCTAAATTTGCACTCTGGTTAGATGCCAAATTATTTTTCGCTGTACTGTACTTGTGCTGTGCAATGACAACACATGTGAATCCAATACAAATAAATGCAATTATTAGAAAAAGTTTTATTGCCAAAAATTGTTCTGCACAAAACCCATTCATTGAAGGGGAAACAATTCATAAAAGTCAATAAGATTAAAAAAAAAATGCATTTCCAATACAGCCCAAAAATAATAAGCCATCATGTCAACAACATGAACAGATAAAGACATAATATTCTGATCCATGGGTCTTGCCCTGGCGGCTACATCCCATGCCGCTTAATATGATGCTGTAGTTGGTGGCTGTTGGACAAGATCCGTCCGCAGAGAGTGCAGCTGAACCTCCCGTCTTCTGCAATCGGACGTGGGGAGTCGGCAGCGTGCTCCACGGTCGTACCTGGTGACAAGAAACAACCCGGACACAGTCCAGCACTGAGATACGCAAGAACGTGTGTGTGTGTGTGTGTGTGGCACCTTCTCTCTCCTGTCCGAGGATTAAGAACATATTGGCCATTCATTGATATAAAATGCTGTGGTCCAACATCATCCATGTGTTTAGTCCATGTTTGCCGTTTAATCCCAACATTAAAGGAGTCATGTTATGGGAATGGGGAGTAAGCGTTCCAATGTACTTGTTACAAATGGCCAATATATTTCAGGTGAGCCATCCTAGATCTGGCTGGCCACTCCCACTTTGTGATGTCACCAAGTCACAGACTATTTTAGTCGCATGACAATTTTGAAATGGCACACCTGGTAGCATAATGTATCCATTACCTTACATTAGTCATTTAGCAGACGCTTTTATCGTCACCAGTATTTCATTCATAACAAGTCTCCAAGAACTGAACCAGTGCTCAGGTAAAAATACAATCAAAGTTCAGGTAAAAGTACAGTAAGGTAAAAGAACAATAAGTTGGCAAACAATATATAACAATATCTAGAACAATATCCCCTTTTAAAAAACAGCTACCGACGTCACCATGATCACAACCACTGAACATTATCTCACTCTTACCGTTGGAAGACATCGTTTGAGCTTGCGGTGTGCCTCCGTCACCTTGGATCGGACGCTTGTTTACGGGAGTCCCTTCTGGTGCATCCCGCCTCTGTGGCAGGTCACAGAGAGACTCGTTTGCAGCGTCTGGCGCCCCCGGCGTGATCGCCGTCTGGTTTCGCGGGCTGAGGTAGACATTCTCAAGTACGGGCATCTCAAGTGTCTCTGGGCTCTCCAGCCCATCCTCACATTTGTGCCTGTGAACCTGCTGCTCCTCCAGGTTCAGGAGCGGTTTTTCCAACAGCGTTTCGGCGTTTTTAACGCGTGTGGCTTCAGAGGTGGTGGAGGACTTTTGAGCTTCCGTGTCCAGTAATGACTCGTCTTTATGCGCGGGTCTCCCATTGGGGACCTTGTTACGAGATGTACACATTGTTCCCTTGTCACCCAACTCAGAGACCTTGCCCTGAAGCTCTTTGTCGCCCCCAAGCTGGGGGCCCTTTTCGTCGCCCCCAAGCTGGGGGCCCTCTTCGTCGCCCCCAAGTTGGGGGCCCTCTTCGTCGCCCCCAAGTTGGGGGCCCTCTTCGTCGCCCCCAAGTTGGGGGCCCTCTTCGTCGCCCCCAGGCTGGGGGCTCTCGTTGTCGCCCCTAGGCTGGGGGCTCTCGTTGTCGCCCCCAGGCTGGGGGCTCTCGTTGTCGCCCCCAGGCTGGGGGCTCTCGTTGTCGCCCCCAAGCTGGGGGCCCTCTTCGTCGCCCCCAAGCTGGGGGCCCTCTTCATCGCCCCTAGGCCGGGGGCCCTCTTCATCGCCCCTAGGCCGGGGGCTCTCTTCGTCGCCCCTAGGCCGGGGGCCCTCTTCGTCGCCCCTAGGCCGGGGGCCCTCGTCGCCTCCCTCAGGCCGAGGGCCCTCATCGCCTCCCTCAGGCCGAGGGCCCTCATCGCCTCCCTCAGGCCGAGGGCCCTCGTCGCCTCCCTCAGGCCGAGGGCCCTCGTCGCCTCCCTCAGGCCGAGGGCCCTCGTCGCCTCCCTCAGGCCGAGGGCCCTCGTCGCCTCCCTCAGGCCGAGGGCCCTCGTCGCCTCCCTCAGGCCGGGGGCCTGGTTCCTGGTGATCCAGGTTCAGCTGTCCTACCAGCTCATGGTTCCTCAGCACCTGGACGAGACACATGGAACCACTGAACGATAATCACACTTCATTTAGGCTTTTTCAAGCTACTTGCTACTCTTGCCTGAAGACGTGACAAAATGAGGGAATAACACGTCTCCCGTAAGGGGACAGGCAAAGCACTGTCAATCCATTAATAATGAATGAATAATCAAAATCATTCAAATGTGATGACTTGATGTATTTGACTAAACATGGGAAAACATTCAAGCCTACTAGCTCATACCACACACACACACACTCAACCAGAGAGGAGAGTCGGGAGTTGAAATCCCAATCCCCTCTTGACCCGTTCACAACCAGGAGGGCACAGCAGTCCAGAGACTCTTACCTGATGCTTATCACACAGGTGCGCCTCCAACTCGCTCAGCAGAGCACAGTCGAAGAAGCACAGGCGGCACTGGTACGGCCGGGCCGAGTGATGCTTCAGTGCGTGGGTGGTGAGGTTTGCAGCGCTGCCGCAGGTGAAGGTGCACTCGTGGCAGCGGAAGACGACACCTACCAGGTATCGGGAGAGGTGGGGTCTCCGTACCTCCATGGGGACCACCCGTTCCTCTGTGGAATGGAGCACTCCATTTACGCCACAGCCTTCAACTCAAATCCCATCCTGATGATCGGCCAATAGCGGTGTTTGCGTTATTCTTTCAATAACGAGACACCTCGGCCCGTGAGCAGTTTAGAATCGATTTACAAGGGTCCCTTGACCACACTAAAACAATACACTCAAAGCACCATAGAACATGTGGATAAAAAAAACCTATAGCATTATAGATATAGAGTAACCAATACGTGACCATTGTTGGCATAAGCAGAATAAACCCCTCCGACCTCAGCCTGGGCCTCTGGACCCCCCCCCACCCCGTGGTGGTTTATTCCTGACGTGACGCACCATGAGCCACGAGCAGCAAGTTAATACAGCGTTCATGTTGGCGTGTGCTTACGGCGATGCAGGACGACGTGGTCGATCATGTGGTTCTGGTTCTTGGTGTGGTAGAGGCAGAGGGGACAGCGAAGGGTTCTCTTGTGGGTCGGTTCCGTCGGGCAGGTAGAGTGACCCATCTTCTTGTGCATTTCCAGGGTTTTTCTAACAAACAACACGGGGCAGAGGAGAGGCAATATTGAAGGCTTTAACGTCGACAGGCGTAATTCACACCGTTTCACGGTTACATGAAACACCGGGACCGTGACCAGAGAATCAAAACTGAAATGTGCTTAGAAGGTTGTTTAGAAGGTCTGCCCCTTCTGTGGTCGGTTGACAAGGGAGTTTATACTATTAACTTTGTCTTAAAGGAATTAAACACTTTTGGTAATGTTACATACGCTGTGCAAGTAAAAAATGCAGGCTGTATTGTGACAGAATTGAAGTTGTCTTTAGGTTGTATCCCCAATAAGTTGTCGTTTGTTGCTATGAAACCAGGGCTTTCCTTCCCCACTGCTCAAGGACCATTTGGAGGATTAAAACATTAAAATCATGATGTGTGTGATGTGCGTGGGGGGGGGGGGGGGGGGGGGGTCTGTACCAAACAAACATGTTTTCTTACATCTGGTAAAAACAATGTGCAGGCCAGGGGCATCTCTGGAGCACATCATTTAGAACCGTGTTGTACATTGTGCCCACATCAAAAAGTCACAGCTTCCTGCGATTTGGACATTGCACTTTTTCCGCCATATCGCGATCCCGACACTATTCCAATGAATCGTTGTGGCCCCTGATGAACACACACACACACACACACACACACACAAGCGGCGCACCTGATCCCAGTGAAGAAGCTGCAGTCCCTGCAGCGCAGCAGCCTCCGGCCGTGGATGTTGGTGTAGTGTCGTCGGAGGCTCGACTGGTGCTCACTGAAGAAGTCGCAGAACTCGCAGTGGAGCAGCTCGACGTCGGGCAGAACCGGAGCCACGCTGCTGCTGCCCGGCGCCATCGACCTGTAATGACTCAGCTGCCTCTGGACTTCCGCAGGCTCCAAGTACACGGAGTCTGTAACAGAGAAATGTAACATTATCACAATCATACAGGATGTACATACACAGTCTGGAACAGAGAAATATAACATTATCACAATCATACAGGACGTACATACAGAGTCTGGAACAGAGAAATATAACATTATCACAATCATACAGGACGTACATACAGTGTCTGGAACAGAGAAATATAACATTATCACAATCATACAGGACGTACATACAGAGTCTGGAACAGAGAAATATAACATTATCACAATCATACAGGATGTACATACAGAGTCTGGAACATAGGAGTGTAACATTATTACAAACATACAGGATTTACATACAGTCTGGAACATAGGAGTGTAACATTATTACAAACATACAGGATTTACACAGACTCTGTAACATAGAAATATAACCATCTCTGCAACCACCAACATCATTAAACTAAAGAGAAAACTATTGGTGAACACTATTACATTAAAGAGGAAATTACCAACACCATTACACTAAAGAGGAAGCTACCAACACATTACACTAAAGAGGAAACTACCAACACATTACACTAAAGAGGAAACTACCAACACTATTACACTAAATATGAAAACTACCAACACCATTACACTAAAGAGGAAACTACCAACACATTACACTAAAGATGAAAACTACCAACACCATTACACTAAAGATGAAAACTACCAACACCATTAAACTAAATATGAAAACTACCAACACCATTAAACTAAATATGAAAACTACCAACACCATTACACTAAAGATGAAAACTACCAACACCATTACACTAAAGAGGAAACTACCAACACCATTAAACTAAATATGAAAACTACCAACACCATTACACTAAAGAGAAAACTACCAACACCATTACACTAAAGAGAAAACTACCAACACCAGTACACTAAAGAGAAAACTACCAACACCATTACACTAAAGAGAAAACTACCAACACCATTACTGTACTGTAAGAGAAAACGTGGAACTCACGTTTTATTTTGGTTGCGTGTGGAGGTGAGAGTGAAGCGTCCTCCGGGGAGTCTGGAGGGAGATGGGAAGCTGCTTTAGGGCTGCTCTCCTCTTCCTCAGAGCACTTGGATGGGCAGAGACTCGTAACGCCTGGAGCAAAAACATGTGTAACATGTAGGGCATTAGGATTGAATTATCTGTATACCACCGATGTAGACATATCATATTGTATGCTGTATCTACGGCACGAATGACAATACACGATAAGGTTAGTTACACTACATAGAGCCTGTAGTGGTCTACCGAGAGGTTTTGCTCACCTGAGTGCTTGATCCTGAAGTGGCTCTTGAGCAGACACAGTACGTTGGTGCGATAGGAGCAGATGCAGCAATAGAAAGGTTTGAGAGTCCAGGGCCGAAAGCTGGTGTGACTATTGAAGCTTCAACAACGGGGGTCGTCAATAGTTATAAATCAATCAATGGGTCGATAACAAAAGATAAAAGACATTTCAGACAACTTCAAATAGCCAGAATACAGACTGATATCAAATAAGTCAAATGGGAGTGCTGTTCAAGATCAACCAAATCAATACATAGAATATGGAGCATGTTTGGTACGTCACGCAAACTACAATTATTCCAATTAAAATCCTAACAAAATGCCTAAACTTTCTTTGCGTTCTCATCTCAACAGTCCTCATGTTTTATTTCACATGAAGCAATACGTCACTTGAATGGAACACATGATGGTTTCTTCCTGATAATTAAGGGGAGGGGTGTTTTACTCGTCTTGGCCTGTTATATCTTACCAATGCACTTTACTGCAACATTTGGTTAGATGCCAAATACCGTTCAATGTACTGTACTTATATAAATTAGAATCTAATCTAAAATAAAGTACAAATAAAAATGAATTTGACAAAAAACGTCCACCTACACGTCTTCTGGCAAGGCCCCGGGCCGCGGGGCCGGCGGCCGAGGAGCTGAAGCGGTGTCATGGCTGCACACGTGAACGCAAAGATCCTTGGCGGAAGTGAACCTGCGGCCGCATTGTTTACAGGCCTGAGCCTCCTCCTGGAGCGCCGGGCCGGTCCGGAGCTCCGTCCCGTCGCACTGGGAGTAAAATCAAAACCCAAAACACCAGGTAGATTGTCGGAGCTGGATAAACACAACCAATACTGGGAATAATGTCGTTTTATTAACATACTGCATAGAAGAAATACCAACACCTTGTTGTGAAGACAACACGTTAGTTGAAACTAATATCATGATAACCCTAATAAACTATATCAGAATATTGAAATTGAACACACCAAAGGGGGGGCTTACCTGAATGGAAGTGGTTGCTGCCACATGGGACCCTTCCACGGTCTTCCTCCTTCGCTCTTGGTGCTCATCCAAGTGGCAGCACAGCTCCTTAAGGCTCTCCAGTCGGACACTGCATTGGCGACACGTGTAGCTAGCCACTGCAATCTTCACGGACGAGCAGTGGCGCACACTAAAGTCCATTTTAATATGGTTCCGGTGAAAACTGGTATAGTGGATGCTGAGCTGGTTGTAGGAGCTGAACATCTTTAGCTTTTTACACTTTTTACACTGAAATGAGTCGTGATCTTTGAATACTTCAGGACCTTCAACTCCATGAGCCTTTGTGTAGTGGGAGACAAGGTATGATCCTCTGGAAGCCACATATTTACAGAGCCTACAGTTATAGCCCACACCAGTGCGTTCCATTGCAGATGCGTTGAATTGGACTGCATGACTCAATCTATAGTGCTTAGTAAGATGCTTGGCCCATAATGCTACATATGAACAAATGGAGCACTTGAATACATGACGCTTGCTTTTGTTTCCCCTGCAAGACTTGACATGTTTAGTGAAGGCATCTTTGCCTTTGTATACGTGTTTGCAGTATGGACACTTCCTCGGCCCAGGTTGGTTCTTCTGCAACCCTGAGCCCTGAGCACCTAGGTATTTAGCTCGTAATTGTTTTGTAAGCGCACATTTAGAAGCTGGTTCGGGGGAACTTGGCACATCATTGCTATGGTGTTCACTGTAGTGCACATTCATTTTTTCCAAGGAGTGATGGACTTCCTGGCAGAGCTGACACAGGTATCCACCAAGTCGGACTCTACCAGGGGCGCGTCTTTTACTCTTACAGTCTTGAGGGAAAAGTGCTTCGACACTTTCAAATCCTTGAGCGGTGAGCTTTTTGGTTGAATGCTTCTTTAGGTAGTGACTGGCAATTCTGTCCGTTGTCGTATGCACATATCTACAACACGGGCACTTGAAGACTAAACTAACAAGCGTGTCACCTGCATTTGCAGCAGCCTCATCATAACCGTTGACCGTTGGTGGACTTAGTGATTCGTTAATGTGTTTCATTCCATAGTGAACACTGAGTCCGTGTTGCGTACTAAAGGAGGCAGTGCAGACACGACACATGTAGGGTTCGGAAGAAGGAGTAAGTAGGAGTGGAAGACTGGTCCAGTGGTCCTCGCTTTCAGATCCCTGAGATGGGACTGGAGACTCAACGTGAATTGGCTTTTTAGAGGTGGCATCCGTGGGAGGAGCATGTAGACACTCGATGATGCGACTTAGGCTAATGGTTTGGGATTTGTGCTTTTGTTTGCAATGCTCATGGACCTTTTCCGCAGACTTGTCAGAGAAAATGCACCACTGGCAGTAATAACCTTCCTTTATAAATCCTTTATCAAAAGCTGTTCCTAAAATCCTCGCCTCAGTTTGATTAATAAGGTGTTTTCTCCTTGCATGCTTTTTGAAAAGATACACACTTGAAACAGCATATGCACACTTTTTTTTTGGGCAAATGAAGGGATGATGCATAAAGGGCTGGATTTCATTCTTTTCCGTCTGTTCTGAAACTGGGATAGAGTTTCCAGGAAGACTAGTTTGCACATTTTCAATTTCACTTTGCACAAGGGATGGAGGGTCCACTGAGACTTTGAGAATTTGATTAGCCTCAAATTTCAACTGTTCTTCACGGGGTTGGTCATAAACTTCAGCAGTATATGCCAATACTAGCTCTCTTGCGGGCCTCGTCACTTTTTTGCTTACAGAATGAGAATCCTTCCGATGTTCCAAAACCCTAGTCACTAACTTGTTAGCATAGTTGCAGATGTAACAAAAGAACATGCCCTCCCCCTGCAGAATTGGAAGAGGCAGACCAGAGGACAAAACGGTAATGCCATCATTTTGAGATTTCGATTTCTTCATTCGTCTGTGAAGTGACGCCGTGTAAATGGAAATTGCGTTAGCTGTAATTTTACATTTGTGTCCGAGGCTATGGTGAATCAACATCGCTTTCAAATAACGGTTCCCGTAGTGGCACGTGGGACAAAAGAACCATTTCTTCAAACGGTTTCCACCAGACGCCTGGTCTTTCACCTCCTTTTTTATGGTCTGCTGCTCACAGTCCACTTGGTCCTTTAAGCCATCAGAAGAGGCTTCTGCTCCACTGGACTTGTCCTTCGTTTTCTCTGAAAAATCTGAGGAAGCATTTTGATGAGAAGAGGCCATTGGCTTATCTGTCTGATTTGGTGAATTTATGTTGAGATACTCTGATTTGGTATCAGAGAGAAAACATCTGGAATGTTTGATTTGATCCAGAGTCACACTTAAATTAACATGGTGTTTTTGGTAGTGCACAAGCATGGCAACAACAGACTTGTGACCAAATGCGCATGAATCACACTTGTAAAATTCTACTTGGACGGGAGGTTGTTTTGAAGGATTAGCTTCCAGTTCTTCAGTTGGGGCGATGTCAGTGTTTCCATGGGGTTCTTTGTGGTTCACTTTATCGTTGGGCGACGTATAGTCTTCCTCATCATCACTAAAATCAAGCGATAATCCACAGCTCTCTTGGAAGTGTGATTTTCCTGTTGGCAATTGTATCTTTATTAAACCTTGCTTCAGTTTCTTAGGAGGAATGGCAGAGTTATCAAGGACGGTCTCCGCCCGGTCGGTAAGTAATTGAGTGTCCATTTCACTGCGATTGGTGTATGGTGCTGAATAATCCTTGGTTTGATAGACCAGATAACGTTTTTGTGTGATTAACGTTTTCTTTGCAGTATTTGCTACCCGTATGTCGTTGGGTGACTTCACATTAGCCACAGATGATATGGTTAAGCACTGCGTGATCTTTCTCTTTTTTGTTTGGGCTGCTTCATCACATGCATCTCTCGAGGTGGACTCAGCCGTATGGAAAGTGCGGTTCTCCACATCCTTTTTCACACTGCCTTTACTCAACATGCCAGGTATTACCTTTTCCTCAGGCAGCGATGTCGATGCACAAATGTCTCCCGGGTTGTCATTTTTCGGTTCAACGTTTTGTGCAGCATCATCCGTTGCTGATGAGGTGGCGTGTCTGAGAGCATCGTAAACATCCAGCTCATGGACCTTGTCCAGGTGTTCCAACAGCACCAGCTTAGACGTGAAGATGAGGACACAGTGACTACACTGGTACGACTGGACTGGAGTCTGTCGTGGGACATTGCTGGTCAGGTGGCCCCACTGGCCAGAAACACTTCTTGAATCTAGGAGGGATTAAAAGAGAACTCTCAATGTTAACACCTACAATTGACAAAACCACTTTCAAAACCGGTATATCAATACATGCATGCATGCATACATACCTGGTTGCATGCTTCTGCACGTACACACACACCCGGCGACGAAGAGAGACAATCACGACTGGTACCTAAAAAAAAAACAATAAATACTCAGCAGTTGACATTGACACATGTACTGTCGTTCCATCTCGACTAGGGGGAAAACAACACCTTCGAATTAAGACGTTTAAAATGGAGAGTACAAGAGAGAGATGTGTGCACCGGTCAACCCTTCCTACGGTCCCCGGTCATCCATGTTTACGTTTATCTGAATCTACTGGCGGTACTCACAGAGACGACGAGGTTACGGTGTGTGCAACATCTCCATTTTTTTCGTCCAATGATCGATTGGATCGATAATGCGTTTAGTTTCGTTTATCACCGCCGAACCGAGCGAAGTTTGTCTCCATCGCCGTCCCGCGAACAGGCAGCACGCGCAGCCACTTCCGCCACACCAACAACGCGTCAGGTTAATATTTCCGTTAAATGTGTGCCACAAAAAATCAACATTGTTTAGAGAAACTCCTGTATATACCGATACTTATACATACTATTAATATATATGTATATATATAAAGGCATTTGGTAGATCGGCACAATGGGCCAGGTGCCCAAGCACTCTTGCAACACACACTCGTACATTAAGAGATGTAGGATATCGCATCGTTTTAAAAAGTCACTTGAAATAGACATGCATGGGAAAATGTCGCCATGGTTTTGTTATATTGAATCATTGTTATTATTCAATACTTCATTTTGTTTTTTTAGAGACAGCACGACGCACAAAACACTCTCTGGTGCACACGGCCGCATGCGGCAGGCCCAGGCAATGCTGTTGTTTCCCCCCGGACTGTTTTATCTGAAACACCCATCGGAAGTGGTAACCGTTCTGTATTAGATTAGATTAGATTAGATTATGTGTAGTTTAGTGTAGTGGGTCAAATCATTTCACTTTTGTAGAGTTTTCTTCCGTCCTCGACATGACTGTCCGTCCGCCGACCCACGTCGTCGTCGTAAGGTCTGCTTTGTTTTTAACGTTCACTGCTTGGCATTTCTATACAAACCACCTGTCTGTCTGACATTATAGAGCTGTATCCCAACCAGCTGTCTGTCTGACATTCTAGAGCTGTATCCCAACCAGCTGTCTGTCTGACATTATAGAGCTGTATCCCAACCAGCTGCCTGTCTGACATTATAGAGCTGTATCCCAACCAGCTGTCTGTCTGACATTATAGAGCTGTATCCCAACCAGCTGTCTGTCTGACATTATAGAGCTGTATCCCAACCAGCTGTCTGTCTGAAATTATAGAGCTGTATCCCAACCAGCTGTCTGTCTGAAATTATAGAGCTGTATCCCAACCAGCTGTCTGTCTGAAATTATAGAGCTGTCTCCCAACCAGCTGTCTGTCTGACATTATAGAGCTGTCTCCCAACCAGCTGTCTGTCTGACATTATAGAGCTGTCTCCCAACCAGCTGTCTGTTTGACATTATAGAACTGTATCCATACCAGCTGTCTGTCTGACATCATAGAGCTGTATCCCAACCAGCTGTCTGTCTTACATTATAGAGCTGTCTCCATACCAGCTGTCTGTCTGACATTATAGAGCTGTGTCCGAACCGGCAATGCACGTTAAAACCAATTTCACCAGGTTGTCTTTTAGGTTCAAGTTTGTATTTACTACATTAAATGGCAAGCTCTGTCTGCTTCTGTGCCCTTGAGTGTCACACAGACACAGCATAGCTCTTCTTCACGACAATATGTAATGACAAAAGAGAACCATTGTAAGCAGAACTGCTGTGTTGCATGGGCACTGCAGCGCCATTGTGTGTAATAATACCTATGGTGGCTTCTTTTTTGTTTCTCCCAGTCAATGCATTCACTTTTGACCTCCACACACGGCACCATGTTTACGGTTAAACTAAGCAATCACCTCAGTGCCTTGAAGAGGATCCACTACTACAGGACCTGCTTTACCCAACTCTCTGCACTCTCTCGCTGCTCGGTGGCCAAGGACCAGAGCAACAGAGGTCCCCCTGGTGGTCCCAGCCGGACTGCGTTTCTGCCGTCTGCCAGACCACTGGCGGGAAAGGAATGGAGAAGACCATTCAGTGTTTCGGCTGCAGCCATCGTCAACCAGGCGCCAGCCTCAGTCCAACCGTACCTACGGTTAATGAGACTGGACAAACCCATAGGTATCTAAATGGACTGCGTCTTCAAACCACTAGTCAAAGCACCTTTCAATAAGTACCTCACATTCACCCATTCATACACACATTTATAGCCAGGTTATAGTTAGGCGTCTCGACACTTGGAGGAGCCTGGGATCGAACCAGCAACCTTGTGGTTTCCAGGTGACCCCTGACCTACTGCCCAGAGTGGATTTCCACTCTCCTTTCTATTGCCAAGTTTTGTGGTTTGTTGAAGCGTCAGCTATTCCAAGCTGTTTAGAGCTGGCTCTCCAAGATGTCCTACCAGAGAACCTCCTTAATCCTTCTAACGTTAAAGGAATTGCTCATTGCTAATCAGAAAATCATTGATCTGGCATATCAGCATGGTGGTTCGATAAGATTTGAATGCATGGTGACAAATGTGTGAAAGTTGGATAAACTTTTAAGTTCAACCTTCTCAAATATTATTGTCTGGGATCAATAAAGTAATCTAATTTTAACGGCATGTTCAAGGACAGTTTCAGTAGGCAGTGTGCCTACTGAACTGCATTACACTATCATACTTTTGCTGCACTTTCTGGACTCATTACAGTTACTGCACTTTATTGTTGTTTTTATTGTGTACAGTATCGGTATAGTGTTGTAATGTATAAGTATAGTACTATATAGTACATAGTATTGCGTATAGTGCATATATTGTAGGGAATTCATACTGCGGGAGGGAATGGGGAGTTTGCATTCCATTGTACTTTTTTGCATATGGCAAATAAAAACAAAATAATATTAAATTGTGCATCGTGTTTGGGTTGCAGGGACGTGGCTGTTGTATCTCCCATGCACCTGGAGCATCGGCCTGGCAGCAGACCCGGGTTGCCTCCCCCACCTGGGCCTGCTGACCCTGTTCGGTGTCGGCGCTGTGCTCATGAGAGGAGCCGGCTGCACCATCAACGATATGTGGGACAAAGACTTTGACCGAAAGGTGTGACACACGCGTTAACGCACGCACACGGCTGTGTTATTTTTGCTGTTTTCTTCTGTTGTATCCCAAAATATTACATGTATAATAATTTGACATACAATTCATGCAAATGCAAAGCACATATTGCTTTGCATTTGCATGGACTGTTATTTTGGAATATGGAATGAGGTTTTGGTTTTAATCAAAAAGGTACAGGTGCTAAAATGGTGCTTTTACACCAGCATGATGGACATGGCTTTTAAAGCAGTAAAAGAAGACTTGTTTCCCACATAATGAGTGAGCTGACTGGATGGTCAGGTGTCCAGGACGGTCACCAGGCCCATTGCTGCAGGGGACGTCTCCCAGTGGCAGGCTCTGGTGTTCCTGGGAGGACAGCTGTCTCTTGCCCTAGGGGTGCTGTTGTGCCTCAACTATTACAGGTAACAGTGTTTATATTGCAGTGCAATGTTTAGCTTTGATTCAGATCACTTTAGAGATGTCTTTTAAGTAAGACACCTCGCCCCTTTCTGCTCCCAACTAGCTGGCTGTTGCCCTGCATGGTTGACGGTGTACTTCAGTGTATGAATGTGTGTATGAATGGGTGAATGTAAGGCACTAATTGTAAAGCACTTTGAGTGTCCACAGGCTACAAAAACGCTATATAAACACAGCCCTTTTATCAATTGAGGCCTTCAATGTTTTACCTTGCAGCATAGCTCTCGGAGCGGCTTCGTTGTCTCTTGTGGTCACCTACCCGCTGATGAAGAGAGTAACCTACTGGCCTCAGCTCGTCTTGGGTATGCAACACTCAGTGAATAACTACCAGGTCAACCATATCCAGACATGCTACGGCCTCTGAAGCGCTGTTGATGATCCCTTCTCTTCTGTCGGCTCTGTTCCAGGGCTGGCGTTTAACTGGGGGACGCTGCTGGGGTGGTCCGCCGTGGCAGGCTCTTGCGATTGGTCTGTCTGCCTTCCCCTGTACTTCTCTGGAGTGATGTGGACCCTGATATACGACACCATCTATGCTCATCAGGTGAAGATGAGTGTTGGATGACATATGGGCTGATGATTGAAGAGTATAATACAGGAAGCAGTGTTTGTTGTTGTAATCACTTACAACCTGTCACTGTGGATCAGTGCATTCACTGCATCTCATGACTATGGAAACTAAATGTGAACTATATTCACCACTAAATGTAAACTACATTTACCATTGATCTACAATCCAAGGTGAGGGGACCACAGATCATAGTGAAATACTTAGACTGTTTGATACTTAACACAGTATTGTCATTACCCTGTTTGATGTAGTTAAAATGTACTTAAAATCTAGGGCCTTATTTGACTTATTGTCCTTTTACCTGATCGTATTGTCCTGCACTGGATCTGCTCTGGTTGAGAAGGAAATGCACTTATGGATTCTGGTGACTAGTAGTTCTCTTGCCTACCTGTGGAATTCAAGATGATTTTTATTTGCCATTTGCAACAAGTACTATGGAATGTTTACTCCCCATTCCCTCCCGCAGTATGAATTTCCTACAACAATACTAAACTAAAAGGGTTAGACTGACCCCTGAATGACCGTAATGTAAGTTGCTTTGGAAAAAACCATCTGCTAAATGACTGTAATGAAATGTATTCATGCGATGCAATGGAGAAGATCCCGAATGCTGTTTTGTAGTGATGACTTCTGATTCCAGTCGTTCTCTGCCCCGGTGGCCAACTGTAGGACAAGGACGACGACGTCAAAATCGGTGTGAAGTCTACCGCCCTCGCGTTCGGGGAGCAGACCAAGCCGTGGCTGATGGGCTTCACGGCGGCCATGATGGCGGGGCTGAGCGTGGCCGGGGTGAACTGTGAGCAGACCCTGCCCTACTACCTGACGCTGTCCGCTGTGGCCACTCACCTGGCCCATCAGGTAGGCCCCTGGCTGGGTAGCTGTAGAGCCAGTGACTGCTCCATCTGGGGACTTTTAATTAGAAAACGTTGAGCAAATCCTTTTGTCTTGAATTGTAGTTCTGAAATATTACTCTTTCCCCGCCCCCTAGATTTACACACTGGATATCAACAAGCCAGAAAACTGTTGGAAGAAATTTGTGTCAAACAGAAACCTGGGCGTGCTGCTGTTCTTGGGTATAGTGGCAGGCAATTTATGGAAGGAGAGGAGAGAGACTTTATTGCAAGACGAAGAACTGCAAACGTCTTGATGAAGATGATCTTGTTTTTCACACTTTCTTCAAATCTTCATCAGTCTACAGGGTCATTCTACTGTGTGAGTTTAGTGATTTTACCATAGAAAATGATTACAAGGTGACAAATCAGTCTGTAGACTGACTGGTCAGTTGAATCCTCAAAAGGAGCTATTTATAAATGCTTAATGAAGGGATTTGTATTTTATAGAAAATACATCATCGTTAACACAAGAAATAAATGTGAATTGTTAAAAGATGGTATTTATTGATATTATTAATATGATTGATTTATTGAGGGTTTTTTCATGGGTAAATATGATAAATACAAATTATTAAAGGTTCTGTACAGAACCGATCAACAAATTGCATCACTACTAATAAAAATATGTATTTGTACCATACATAACGTGTCTAAGAATCAATTCTAGCTTTAATAAGAAGGCAAACAAAACAGAGCCACATTAAAAAGTGGAAACAACAGAAACAGTACATCGACGACAAAACCCTCAACCAAAAGGACAACACAGGTGATGACCGTCTGCGTGTGAGCCCAGACGGTCACCTTCGCCCAGGTGGAGGTCAGCCTTGCTCCCACGTACCTGTGCAGACCGTAGTCTGCCTTCATCGCTGTCGCCCAGCTTAAAAACCCCACAGATCACGAGCAAGGGGCAACGCTCGCACCGACGGAAGACCAGCCTCCGGAGCCAGTCGACGTCTCCGTGGTCCAAGGATCTCCATCCGAAAGGCCGCTTCAGTTGGAAGCGAGGGCGCCCATGAGATCCCCTCGAGGGGGGCTAAACCCCGCGGTGACGTTGACACTCGCTGGTCCTCCAGTGGGAATAATAACACATCCTCGGAGACGGAGCCAGGCCCCAGGTCCACAGGAACTCACAGACTCGCTGGTCTGATGCAACAGTGTCTCCTCCACACACCCCACAAACTGGCTGTAGTGGTGAAGTTGAGGACGTAGCCATACCGTGTTTCCACTAAGCTGTTTTGAGGGCTGGTGAGAGAGAGCGAGAGAAGGAAGGGGATCCAACTTGTGCAGTGGCCTGTGGCAGCTTTAAAATATCCTGCTGCGGTACCGGAGACTGCACAGCAGGGGGGAGTAGAGATTGTGCCTAGAGTGGTTGCGGTCCTTTATGATGGAGGTTGCCTTATTCCGACATCTGGTCTTAAAGATCTCCTTGAAGCATGGGAAAGTACACCCGGTGATCTTTTCCACCGCCCTCACGACCCTCTGGATGGCTTTTTTGTTCTGTGCAGTGGTGCTGTACCACACAGTGACGCCACTCGTCAGTGTGCTCTCTACGGCGCTACGATAGAATTTCACAAGCCAATATGTGCTTGTGCGCTTCTCCTGAGGCACCGCAGGGCACAGAGGGTGAGAGAGGTGGGCCTTCTGTAGCATGACCGACCTCCCGGAGGTCCACACCAGGTCGTCTGAGATCTCGGCTGCCTTCCCTGCCTTCACCCTCCTGAAGATTCTGCGGACCTCGGACTCGGCCAGTTGTAGAACGTAGTCCAGGCTGATGTTCAAGTGGTTGGTCGGCTCATGGTCCCTTTCAAAGCGAGCGAAAAACTAGTTTAGCTGGTCTGGTAGGGTAGGGTCGTTGTTGGTGACTGCCCCTGAGCTCCCCTTGTAGTTGGAGAGGACCCTCAGACCTTGCCACATACGTCTGGTGTCAGAGCCCCCGAACTGTAATTCCAATTTGTTTTTCTAATCCAATTGACCCTTCTTGATGGCTTTTCTGAGTTCCTTAAGTTTGTTCCATGTCAGCATTCATCCATGTTTGCGGTTCGGAAATGAGCGAACACACCTGGTCGGGATGCATTCTTCCCCTAGCCTGTTAATTTTTAACAGGCTAGTGGAATTATTTAGACAAACATTGGTGGAGGTTGCCTGCCCTGTACTGGATGAGCAGGTGTCAGCAGGTCTGCCACAGCATCTGCATCCAGGACACCCAGCCATGCAGAGGGCCGGGACGGGGGGTGCACACAGCAGTGTGAACACGGAGGTGGCGATGAACACGACCAAGCTGTAGACGCGCATGGCCAGAGCACATCCCCCAAGGCATAGGTAGAGTTACCTGATTTTGATGAAGTTAAATAATGATAATAATAATAATAATAATACATTTAATCGATATAGCGCCTTTCAATGGACCCAAGGCCGCTTTACAGAGGGGTAAAAAACAAAACAAACAAGCAAACAGCTAAGGTAAATAAAGTAAATAAATAGAAGTAGCAGTGAAAGGAGGGCGAAGGGATGGGTTAGAGGTCAAAGGCCATGGTGCAAAGATGAGTTTTGATGGTTATTTTGAAAATGTCCAGGGAGGCTGCGTTGTGGATCTCTCCAGGAAGAGAGTTCCTGAGGGTGGGGAGGAGGTCTGTTAGGTACTGGGGGTATAGGGGTGGAGGAGGTCTGTTAGGTACTGAAGGGGTATAGGGGTGGAGGAGGTCTGTTAGGTACTGGGGGTATAGGGGTGGAGGAGGTCTGTTAAGTACTGAAGGGGTATAGGGGTGGAGGAGGTCTGTTAAGTACTGAAGGGGTATAGGGGTGGAGGAGGTCTGTTAAGTACTGAAGGGGTATAGGGGTGGAGGAGGTATGTTAGGTACTGGGGGTATAGGGGTGGAGGAGGTCTGTTAGGTACTGAAGGGGTATAGGGGTGGAGGAGGTCTGTTAGGTACTGGGGGGTATAGGGGTGGAGGAGGTCTGTTAAGTACTGAAGGGGTATAGGGGTGGAGGAGGTCTGTTAGGTACTGAAGGGGTATAGGGGTGGAGGAGGTCTGTTAAGTACTGAAGGGGTATAGGGGTGGAGGAGGTCTGTTAAGTACTGAAGGGGTATAGGGGTGGAGGAGGTCTGTTAGGTACTGAAGGGGTATAGGGGTGGAGGTGGTCTGTTAAGTACTGAAGGGGTATAGGGGTGGAGGAGGTCTGTTAGGTACTGAAGGGGTATAGGGGTGGAGGAGGTCTGTTAAGTACTGAAGGGGTATAGGGGTGGAGGAGGTCTGTTAAGTACTGAAGGGGTATAGGGGTGGAGGAGGTCTGTTAGGTACTGAAGGGGTATAGGGGTGGAGGTGGTCTGTTAGGTACTGAAGGGGTATAGGGGTGGAGGAGGTCTGTTAGGTACTGAAGGGGTATAGGGGTGGAGGAGGTATGTTAGGTACTGATGGGGTATAGGGGTGGAGGAGGTCTGTTAGGTACTGAAGGGGTATAGGGGTGGAGGAGGTCTGTTAGGTACTGGGGAGTATAGGGGTGGAGGAGGTCTGTTAGGTACTGAAGGGGTATAGGGGTGGAGGAGGTCTGTTAGGTACTGGGGGGTATAGGGGTGGAGGAGGTCTGTTAGGTACTGGGGGTATAGGGGTGGAGGAGGTCTATTAGGGACTGGGGGTATAGGGGTGGAGGAGGTCTGTTAGGTACTGGGGGGTATAGGGGTGGAGGAGGTCTGTTAAGTACTGAAGGGGTATAGGGGTGGAGGAGGTCTGTTAGGTACTGAAGGGGTATAGGGGTGGAGGAGGTCTGTTAGGTACTGAAGGGGTATAGGGGTGGAGGAGGTATGTTAGGTACTGAAGGGGTATAGGGGTGGAGGAGGTCTGTTAGCTACTGGAGGGTATAGGGGTGGAGGAGGTCTGTTAAGTACTGAAGGGGTATAGGGGTGGAGGAGGTCTGTTAGGTACTGGAGGGTATAGGGGTGGAGGAGGTCTGTTAGGTACTGGAGGGTATAGGGGTGGAGGAGGTCTGTTAGGGACTGGGGGGTATAGGGGTGGAGGAGGTCTGTTAGGTACTGGAGGGTATAGGGGTGGAGGAGGTCTGTTAGGGACTGGGGGGTATAGGGGTGGAGGAGGTCTGTTAGGGACTGGGGGGTATAGGGGTGGAGGAGGTCTGTTAGGTACTGGAGGGTATAGGGGTGGAGGAGGTCTGTTAGGTACTGGGGGGTATAGGGGTGGAGGAGGTCTGTTAGGTACTGGGGGGTGAGGGCATGGCGAGACATGTAGGTCAGGAGGAGTGGTTTATATTTGATGCAGAACTTGACCGGGATACATACTGGAGCCTATCCAGGGCTTTGCTGGGAACCCCGGACAGGACTCCATTGCAGAAGGAGGTGATGAAGGCATGGATGAGGGTTTCTACCACAGAAAATGATGCCCGGAGTCTCGAGATGTTTCTGAGGTGGTAAAAAGCAAATAGGGTTACTTTTTCGTTTTACAGCATTGAACTACAACCCAAAGGAAGAAATGTCGACCACACCAGGGCTGTGTAGTTCTATCGCTCTTTTCGGATGTCCACTGTTCTTCAACGACGCGATAAAAACAATATCACAAAAACTGTCTATAGTCTTTGCAGTCTGTAAATATAGCTGATATTCAAAATGTAATGTAGATAATAAAAACCCAACTGTCATGGAGAGATATCCTGGTGCAGCCAGAAAGTAGAACAACAATGAAAACATCTGTAGAACATTTGTGCACCAAAAGGAAATGCTGCTCCCAGGACCATTGGGTCTGTCAGGCTGAGAAGGCAGACCATTCCACTTGTATTTTACTACTACAACAAATGGTTCTACTTGTTGCTGTGGCATTGCTCTGTTGATTACTGACCCGAACTCCTCAGTGTAATCAAATCAAACCTGCTGGGTGCTCTGGTAGGTGATATACTTGGAACAGCAGGCAACGTGTGGATCCAGATTTAGGCAACTGTAGCCACGGGCAATTATTCAGATTCAGATTCAGATGACTTTATTTATCCTGAGGAAAATTAAGGTGCAACAGTTGAAACAGGGGGAATAAATGCACACAAAATATACAATACCTAAAAGCTAAAAACGAAATAACAACAAACTAACTAAACAAAACTAGTATAAACAAAATATAACTAAATGAAATCTAAATGTATTGATAGATGAATTGCACAATTTACAGTGTTATTACAGTAATACGTAGGTATATACAATACACAACAATACGTATAGTGCAAATTGGCAGTAATAAAATACTAATAAATAACAAATAAATGAATACTGAAAAAGTGACATGTGAAAAGTGAAAAGTGAAATTGAATTTACAGTGCAAAATTACAGTGAAAGGTGCGTTGACCAAAAAAGAATAATAACAGTGCGTTGGCCTCAGGTCACTGAGTCTCCACTGTCCCTCTCACGACCCGAGGTAGATGAATTATAGAGACTGATGGCCACAGGAAGAAAGGACTTCCTGTGGCGTTCTGTGGTGCACCTGGGTGGAATGAGTCTGTTGCTGAAGGTGCTTCTGTATGAGGTCAGCACCTGATGGAGAGGGTGAGAGTTGTTGTCAAGGATACTACGCAGCTTGCGCAGCATCCTCCTCTCAGACACCACCAACAAGGAGTCCAGCTGGACCCCCAGGATAGCGCCAGCCTTCCTGACAATCCTGCTGATCTTGTTGGCGTCTGCTGACCTCAACCTGCTTCCCCAGCACACGACACCGGAGAAGATGGCACTGGCTACCACAGACTGGTAGAACATCTTCAGCATCGTATTGCAAACGTTGAAGGACCGGAGCCTCCGCAGGAAGTAGAGACGGCTCTGGCCCTTCTTGTAAACAGCCTCAGAGTTCTTGGCCCAGACCAGTTTGTTGTCCAGGTGAACTCCCAGGTATTTTATTTAGATGTGTGTTGTTATGCTTCACATTGTGGTGATGGCAACACACACACACATCCACATCCACACACACACACACACACACACACACACACACACATCCACTATAATAGTAAAATAATAATATTCAATATTATGTAATGCAATATTATATATTCACTACTATTTCCCTACTGTTTACGATTATGTTTGTGGTTATTATTATTCAGTCAGTAAATATCCATGGCAGAGCTGTGCTCTGGTGTGGTTTACATCATCACTTATCCCATTATCAATACCTGATCGATGCTGTAGCCACAGTGTTTAAGATGCACAATGTTTTAATCGGTTTACTGCTGTATGATTCTAAAGGAAGACACGTGTGTTGTCAGACATTACGTTCCATTGTCACTAGGTTTCAGTATACTGTTTTGGGAGCATCAAAGTTGCGTCCACTGTCGGCCTACCAAAGCTTGTGTTTGTTTTTAATTACTTTAAAAATATATATTCTTGTTAATGGGCTACTTGCACTAAGCTGTGTGCTAACTAAGTATTTCCGGCTTCAAATAATGCGGCTCAGCCTGTTCCGGTGTATTTGTGTATGTGTTTACTTCCAACAAAATATTACCTCAGGAGCTACAGCTCTACCGAGGTAATATTTCGCCATGAATTCCCATAAGAAAATGTGTTTTCAAAAACAGGAGAAGAAATACTCCGAACATTGTTGTGTTCCGCTTTGTTCGGCATCATCAAAATGTATTTAATGGTATTTAGAGTTTCCATGACTTTCCAACCCTTCCCGACCTGAGAAGAACCCGACGCGGACATCCGATTCGATACCCGGTAACGTTGGACCCAAGTTGTGCTAGTCAGCTAACTGTTTGACATCGACCAAAGTAAACATCAGTTAAACTCTAAAGAATCCTATCGTAAGTCTTAATAAAAAGGTTAATGTACCTACTGCGTGACCGCTGCAGCCTGTCATGCATACGAGATGAGACATTGGCTTAGTTGTTACAGCTAACAGTATGTTGGAGACCGTGTATGATTGTATTTACTTTGTTTATTAATGACTGACATGATGTATATGTGTTTTTGTAAATAGATTTCCAAGCTATGACCACCTGATGGCGTTTTGGGGTTTGATTGAGCCTTCAATTGACTAAATGGTTCAGGTCTCCAGAGCCAAGAGCCTCCAGAGCACGTCCATAAAGGCTAAAGGACTCAGCCCCCCCTCCAGAAGGCTACCCTAAAGGACTCAGCCCCCTTTAAATACACCAGTGCAGTACAGCAACTCAGTTTCCCCCCATGATATGCAATTCTACGCAAAGGAGCAGCAGCTCTACTCCGAGTCTCTCACGAGTGACTGAGCTTCTTACCCTATCCCTCAGGGAGATACCAGCCACCCTTGTGAGGAAACTCATTTTGGCCGCTTGTATTCGCGATCTCGTCCTTTCGGTCATTACCCATTGTTCATGGCCATAGGTGGGGGTAGGAAAGAAGAGCTTTGCCTTCTGGCTCAGCTCTCTTTTGGTTACAACGGTGCACCCAATACCGCTCCCGCTGCACCTATTCTCCTGTTAATCTCACGCTCCATCCTCCCCTCACTCGAGAACAAGACCCCGAGATACTTGAACTCCTTCACTTGGGATAAGGACTCCCTCCCTACTTGGAGTATCCACCGGTTTCCTGCTAAGAACCATGGCCTCAGATTTGGAGTTGCTGATCCTCATCCCAGCTGCTTCACATTCCACTGCAAACCGATCCAGTGAGTGCTGAAGGTCACATACTGATGACGCAAACAGGACCACATCATCTGCAAAAAGCAGCGATTCAATCCTGAGCCCACCATACTGAAACCCCTTCCCTCCATGACTACGCCTTGAAATCCTGTCCATGAAAATCACAAACAGAATGGGTGACAAAGCGCAGCCCTGGCGGAGGCCAACACCCACTGGGAACAGGCCTGACTTACTTCCGAGAATCCGGACACAGCTCTAGCTTTAGGAGTACAGAGATTGGATGGCCCTCAACAGTGACCCCCGCACCCCATACTCCCGCAGCACCCCCCACAGTATTTCCCGAGGGACCCGATCATATTCTCCAAATCCACAAAACACATGTAGACCGGATGGGCATACTCCCAAGCCCCCTCCAGGATCCTTGCAAGAGTGAAAAGCTGGTCCGTTGTTCCATGACCAGGGCGGAATCCGCATTGTTCCTCTTCAATCTGAGGTTCGACTATCGGCCGAACCCTCCTTTCCAGCACCTTGGAGTAGACTTTCCCAGGGAGACTGAGTAATGTGATACCCCTGTAATTAGCACACACCCTCTGGTCACAGGCTACTGTCCTCTTGGCCTGTCGATACCTCGCAACTGAGTCCGGAGTCTCACTGGCTAACATAGCCCGGAAGGCCTCCTTCTTCAGCCGGACGGCTTCCCTGACCACCTGTGTCCACCACGAAGTCCGAGGGTTGCCGCCCCTTGAGGCACCAATGACCTTGAGGCCACAGCTCTCAACCGCAGCTTCGGCAATAGAAGCTTTGAACAATGACCACTCTGGCTCAATGCCCCCAGCCTCCACAGAGATGCCGGAAAAATTCTGCCGGAGGTGGGAGTTGAAGGTCTCCCGGACAGGGGCATCCACCAGACGTTCCCAGTTCACCCGCACTACACGTTTGGGCTTACCAGGTCTGTCCAGAGGCTTCCCCCACCATCTTACCCAACTCACCACCAGATGGTGATCGGTTGACAGCTCTGCCCCTCTCTTCACCCGAGATCACCCAGATGACACGATAACAAAATTGATCATTGACCTTCGGCCTAAGGTACTCTGGTACCATGTACACTTATGAGCATCCTTATGTTTGAACATGGTGTTTGTTATGGCCAATCCATGACTAGCACAGAAATCCAATAACAAAACCCCACTCCGGTTCAGATCAGGTAGGCCGTTCATCCCCAACACGCCCCTCCAAGTTTCCCCATCGTTACCCACGTGTGCGTTGAAGTCTCCCAGGAGGACTATAGAGTCAATCATATTGAACTATTGTAATATATTGGCTAAACATGATTGAAAAATGAACTGTAATAAAATATTTTATATATTTTGTCATTCCAATCTTTCATTGAAGAACCTGGGTTTTGCTCATGTTAATTTCTCAAAGACAGGTATCTTGGCATGTATATGTAGAAAAATAAATAGTCAGCCTTTTCTCTAATTTATCTTTTCACGTGTGGATCCATGTGTATTCGTTGCACAACGGTTTGGAACAGCAATGCCACTATGTGATTGCACAAAACACTGCCTGCCACTTAAAAATATACCCTCTGCTTCATGGAAAAGAGCAAGTAGGTTATTATGAGTAGAACAGTTATTGTTATTGTTCCTGAACCAGCTCCTAGATGATGCATACCCTCCTAAATGCTTAGCTTTACATTCTCTCCCTACTCAAACAAACTTGGATAACCTTCCTTGATAACTATTATGCCTTAAATGGTGTATATTAGCAGTGTTAACTTATGTAAATGTTTCTGATCACCCAAACATGTTTCCACCTTATCCTTATTAACTTGATCAAATGATCTGACAAATGTGCAGGGAGACAGGCTAAACATTCAAGTTGGTGAGTCTTTAGGAATAAACTGAGCTATAATGCTCCACTGAACGAGGATGAACAACGTTACACAGCTTCCTGCCTCCACTTAAACTGTGTGGTGTCTCACTCTTCCTCATGTCCTGTAGCACAAGGCTCTCACCACCTGCCCTGACAGACGGTCTTTATTGGACACTGAATAAAATAACAGAGTGTCGTTAGCGTTAGTCAGTTAATAATCGTTTTCTTACCTTCTTCAGATTCAGATTCAGATTCAGATTACTTTATTAATCCCGAGGGAAATTAAGGTGCAACAGTTGACACATTAGTTGTGTATGTATGACGTGGCATACAATGTTGGGGTTTTGGTGGTCCTACAAATCTGCTGAACATCGGTGATGTTCAACTCTTGTAAACACCGGTGAAGAATGTCCCGTTGAACCGGAAACAATCAAGCAGCATTAAATCGCATTGCTATGCTAAATGTATCTAGTAGGTCTTCATATCAATTGTCATCAAACCTTGGTTATAGTCTACTATGTTTTATAAACTGCCGACTCATGATTGTGTGGTGGAAGGCCCGCTAGTAGTAAGTGGTAGGTCTACATGTTGCGCAACATGTTATTGTTGTTAACAACAACATTTTGATTCCACATATAGCCAAACTATTTGAACGTCATGTGTTCCCCTTTTGGTAGGCTCAGCTGTTTGAACCAAAAAAACAAAAACACAAGACACGTGAGACTGCATCCTATAATGTCCAGTGGCTCCATCCAATATGGCGCCTATATTTAGGCCTTTTCAGAAATAGGATAGCATGTGATGTAAGGTACCAGTCTCATCCTCACTGGACACGATACAAAACAGACGTGTGTCTGGGACCTTTCACACGTTGAAGCTGCTCATTTAGAGTCAACGCATTGAAGCTGCTCCTACACATGTTTAAGCTGCTCCTACACATGTTGAAGCTGCTCCTACACATGTTTAAGCTGCCCCTACACATGTTGAAGCTGCTCCTATACATGTTGAAGCTGCTTCTATACATGTTGAAGCTGCTTCTATACATGTTTAAGCTGCTTCCTAAACATGTTCAAGCTGCTCCTTCAGAGTTGACACATTGAAGCTGCTCCCTAAACATGTTCAAGCTGCTCCTACACATGTTTAAGCTGCTTCCTATACATGTTTAAGCTGCTTCCTAAACATGTTCAAGCTGCTCCTTTAGAGTTGACACATTGAAGCTGCTTCCTATACCTGTTCAAGCTGCTCCTACATATGTTTAAGTTGCTTCCTATACATGTTGAAGCTGCTTCCTATACATGTTGAAGCTGCTCTTACACATGTTGAAGCTGCTTCCTACACATGTTGAAGCTGCTTCCTATACATGTTGAAGCTGCTCCTTACAGATGTTCAAGCTGCTCCTATACATGTTGAAGCTGCTTCCTATACATGTTGAAGCTGCTCCCTATACATGTTGAAGCTGCTCTTATACATGTTGAAGTTGCTCCTACACATGTTGAAGCTGCTCCTAGACATGTTGAAGCTGCTTCTATACATGTTGAAGCTGCTTCTATACATGTTTAAGCTGCTTCCTAAACATGTTCAAGCTGCTCCTTTGGAGTTGACACATTGAAGCTGCTCCTACACATGTTGAAGCTGCTTCCTATACATGTTGAAGCTGCTCCTACACATGTTCAAGCTGCTCATTTAGAGTTGACACATTGAAGCTGCTTCCTATACATGTTGAAGCTGCTCCTACACATGTTCAAGCTGCTCCTACACATGTTGAAGCTGCTCCTACATATGTTTAAGCTGCTTCCTATACATGTTGAAGCTGCTCCTACACATGTTCAAGCTGCTCCTACATATGTTTAAGTTGCTTCCTATACATGTTGAAGCTGCTCCTACACATGTTGAAGCTGCTCCTACATATGTTTAAGTTGCTTCCTATACATGTTGAAGCTGCTCCTACACATGTTGAAGCTGCTCCTACACATGTTGAAGCTGCTCCTACATATGTTTAAGTTGCTTCCTATACATGTTGAAGCTGCTCCTACACATGTTGAAGCTGCTCCTACACATGTTGAAGCTGCTCCTACACATGTTGAAGCTGCTTCCTAAACATGTTCAAGCTGCTCCTTTAGAGTTGACACATTGAAGCTGCTTCCTATATATGTTCAAGCTGCTCCTACATATGTTTAAGTTGCTTCCTATACATGTTCAAGCTGCTTCCTATACATGTTCAAGCTTGGTCGTAGGTGTGGGCATGTGTGGACTCGCGCACACATGCGTGTCCCATAAAAGTTGAGTAACTGAAATGTTTTTGTGTTTTTTTTGTTCCACGTGCACGTGAGAAACCCGAGAAGCTGGGGCTCGTCAGCGCGTCAGCAGCGTCCGCGGCGCTGATTGGCTCCCGGTTGTGCAACCGACTGGGCGTACCGGGGAGCAATTTGAAGCACTTGGCACTATAGTCTCTCCCTGCAGAGCCGCGTCAGTCTCGGGGGGTTGTGTTGGTGGTGTTGTTGATCCAGTGCATTGCAAAGGGGAGTGAGAGAGTGAGTGAGTGCAGGACTGTCGTCCCGTTGTGTGATTTTTTTTGTTTTAAAAGATGCAGAGCTGCGCCAGGTCTTGGGGGATCCTCTTCGCCAAGTCGGTGAACCCCCGTTCTCCGACGTGCAGACGTCTGAGTGGCAGAACAACCAACCCCTTAGTTGGGAAACTCCCGAACCACCACCACCACCGCCGTCCCGGGGCACTCGAACCCGCGGTCCGGTGCCTCGGGACGTCCTCCTCGGTGTCCTCCTCCAGGCAGATCGAGAGGATCCTGCCCAGACATGATGATTTCGCCGAGAGGCACATCGGTCCAGGTGAGAGGGAGAAGAGAGAGATGCTGGACGCTCTTGGGCTTGAGGTAGGACTACTCCCTAACACGAAACAACAACACAACACAGACAATTGTTTTTGATTGATTTCAATTAATCAATAACCCTTATCTCTTGTGATTTGTAATTGAATTTTTTGCGCGCTTTATTGATGATTATAATTCGTTGTTTCTAGTCGATCTCCGAGTTGATCGAAAACACAATTCCTGAGTCCATCCGGATGCAAAGAAGTATGAAAATGGATGATCCTGTTTGTAAGTTTTCCTATGATTCCTTATGTGTTATTAAATAATCCCGGTGTGTCAATGTGTGTGTGTGTATTTAACTAGTTGGCCTGACGCGTTTATTTTAATTTGTTTGTATCCTTCAAATGTCCTAAAACCAGCAAGATGTCAAAAGCTTTGTTATTTTGTATTTTTATATTAATTGTTTAATATATGGGCGCATAATCCGACCATGACGAGGAGGGGTTGGGATGAGGCTGTAGATGTTTTATTATTAGATGTAGATGGAGGCTTCGCTTCCTTTGTGGTGAAGCTCAGACTCCCTCTTCCTCTGGACATATTTGGAGTTGTTTTTGCGAAACTCATCACCCAGCAGGAGGGCGCTCATAGGACGACATAGGACGACATGATAGGACGACATAGGACGACATGATAGGGCAGGAGGGTAAAGTCCACTCGGCAGTAGGGCTCGGCGGAGCTTCAGTCCAAGTCCAGTCCAGTTCCATCTGGTTCTCCGTTCACACATGACATCATCACGAGTCGAGTGGTGGACTTTATTCCTAATAAGGTGAACGCTGGGCTGCTCTCGTGTGATTTCAACTTGGATGGGGGGGGGCGGTATTTCGATGAATGAGAACTAGGGGGGGGGGGGAGAGAAGCCAAGTGTTGCACCTGCGGCTCAAATGACGGGCATCGACCTTTTATTTTCTTTTTCTTTTTAAAACGTGTTGTTGTGGTGGTGGTTGTTTATTTCCCCCCCCCCACTACGACACAATCCCATCGGAGACCCGCTCGTATCTGTATCTTATTATCAGTGACGAGGGGTTTACGTGCAGCGTCCAATACAAATCAATATATTGGCATGCATGTATTAAAACATCACCTGCAGTAGCCGAGATTATTTATGATGTTCCAGATGTGTGTTAATCTTTGAACGCAAAGGGCAGTTTGATGTACAACCCCGATGGTTGAGTAACGGTATATAACATGCGTTACGTGCACGATTCCAGTGAGAAGTCGACCTCTTATATACTAGTGTAGTTGTGGTGAGGCTACCTGCCCCCGAACCTCACGGAGTGTGCGGTCCTCTCTACCGCTGGCTGGCGACCTCTCTCCACCAAACCGAAATGGGGTCACTGGCACAGACGAGGACAGACTACTTTGGATTGGACGGCCTGCGCGACCCTGCCTCATCTGGTCCTCCGATTGGCCGAGGCTGCACACTCTGTGCCAGGCGTCGATCATAACGCTTTGAAAACAAACGGAAAGCCATGCTTTCGGATGGTGGTTTGTGCTTGTTCAGCGCTGGATGATGATGATGATGGATGGGGGGGGGGTGGGGTGGGTGGTCTCTCTCGTTAAGCCCTAGCGAGGGGGATTCGCACCTCAACAATAGATGTGCTGGATGCTTCTGAATAAGCCTCTTTACTCTGGGACCATGGGAAAATGATCTTTCTCCTCTTGTGACACACACACACACACACACTGACTTTTGAACACGTGTGATTTTTATTTATTTTTAAAGTTGGCTCATCCAGCCGTACTCTGGTAGCTGGGTCACTGCGGTCGTGTACTGGTGGTTTTGTCCATTCCTGCTCGTTGCTAGGCAGCCCGGAGGAGCGAGAGGGATCTGCTGTCTGGGTTCACACTGGCAGGCCGGGCCTACAGCAGCAGTGAATGGGGCTGAACAAGGACCCAGTGCCAGAGTCCCCGGCCTGCTTCACTGCAGAATGGGGTCAGGGGTGGGGGTGGGGGGGTTTGAATATGATGACTACACTTTATTTTAGGAAGGCTTAGAATGCTAATTGCCACACTAAGCCGTATGGTGGAAGTGAACTCATCACTGTATTATTTTATTGCATTTATTATTTTTATTCTGTATTGTATTTACATATTCAACATTGGATCAGTCAGCCGGTCAATTCGTTTTTGTAGATGACAAAAACAAGAAGAGCCGACAAGAGCAGACAAGAAGAGCATTCATTTATAGCTCTCCAATATCTGAGTCATACATACATGCCAACACATCGAATTATTGACATCTTTACAAATTACTTCATTGTTTTTCATATTCCAACCACGTCGCGTCCGCCAAGCCGCTCCCAAAGTTGTCAATTCCCTTTTTTAAACGTCGGATCCGTTTCCAAATGCATGAAGACAAAATTAAAAGAAGGAAATTAACTGAATAAACGTATTTTTATCTTCCGATGGCGCGTGTTTTTGTTTGCAGGTGAAAACGAGATTCTGGTAACCCTGCACAAGATCGCGTCACAGAACCAGCTGTGGAGGTCCTACATCGGAATGGGATATTACAACTGCTCTGTGCCTCCGCCCATTCAGAGGAACCTTCTGGAGAACTCTGGCTGGTGAGGGATCCCACTCCATCCTTGGGAGAAGGAGGAGTTAAATGTGATCACAGCTCCACTTCATGGAGTCTTAACCCTGTGACGAGGCTTGTGTCCACAGTTTATGGTTTGAATTGAAAGCTGTGGCTTCACTAATGAGATTGTATCTATTTATTAATTTGGCAATTGTCTGATGAGCACTTCCTTCCCTGTCTTGTCTCTCTGCCTGTCTTGTCTCTGTCGGTCTCTCCAGGGTAACCCAGTACACTCCCTATCAGCCGGAGGTGTCCCAGGGTCGGCTGGAGTCCCTGCTGAACTACCAGACCATGATCTGTGACATCACGGGCATGGCGGTGGCCAACGCCTCGCTCCTGGACGAGGGCACGGCCGCCGCCGAGGCCATGCAACTCTGCCACAGGTAGCCATTCCTGCTAGCTAGCTAGCTCACACCCCAATGTAAAGACTGCTGCAGGTGTCCAATCCCGCTAGCTAGCCCGGGGTTGGGGTAAGGGCGGGGACAAAATAAGTTATTACATTAAGTGCATGCTATTGCATTATTTACATGTGTCATTACACTGTAACCAGGACGCTTTAATGTAAAGTTGTGTTTGTGTCTCCTTACTGTTGTCACCAGACAGAACAAGAGAAGGACTTTCTACATAGATCCCCGCTGCCACCCACAGACCATCGCTGTGGTGCAGACTCGAGCCAAGTAAACGTTTTACATTTCCATTGTATGATGACATCGTTTTTTCATTGTAATAATATATAGATGTATATTCAAGATGTACATTCTGTTTTTATTGCCATTTGCACAAGTACAATGGAATGCTTACTCCCCATTCCCTCCCGCAGTGTGAATTTCCTACAACAATAATATACTAAACATTACAATACTATAAAACAACACTATACTATAATAATACTGTACACAATAAAAATAACAAAGTGACTGATGGATGATGTATACATATATGCATTTCCCTGGGAGTAAATCCTATTTATACAGAATATTATCAGAATATAAAGGATGGCAAAATTTATTTAATTTTGATTGACAATTGATCAATTGTCAATCTTATTTGTAGCCCTTTATTCAGTCTCAGAGGGCTTCAGAGGCTGGCATTGAACAACACCCCTCTAACTCTAAGCTCGCTAAGGGACGAGGGAAAACTCTGTTAACATCCAAGGGAAGAAACCGCCATATACAACTTTTTTTAGTTTGCAACCCACAACAACAACTCCAGTGTCCCAACATTCAAATGCGGTCACCCCCCCCCACCCCCCCCTCCAGCTACATCGGGGTGAAGACTGTGCTGAAGCTCCCCCACGAGATGGACTTCAGTGGGAAGGACGTGAGCGGCGTTCTGTTCCAGTACCCGGACACCGACGGCCGGGTGGAGGACTTCACCGCTCTGGTGGACCACGCCCACAAAGGAGGGGTAGGGAGCTTGTCTGGTTCCACTGCTCAGAAGGGTTAGGGTTGGTTCGTTTTGGAAGATGGAAGTCTAGCTCTGACAAATTGTCACGATAATCTATAATAACCTATTCTAAACAGTCCAACTGAAGGGCATTTCATTAAAGTATATGGACATGTAAAGCATGCTACTGGACTAAAACCTCATATTTTTAAACTTAAGGGGATATCTTCTCATTTTCATAAATTTATACTATAAAACTGGGTTTCATGATGAGTCGAGATCATCTTTTCACGACAATACAATACCATTCAAAGGCAACTAACGATAATATTGAATTATTGCCGGGCCCTATTTCCTATTTCTGTGTCTTGAGATGAGGAACTGTCTATGTTTTAGGTTCTAGTAACGGGCCTATTTCCTATTTCTGTGTCTTGAGATGAGGAACTGTCTATGTTTTAGGTTCTAGTAACGGGCCTATTTCCTATTTCTGTGTCTTGAGATGAGGAACTGTCTATGTTTTAGGTTCTAGTAATATCGGACTATATCGTCAGGCTTCAACATCAAGTGTGCAAGAGACCAGACTAGAATAACCTATGATTTGTGTGTATATTATTGAATGTTCTCTGATTACCGTCACCCATCCTGTGGCCAGGCGCTGGCGTGTTGTGCTACGGACCTGATGGCGCTGTGTGTGCTGCGGCCCCCTGGGGAGTTCGGCGTGGACATCGCCCTGGGGAGTTCCCAGAGGTTCGGAGTGCCGCTGTGCTATGGAGGACCCCACGCCGCCTTCTTCTCCGTCAAGGACAGCCTGGTCCGCATGATGCCTGGCCGCATGGTGGGAGTCACCCGGTGAGAGACCACGCCCTCCTCGTGTCCACATGTCAAAGCCTTCCTTCCTTCCTTCCTTCCTCGTGTCCACATGTCAAAGCCTTCCTTCCTTCCTTCCTTCCTTCCTCGTGTCCACATGTTGAAGCCTTTCTTCCTTTCTTCCTCCTGTCCGCATGTCAAAGCCTTCCTTCCTTCCTCGTGTCCACATGTCAAAGCCTTCCTTCCTTCCTTCCTTCCTTCCTTCCTTCCTTCCTTCCTCGTGTCCACATGTTGAAGCCTTTCTTCCTTCCTTCCTTCCTTCCCTCCTCCTGTCCGCATGTCAAAGCCGTCCTTCCTTCCTCGTGTCCACATGTTGAAGCCTTCCTTCCTTCCTTCCTCATGTCCACATGTTGAAGCCTTTCTTCCTTTCTTCCTCCTGTCCGCATGTCAAAGCCTTCCTTCCTTCCTTCCTTCCTCGTGTCCACATGTTGAAGCCTTCCTTCCTTCCTTCCTCGTGTCCACATGTTGAAGCCTTCCTTCCTTCCTTCCTTCCTCGTGTCCACATGTTGAAGCCTTCCTTCCTTCCTTCCTTCCTTCCTTCCTCGTGTCCACATGTTGAAGCCTTCCTTCCTTCCTCGTGTCCACATGTTGAAGCCTTCCTTCCTTCCTTCCTTCCTTCCTCGTGTCCACATGTTGAAGCCTTCCTTCCTTCCTTCCTCGTGTCCACATGTTGAATCCTTCCTTTCTTCCTTCCTTCCTTCCTTCCTCGTGTCCACATGTTGAAGCCTTCCTTCCTTCCTTCATCGTGTCCACATGTTGAAGCCTTCCTTCCTTCCTTCCTTCATCGTGTCCACATGTTGAAGCCTTCCTTCCTTCCTTCCTTCCTTCTCGTGTCCACATGTTGAAGCCTTCCTTCCTTCCTTCCTTCCTTCCTTCCTTCCTTCCTTCCTTCCTTCCTTCCTTCCTTCCTTCCTTCCTTCCTTCCTTCCTCGTGTCCACATGTTGAAGCCTTCCTTCCTTCCTTCCTTCCTCGTGTCCACATGTTGAAGCCTTCCTTCCTTCCTTCCTCTCTTCCTGCAGGGACGCGGCCGGTAAGGAAGTGTATCGTCTGGCCCTGCAGACCAGAGAGCAGCACATCCGCAGGGACAAGGCGACCAGCAACATCTGCACCGCTCAGGTGAACGCCTCGAGGAGAGGAAGGTTCTCAACGGGTCAACTTTGAACTAGAGAAGGCTCCGTGTGCTGTAATGAAGATGCAAAAAAATGTGTGTTTTGAACCTCTCTGGTCTGTTGCAGGCTCTGCTGGCCAACATGGCCGCCATGTTCGCAGTGTACCACGGGCCCCAGGGCCTCAAGCACATCGCCGAGAGGACCCACGGAGCTGCCCTGATCCTCGCTGAAGGTAAACCAGTGTTTACATTCTACAGCTACAGTCTTTCAATGGGATTTAGAGGTTTGTTCTTTTGTCAGCCGATATAATTGACTACAAACAGACCTAAAGAGCTAAGAATGACATGCACACTCTCCACCTCTTAGGTTATCATGTGTATAGAATATATATATTGTTAGTATTTCTATATATACAGTGCTGCTCGAAAGTATGTGAACCCCTTGAACAGTTAAGAGTTTTCTGTTGTTTTACCATGATTTTCCTATTTTATCATCACAAGTTTTACATATATGAAATGTCAGGTTTATGTTTAACAGTTCCATGTACTTTTTTAGAGGGAATTGTGTGAGTAGCCAAAAAAATACATGAAACATGGAATTAGTGGATGTGCAAAAGTAAGTGAACCCCCAGCTGTATTGGTAAAGTCAAGGAGGTAACAGATTCAGGTGAAACACTTTTGGGTGCTTAATTAGTCAATTAAGCAAACCAATCAAATGAGACATCATTAGGAAAAGGGTTGGACAACACAGATTAAAAGAGAGAGAAAAACAACCAAACGACTGCAGTGCCAGGGTGTACCCATACGAATCAACCATGCCAAGAGGAAAAGAGATACCCGAGGAAATCAAGAAAATGGTACTGACAGCCCATCAGTCTAGAGAAGGCTACAAGACAATCTCCAAACGATTCCAGCTCCATCCATCCACGGTGAGGCAAATAATTTACAAATGGAGGGCGTCCAAGATGACCGCATCTTTGCCTAGAAGTGGACGCCCATTAAAACTAACATCAAGAAGCACCCGTAGAATAATAAATCAGGTAAAGGACAACCCACACATCACCTCTAAAGAGTTGCAGAGCTCTCTGGCAGCGTCAGGTGTAAATGTACATGCGTCTACAATTAGACGAAAATTGAACCAACACGACATTCATGGGAGGGTTGCTAGAAGGAAGCCTCTGCTCTCCAAAAAGAACAAAGCTGCCCGTTTAAACTTTGCCAGAGAGAACTTGGACAAACCAGAGGCCTTCTGGAAGTCCATTCTCTGGACAGATGAGTCCAAAATAGAATTATTTGGTCATAATCGTAAGCGCTTTGTTTGGAGAAAAACCAACACAGCACATGAAGAAAAGAACCTCATCCCAACAGTGAAGCATGGTGGTGGAAATGTTAAGGTATGGGGCTGCTTCTCTGCTTCTGGACCTGGACAACTCCATATCATCCAGGGAAACATGAATTCTGAAGTGTATCAGCAAATTCTTGATAAGAATCTCCAGCCATCAGTCAGGAAGTTGAAACTGGGCCGTAAATGGGTTTTTCAACAAGACAACGACCCAAAACATACCAGCAAATCTACCAAGGAATGGTTCAGAAAAAAGAGGATTCGTACTCTGGATTGGCCAAGTCAAAGTCCGGACCTCAATCCAATTGAAATGTTGTGGCTAGACCTGAAGCGGGGGGTACATGCCAGATGTTTCCTCCAACCTTTCTCAACTGGCTGAGTTCTGCAAGGAAGAGTGGGCAAAAATCCCCCACAGCAGATGCGAGAGACTGGTCAGTGGCTATAGAAAACGTTTGATTGCAGTAATGGCTGCAAAAGGAGGTGCCACACGCTATTAACCAAAAGGGTTCACATACTTTTGCACAAGTCATATTTTCAGTTTTTGTGGGAGAAACCACTTTTTTTGAATAAATAATGAAAATACATCATTTTTCTTTGTTTGTGTCCATTATTTGGAAAGTCCTGCTTTACAAATTGGTGTTTGTATATACATTTAATAAGGTTATTTTACATTTTTGTACAATTACAATGACCATGTCTAGGGGGTTCACATACTTTCGAGCAGCACTGTATATATATTTTGGAAAAGCAGCGTGTATGGTCATAATGGGTGTTACAAGTTTTTAAGAGCTTCTGTTTGCGGGGATGTGACACACTCCAACCACCAATGACACTTCCCGACCATCTGATCTGACCGCCAACGGACTTGACCAGTAGCGTCCAATGTGGGCTCCTGGGTCTGGCTCTCACTCACCGAGGGGCCACCTTGGTTTGAAATCCAAGGATCCGGATCCAAGGTGGAACCAAAGACGGGCACTAGGCGAACAAGACCCATCCCTAACTGTGTGTGTGTAAAACGTTTCAGGTCTGAAGAGGGCCGGCCACCGGCTGCACAGCGACATGTTCTTCGACACCTTGAAGGTCGACTGCAGCTTGGTGGCCAAAGACATCCTGGAGCGAGCGGACCAGCGACACATCAACCTGCGGCGGTACACCGAGGGAGTGGTGGGTGCCCCTCTCTACCTCATGCCATGTTTCCAAGAGTCTCCATAGGAGACGAGAGGATTTCCCTAATGGACAGATTTTGCATTGTTTTCGTTGTTTTCAGCCTCACTCACTCGCTGTGTTTTGGTTTATTTCGTCTCTGACGCTGTGATTCTTGTGTGGCTGTCTGCAGCTGGGCGTGTCCCTGGACGAGACCGTGACTGAGAAGGACCTGGACGACCTGCTCTGGGTGTTTGGATGTGAATCTTCAGCTGTAAGTTGTTAACCTACTGGTTCTTCAAGTAACATTTGTGAAATATTATACATTCTACATTTTTCTGTGCACATTTTATTTATTTAGTCTTTATTTTATTTTTTTGAACATTTCACATTTTTCTATATTTATTGCATTTCCGTAGTTTGAGGATTTTGTACTTGACTGTATTCTGGTTAGAGCAGAGCAATCGTAACAGAATGTGTTCCAACACACACTCACACACACTCACAAGTGTGAGTCTGTTCATTGAAAGGGACTTTTCGTTTTTTCAGGAGCTGATTGCGGAGAAGATGGGCGAGCGAGTGAAGGGTGTGATGGGAAGTCCCTTCAAGAGAACGAGCCGATACCTCAGCCATGCAGTCTTCAACAGGTCAGTGCAACCCGGTTGGTTCATGCGGCCGGTTATTGCGTAACCCCTGAGGCACAATGTACAACGTCTGTGATAACGCGGAGCGTACTACAGTATAGAGATAACCTTTCAGTCAATGATTGCAGCCTTGTCTAAAAATACCAGAATCATTCATGTTTATATTGTGAGAGCACTCGGAGAACAACTAAACAACCAACGGTGTGTGTGGGTGTGTGTGTGGTTGGTGGCTGGTTTAAGCAGCCTCACCTGGAATGAGTCAGACGGATTACATCTGCTCTGTGTTGCTCGGAAACAACGATTCAAACTCTCGCAATAAACCGGATTCCTCATGACCCTGTGCCCTTGTCTTCGGGAGGAGCCCTCAAACTGCCATTTGAATGGCTTGTGGCAGCTGCTTCACAAGCCATTCAAAAAAACTAAATGGACTCTACAAACGGGTTATGTTGCCCATGTGTTTCTGATCTCATAGGTGTATAACTTTCTATTCACTCTTCCCACACTGACTGTTGTGTTTTATACCAATCTGTCTCTTTATAGTTGCAATCAGACCATTAGTATTGATTATCTGTAATAAACCCTCCTGGACTATAGTATGTGTGGAGTTCATATTGGTTGGCCTTTGAGTTATGATTTATATCTTGAAGGGAACGATAAAGAGAAGCTCTGGAATGTAAAACAAAATACATTAGAAGGATGATCATTAAATGACAATTATTAAAAATGATAGGTATAGGTAAAATAATAAATAGAATGCAGACTGAAGTCTTATAGGTTTGGGTATTGGTCTAATCACACTCCCAACGTGCGTGCGTGCGTGCGTGCGTGCGTGCGTGCGCGCGCGCGCGTGCGTGCGTGTGTGTGTGTGTGTGTGTGTGTGTGTGTGTGTGTGTGTGTGTGTGTGTGTGTGTGTGTGTGTGTGTGTGTGTGTGTGTGTGTGTGTGTGTGTGTGTGTGTGTGTGTGTGTGTGTGTGTGTGTGTGTGTGTGTGTGTGTGTGTGTGTGTGTGTGTGTGTGTGCAGCTACCACTCTGAGACCAACATCGTGCGCTACATGAAGCGCCTGGAGAACAAGGACATCTCCCTGGTCCACAGCATGATCCCTCTGGTACGTCTCTCACTAGTGGACCAGAGAAACCAGGACAAGGCAGACCGTGGGCAGCTAACGGAGGAAGCTCTTTGCATAATGCCCCTTTTGTAACATTTACTAATAACTAATGTTACAAAGTGTGTTTTGATGAAAGTTTCAGATGGAATGTTTGAATGAAGCCATGACAACCGTAGCCGTAGCTTGACGATGTAACTCTCCCGATTCTGCTGTAATGTCTCCCGTGCCTTGCTCTTCTTCTCTTCGCAGGGGTCCTGCACCATGAAGCTCAACAGCTCCTCTGAACTCATGGTGAGTTAGTTGGCCCTGCATAGTCCCGAGGGTGGGATGGGAAAGACCCATCCCACCCTCGGGATGCCACCTGTTGGACCCGCTGCCCTCTGGTAGACGCTTCAGGTCCATCAAGTCACAGACTAACGGACTTAAGAACAGTTTGTACCCCAGAGCTGCAGGAGAATTGACGAACACTCTGACGAACACTGGCACATATTGTTCTAGGTTACAGCTAACTTTAAATCTCTGCATTTTGTTTAGTTTTTTGAAATATTACTTGAAATAGTTTCTTTAGTTAATATTATTTAAATGTTATATTTAAACTGCTGTTATGTGAAAGAGTGCACCGTGAGGATTAAAGCATTATACTTCTAAGTTGTCTAGAATCTTCTATAATATTGACCTCTTTAATCTACCTCATGTCTTTCTTTCTTTTTCCGTGTAGCCCATCACCTGGAAGGAGTTTTCCAACGTGCATCCGTTTGTGCCGCTGGATCAGGCCCAGGGCTACCAGCTGCTCTTCAAACAGCTGGAGAGGGACCTGTGTGAGATCACCGGATACGACAAGATCTCCTTCCAACCCAACAGGTAAACCTTGGCCGCCACCTTGGTTCCAGCCTGGTTGTAAGCGCTAGCCGGGTGGGCCTGACCCTTCAGCGAGGCCCACATTGAGTGGTGTGAAAATCAGCTGAGGTAGAATCACAATGCCTTTTTATTGTCCTTGCACAATAAAGTACAACTAAATTGTCAGCACAAATAACAGTAGATAATTGTTTACTTTTTTCTTCGTTGTGTATCAGCTATGTGGTCTCATTATAGCAAGATATCTTTAAAAACGTTTTAAAAGTTTTAAAGGTTTGCCTTGATTGTTATTTATTGTTCTCAATCTATACAAGCCATTCCTTATCAGACTGTATTGATCAATTAATAAATTTGACTTTGCTGACAAAGCTAAACCATTGGCTCACCTACACGCTTTATGACTTTGGTTTATCTGATGCTCTTTGTACTGTGTGTGTGTGTGTGTGTGTGTGTGTGTGTGTGTGTGGTTTTTCTTCTTTCCCCAGTGGTGCTCAGGGTGAGTACGCGGGCCTGGCAGCCATCAAGGCCTACCTGAACTCCAAGGGTCAGAACCAGAGGACCGTAAGTATGCAGAGCGACTACTGCGTCCTCAGCCAGCGGTCCCAGAGGGAACTGTGAAACCTGTATAGTGGAGGTGTTCAGTCATGGGCTCGCTGCTTCCATTTCTAGGGTAGAAATATAACTGACCAGGTTACCATTTGGGCAAGTGTTCAATGTCCACCTCTGGCAGACATAAAAGGTGTGTGTGTGTGTGTGTGTGTGTGTGTGTGTGTGTGTGTGTGTGTGTGTGTGTGTGTGTGTGTGTGTGTGTGTGTGTGTGTGTGTGTGTGTGTGTGTGTGTGTGTGTGTGTGTGTGTGTGTGTGTGTGTGTGTGTGTGTGTGTGTGTGTGTGTGTGTGTGTGTGTGTGTGTGTGTGTGTGTGTGTGTGTGTGTGTGTGTGTGTGTGTGTGTGTGTGTGTGTGTGTGTGTGTGTGGATAAGGATACTCCTCCCCTAACTGTAATTCGTTTGTTTTCTAATAGCTTATACGCACATCACAGATAGCGACCTGAGCGATAGACTCAGGCAAGGTCCATCGCCCGACCTCGCCGATCGGCCAAATAAGGAGGCGAGCGGCGGGAACAGCCGGGGTTACTTGAATTCAAGATTCCATATTTGGGGGCTTTGAGTTGGATTTGCAGGAGAAAATCAGACCATGTTTTCTGGGAGTGGTTTGTAAATGTTAGCAAACACAAAGCGGTCAATCTAAAAAGTGATGATCAGAAAGAGTTGTATTGTAAAGTCAGCTTTCACATACAAGGACTGTGCTGTGGTATATTGGTGCAGAAATGAGCTGTTCTTCTCGCCTCACACTGGCGTTGTGTGATCATGCAGGACGTGGGATTGTGGATTACGTCTCCGCTGTTACTTCAGTTTCATCACCTTGCTTCAAATTCATTAAACATGAAATGCATGCTTTGAGGGAAAAACTAAAATGATGCTTTTAAAACGATAACTAATTTTTCACTTTTTACTGGGCTGGCCCCAATATAAAGTATTTACAAAAGTTGTTCAGTTCTAGTTGTTACCCTTTAATAAAGGTTGTTGTATTGTAGCGGTACCCGTGGTTCACCGTGCTGTGGCGGTCCTCTGCTCCCAGGTCTGCCTGATTCCCAAGTCGGCCCACGGTACCAACCCGGCTAGCGCCCAGATGGCTGGCATGAAGGTCCAGGTGGTGGAGGTGGACAAGGACGGGAACATCGACATGACCCACCTCACAGCCCTGGTGAGCCCCGGCCTCCAGGAGAAGGAGGCTTGACTCATGTCACGTGTGGCCCTGCTGTGGTCTCCAGAGCCAAGTGGCTCTCAGAGAAATACTTCCAGAAGATATTCCTACTACTTTCCACTGTTTCTTTAGCTACACTTAATAGTTATATTTAAAGGTGGGAAATGTAAAAACAAAAAACTAAACCACTCAACAGTTTTACTAGTTGTTTGTAAACTATTAACTGCACACAGCCACTCTTATCGTTGTTGATACCAATTATTGAATGCGCTAGCTGAATTCAGCTAGCATTTATAGCCCAAGATAGCCGCTATCGGTGTGCCTACTGAACTGCTAGGAGTGCTGACACTATCATAACATTGTGTTCCATAATACATTACACTATCATACACTATCATACTTTTTCTGGACTTATAACAGTTACTGTTCTGCACTGTATTCATGATGCTGCTGCACTACTGGCACTTTAAAAGGCTTTTAAGTGCTTTTTGCCCAATTCAACACATGTACATATCATCCATCAATCACTTTGTTGATATTTTTATTGTTCTTGAGTATTTTTTGGGAGCGAATGAATGGGAGTCAGCGTTCCGTTGTACTTGCGTTGGGGAGTCAGCGTTCCGTTGTACTTGCGTTGGGGAGTCAGCGTTCCGTTGTACTTGCGTTGGGGAGTCAGCGTTCCGTTGTACTTGCGTTGGGGAGTCAGCGTTCCGTTGTACTTGCGTTGGGGAGTCAGCGTTCCGTTGTGCTTGCGTTGGGGAGTCAGCGTTCCGTTGTGCTTGCGTTGGGGAGTCAGCGTTCCGTTGTACTTGCGTTGGGGAGTCAGCGTTCCGTTGTACTTGCGTTGGGGAGTCAGCGTTCCGTTGTACTTGCGTTGGGGAGTCAGCGTTCCGTTGTACTTGCGTTGGGGCCCATCCTCTGCTCCCTCCCATCTCAGGTGGACAAACACAAGGCCAGCCTGGCGGCCATGATGATCACGTACCCCTCCACCTTCGGCGTGTTTGAGGAGAACATCAGTGACGTGTGTGACCTCATCCACCGCCACGGTGGTCAGGTCTACCTGGACGGGGCCAACATGAACGCCCAGGTGAGGCTGGGTAACCTTGGCAACCACAAGCAGGGGGGGGCCATGTCCATGTCCAAAATGGAATTGAAACTGGCAGTTGATAGGATTACATTTTTTTTTATTATTTTCTAACCGACAATGATTGTGTCACACAATGTTTATAACATTCAAACCCTGTTTTGTGGCCTGATTATCGCATGTGTCATGTGCCACACGTTTGGGCCACACCGGTTAAGTTAAATCTCAAACCACAACGATGTGTGGGGAAATTCCCGCGTTTCCAGAGTCATGTTCCATTCCAGTGTCCCGTAGCGTGTGTTGTGTAGGGATGGATGAGGAAGCGTGGTGCTGCAGTCTAAGCTAAAGTGAAACGACCTTCGGTGTCTGCCGCATGCCCACCGTGTTCAGGCTGCTGATTGGATGCAGACTCTCCTCCAGCCGACACGTGTGGAACGTATATTTGTCCTCTGCAGAAAGGAGCCTCTTTACATGTTTAACTGTTACAAGCTCACCTGACCTCGCAACGGTTAAACATGAAAGGATTTCCCCGAAAAGGAATTTGTAGTTAAGTAATATTTAACCGCAATTAAGTAGAAGTACACCTTTTTCGAGAATGAAGCCTTAAAAAGGACTTTGTGAAGTCTGAGAAAGTGCCTTTATTTTCTATGAACCTCATTGATTTACAGCAATCAGCAATTTGACTTAAAATTTTCACAAGAGGCATTTTCACGAGAACCTGAGTTAGGACCCAGCCACTAAGCCAGGGAGGGGTCAGAATGTCTAACAAAGGGAGCTCCACTGTCTTGGAAGACAAAGAGGCCCCCCTGGGGGTGAAAGGTCAATTAAAAGCCTGTTGTTGTTGTTAAAGGTGGGTCTTTGTCGCCCCGGGGACTACGGCTCCGACGTGTCTCATCTGAACCTCCACAAGACGTTCTGTATCCCCCACGGAGGAGGAGGTCCCGGCATGGGGCCGATCGGAGTGTGAGTTGGTCTTCAGACTTCAGCCCACCGCCATCTACAACCACACATTCAAGACACACCAACATAACCATGTAGAAGGACATGATATAGATAGAAGATAGATAGATAGATAGATATATCTATAGATGATAGATAGATAGATATATATATCTATAGATGATATATAGATAGATAGATAGATGATATATAGATATATCTATAGATGATAGATAGATATATCTATAGATGATAGATAGATATATTTATAGATGATAGATAGATATATCTATAGATAGATAGCTAGATGATAGATAGATATATCTATAGATAGATAGCTAGATGATAGATAGATATATCTATAGATAGATAGATAGCTAGATGGATATATCTATAGACGATAGATAGATAGATATATCTATAGATGATAGATATATCTATAGATGATAGATATATCTATAGATGATAGATAGATAGATATATCTATAGATGATAGATAGATATATCTATAGATGATAGATATATCTATAGATGATAGATAGATAGATATATCTATAGATGATAGATAGATAGATGGATGGTAGTGCTTCACTGTTGGTCATAGGCCCTGCTTGTACTCATGTGTCACTTCTAGGGAGACAACTTATTGTACTTTCACCTGAGCACTGGTTCTGCTCTTATGGGGTTGTTAGGAAGGAAATGTAATGTATAATATATTATTATATCAATGTATATTGTACAGAATATATTGGTTTTTTTTTAAGGTGGGAAATGCACTTATGACTTCTGGTGACTAGACTCTTGTCTACCTCTTGAATGACCTTATTGTAATGTTTTATATATTATGTTATTAGGTGTGTATATGTATGTCTATATTACGTAATGGTGTCTCGTAGTTACCTACCGATGTTGAATGCAGTTATTGTAAGTCACTGGGCAAAACCTTCTGCTAAATAACTGAAATGTCTGAAATGAAATGTTCGTACTATGTGTGTAAACACTGTGTGTTCTACAGGCCAGTCTCGGCCCGCTCCAATACGCCGTTGACGTACTTTCCAAAAGGCCAAGGGGGGCATCCATGTAAACATGTCTCCGGTTGTTGTTGTCCTACAGGAAGTCCCACCTGGCCCCCTTCCTGCCCAGCCACCCGGTGGTCCTGATGCATTCTGGGAACACCAGCAACTCCCTGGGCACCATCAGCGCGGCCCCCTGGGGCTCCAGCGCCATCCTGCCCATCTCCTGGGCCTACATCAAGGTCTGCTCCACCCCCACCCGCCGCTCCACCACGCCGCTCCACCCACCCCCCTGCCGCTCCACCCACCCGGCTGAACGCCCCGGTGGGGGGGGGGGGGGTGGCGGTGGTGGTTAGATCACCGTGGATGATGATGATGATGATGATGAAGAAGTTACATTTTTAATTAGCGTTGTGTAACACTGGAACTCAGTAGCTTTGATAACCTGGATTAGTTGTTATGCTGCTGATTTGAAGAGTGTCGTGATACTATTATAAGGGAGGGGGTTTGATGACCTGTTTAATGATCTTATTTTTGTACAAGGTTGATTTGAAGTTTAAAACGAATTATGCTTATTAAGGGGGAGATAATTCTCAGATTCTAGGACCTGCTATAGCAATGGAGAGGATTCAAATAGCTGTTCTAATGATGATTTTAAACGGGTCATGGTTTGATTGCGGTCCTGATGTGTGTCTGGTGTGTAGATGATGGGTTCCAAGGGCCTGGCCCACGCCACTGAGGTGGCGATCCTCAACGCCAACTACATGGTCAAGCGCCTCGAAGGCCCCTACAAGGTCCTCTTCAAGGGAAGGAAAGGTGAGATCTACACTTTGTGTGTGTCCAGATAATGCCATAATGTCAATTCAACCAATCCACAGTCTCTAGTGGTCCATCATGCACATTTCTCAACCATCCAGGTTTCGTGGCCCATGAATTTATCCTGGACGTCCGGTCGTTCAAGAAAACCGCCAACATTGAAGCGGTGGACGTGGCCAAGAGACTGCAGGATTACGGTGAGACTGACTACGTGAAGCTCCATAGGAATATGGCGCCCTCTGGTGGACACTTATCTGATGCTATTCACCGGTCGTAGGTTTAGGTTCTATGAGAGGTGATCATCAACTAGGCCGATTGGGAATTATTCTTAACTTATACGGCTAATATTATTCAAAATGAATAATACATAAAACAAATACATTCAAATAATGTTAAAGGGCAACTGTCATGCTCTGCTGTCCAATATAAGCCAGTACTGCTTCATATGCGTGTTATGAAAAATCGATTTCTGAAACATGAACTGAAAAAATATATATATTGATTTGGAGAACGCAAACGCAGACCCATGTCAACGTTTTAACTTTTCCAGGATTTTGTTTTGGGCCCAAAATGTGGAGTCTGTCCCCCCTCTTGTTGTGTGATGGACCATAAGTGTGTGTGTGTGTGTGTGTGTAGGTTTCCACGCTCCCACCATGTCGTGGCCCGTGGCGGGCACCCTGATGATCGAGCCCACAGAGTCGGAGGACAAGGCTGAGCTGGACCGCTTCTGCGACGCCCTGCTGGGCATCCGCCAGGAGATCGCCGACATCGAGGAGGGAAGGATGGACTCGCGTGTCAACCCCCTCAAGGTGTGTGTGTGTGCTGACTTCTTAGATGTTGTGTTTTTTCAAATGTTTAAGCAGTGATGTGTGTGTGTGTGTGTCTAACTGTTTGTGTCTGGTCTCCAGATGGCTCCTCACTCCCTGGCCACCATCTCGTCCTCCAACTGGGACAGACCCTACACTCGGGAGCAGGCTGCTTTCCCCCTGGTACACACGCACGCACGCGCGCGCGGAATTAATGTAGTCTTGTGTTGGACGTAAACACAAAACGCAGAAGCAGAAAACTTCCGTTGGAAGTTTTTTGTTAAATCTTTGCAAATATTCCTAGAGCCACGCTGTTTTGCTTACTGGCGACGGCCAAAGGCCTTTTAGTGAACACACCTCTGGCTTCCTCCTAGGTGGTGGTGTGTTGTCACTTCCTGCTCTGCTCTTTGGTAAAGAGACCAGAGATTAAGCTATGTCTTTTATAATCCTCTTTTGCCCGTCCCCGTCACACGCGCGTGTAACCGCAAACCGCCCCGGAACAATCAAAAGATTCAAGATAACTTTATTTATCCCGAGGGAAATTAAGGTGAATAATCTCTAATTATTATCTTTATCCCCCCCCCCCTCCCCCCCCCCACAGCCGTTCATCCGCCCAGAGACCAAGTTCTGGCCCAGCATCTCCCGGATCGACGACATCTACGGCGACCAGCACCTGGTGTGCACCTGCCCGCCCATGGAGGCCTACGAGTCGCCGTACGAGGAGAAGAGGGCCTCCTCATAGACACTCAAGACCTCATCCCCCGGTCCTCGTCCCCACACCCGCGTCTCTCCTCTCCTCTCCTCTCCCGGCCGTCCCCCGTCCTCAGACCCACGGGAGGAGAGAGCGAGCGGAGCTGACAGACAGGCCGGGACATGGGAAAACCAATCGCCACACTTCCAATTCACTCTAAAACATGTCACTGTGTATTTAAGTACACAGTATAAGGGTATACGTATTTAAGTTCCAGGGTCCTCTATTTTGTGTTTAAAAATAATAATAATAATAATGGCTGCCCTGACTTTCCTCCCTTATTCTGCTCTAAAGTACCAGATTGCGTGGACCTTAGTTGACCACTAGGGTTTTAAAATGTACTTTCTTGTGTATGATGATGTTTTAAAGGGGTTTTGTCTTCTGTATGTATATTAAATAAGATTTGTGCTGATGCTAAAATGTTTTTTGTTTTTTTGTTTATCAAAAAATAGTTTTCTAATCTTAATTGTTTTCCGTGAGTTGGAGAAAAATGGCTGCATTAAACTGTCTTTTTGTCTCTGCGTGCCTGGTCGATTTGTGTAAATACAGACAAGCGCGTAACCGAACTAACTGGAGACTGGTTGAATGCACAACAGTGCCCCCTCGTGTTCACTTTTGGAATAGCTCACTAGTGTAATATTATGGACCTGCTGTTTTTCCCTGTGCCTCGTCGCATCTTTAATGTTCCTCTGACCTGGGAAGTGACCCCCTTTAGGGACACTTAGGGTTATGTCAGCTTGACCCCAAAGTCATCCAGAAGGGGGGTGTGTGTGTGTGTGTGTGTGTGTGTGTGTGGTGACACGCAACTTCACCGGCCAGTGAGTGGATGAGGGCGGGGAGTTCGATCTGCCTTGCGGTAGAAAAGTCCATTTTCTGTGGGGTGGGGTGGGGGTGGTGGTCATCAGTAGGCTGCTGGTGGTGGTGGTCATCAGTATAGAGATCTGCGTCTGAAGTGATCGAGATAGCCACGACAATAATGGCTCTGCTCATGGACCATCAGTTTAGACAACTCCCAGCCGACAAACAAGTGGAAACCAGACCGTTCCTAGAGGCATGTTCTTATCTTCCCTACTTCATTGGTAAGTAACGTTTCGTTACAATATTTCCCCTAATATTATATGTCAATAACTTATGTCACACCCCAGGTGTGACATAATAATAAATAAATAAAACTCTGCAGGTTCACAGGTGGTGAACCTGCAGAGTTAATTGGTTATGACTAATTGTGTCACATAAAGGCTATTTCAATATTATTCCGCTTTAATTCGATTTCAGCACTCGTGCTCATTCCATGTGCGATATTGTTTCTTACACTTAAGATGTGTTTTTATTTCATTCATTCAGACCTATTTATTTTGCAACTTTGATTCAAGAACAAAATAATTGATTGCGGGAGTCAATCCTAATCCGTCATAAAATGAAACTCTCTATAGGTAATCTGGGTTGTTTTTGGGAGGATCTTGTTTCCGTTCGTCAAGCGGCCCTCAGTTCTATAGCATGCATAATTTAATTCACTGCCCTGGATTTTAAGTTGTGAAAATTGATTAGTGCAGTATTGGGTTTCCTTCGCCCCATTCATCGCTGGCATAATGTACCAGGGCATCTTTGTGCGGCTTCATTCTGTATTAATATGCCAAAGGTATTCTATTGAGTTAGCCACGTGAAACCCCTTCACAGGATTCAAAGTGTGCCATGTTGTTCATCCTCCTCTTCAACACTAGGGTGTGTCTCTTCTTGACCTCAGACATCACTGCTTGGCTAAACACCGCGACCCGCCCTTATGGGATCACATTATTATTATAATGAGTTTCGTATAAATATTTTGTATAAATATCAGCAGGATGCCCTGTGTGTGTGTGTGTGTGTGTGTCTTTTTAGTAGAACATCTCGTCTTTCCATCACCCGTATTGATGCCTGTTTGAATGAGGCCACCATGCCTTGGTTTTTTTCCAGAGGTACTCGACACAGTAACAAAACCCTCAAGTGTAAGACGGAAGGAGTAGCGCTGGGTTGTTCCTGTGGACAGGAAGGAAGACACCACACAGAGGAAGTAGGCAGTTCAGTGACGCCAAACCAACAGGCCTCTGAGGCCGCCTTCAGTCGGAAGGAAACATCATCGACTCCATGGCTGTCATGGCTTTTGTAAAAAAGAAACACTTAAGAAAGCTCCTCGTGAAATGTTAATGTGCGCTAATCTTCTGTAACGCAAGGCTTCTTCGGCATGTCAAGAAACGTGAAAAGATGGTGTGTGTGTGTGTGTGTGTGTGTGTGTGTGTGTGTGTGTGTGTGTGTGTGTACAGCGCTGCGTTGGCTCATTAAACCACATTGTTCTCCATCAGGAAAGCTCAGGCTGCTGAAAGTTTCATGAGCTCTAGTGGTTCTTTTCACACATTTGTCAGACTCTCTAACGAACTGGATTAATTATTTGGCATTTTGTGTGGCTGTGGTTGGTTGTACGCTGGCAGTGTTCGCCCTGAGGCACACGGGTGGGCAAAACCCTCATTCTTTATACGAAGAACACACAACTAATCTCTTCTGTTGTAGGAGAAGAAGACATAGGTCTTGTTTGCTGTAGTCCAGGCTCTCTGTATTAACGTCCCCCCCCCCCCATGTAGTTCATCCCTAAAGGGACTTCAATGGAAAGTATAGCTCAGGAGGTCGCCTCACAACCCGAAGGTTGCTGGTTCGATCCCCCGGCTCCTCCTAGCAAAAAGTGTGGAGGTGTCCTTGAGCAAGACCCCCTAACCCTAACTGCTCCTGACCTGCTGGCTGTCTCCGCCGTCTGTGGATGAATGGGTGAATGTGAGGCATGACTTGTAAAGCTCTTTGGCTCTTTGAACTTACTTATTATGGTACAATGGTATATGTTATATACTGGGATACTTAATAACACTTATTATAATAATGCTTCTCTCCTGCAAAACGGGTCAATGGCCTAAAGCTCAGCCCTCTTGGCTGTATTGACATCGTCATGGTTGGTTCGAAAACTGTTATTATGTGACCTTTGACCTTTCCAGGTCTCCACATTCTACGGTAATTATTTTTTCGATTCCTTTTCAGATTGCCTCGGCTCTACGATGTTCGCTCCAATCAAGGCTGAAATCACTGGGAACTTAACGGTAATAAAAGCTATATATATATATACTGATATTTACTATTCCCTAACTCTATTCAAGTAAAGGTTGTGTGAAATTTGATGAAATTCATTATTATTATTATTATTATTATTATTATTATGTATAGTATTTTTTATAGTATTGTGTGTTAGAAATTCATACTGCGGGAGGGAATGGGGAGTTAGCATTCCAATTAGCAAATACCAATCTTGAATCTTGAATCTATTGTTTGTTTTTTTTAAAGAAAATCAAGGCTGTTTTTGACAGCAACCCTGGCAAGTATAAGACCCTCCAGCAGATCCTGGAGGCTGAGAAGGACCAGCATGGAACTCAGTGGCCCAAGGTTGGGGCAACACTAGCCCTCATGTGGCTTAAAAGGTCTGAACTTACCCTCACCCTTTCACCGTGTTTCGGGTACTGGATAGTAACCCCTATACCTATACCACTCCTCCAAGATGCCCTAACCCCTATACCTATACCACTCCTTCAATATGCCCTAACCCCTACCTATACCACTCCTCCAAGATGCCCTAACCCCTACCTATACCACTCCTCCAAGATGCCCTAACCCCTACCTATACCACTCCTTCAAGATGCCCTAACCCCTACCTATACCACTCCTCCAAGATGCCCTAACCCCTACCTATACCACTCCTTAGAGATACCCTAACCCCTATACCTATACCACTCATCCAAGATGCCCTAACCCCTACCTATACCACTCCTCCAAGATGCCCTAACCCCTACCTATACCACTCCTCCAAGATCCCCTAACCCCTACCTATACCACTCCTTAGAGATGCCCTAACCCCTACCTATACCACTCCTTAGAGATGCCCTAACCCCTACCTATACCACTCCTTAGAGATACCCTAACCCCTACCTATACCACTCCTTAGAGATGCCCTAACCCCTACCTATACCACTCCTTAGAGATGCCCTAACCCCTATCTATACCACTCCTCCAAGATGCCCTAACCCCTACCTATACCACTCCCCCAAGATGCCCTAACCCGACACTTATATATTGAATTAAATGATATTATATTTTGAGAAAATTCTAAAAAACAAACACTTTTAGAGGATTTTGATGGGGGTGCTATTGCCTCAAAGCTCTGCTCAATACTGGACACCTTTCAAAAAATTGTTGTCGACATTCTGCACTTGATGATGGGACCCAGAATGATGGGAAAATAGGGTCCAGGTGATCCTTTCATACACTTGGACTATAATGGATATGACTGTGGATGAAAGCGCCGGCTAGATAACAAAGCAAAGGGTTCTGAAGGTGTAATGTTATTTGGTCATTAGTCATGTTTGTTTATTTCCTCCAGGGGGTTACGGTTCATCCAGGTGTTTCTCCAGAGCCTGGTGGATGGAGAGAGGGAGGAGGCCAACCCCAACCTCCTCCGGCTCAACGTCACCAAAGCCTACGAGGGGTCCCTCATGAGCTACCACGGCTGGCTCCGACAAAGGCTCTTCAAGGTACCGGTCAGCCATGAGGAGGAGGAGGAGAAGGGGAGGAGGATGAGGGGGGGGAGGTGGAGGAGGAGGATGAGGAGTAGGAGGAGGGGGAGGGGATGGAGGGGGGGAGAATAATATTTGTAAAGCCAAATAGTCAAATAAAATACCCAATTGGTTCACTCAATACCAAAATCCTAGTCAGGATGCAGTAGGATAACTAGCAGCATGCTTAGCGTCACCTACAGAAGTATAGATGTATGTTGTGTTCATTCCCCTCCACTAGGCCATCATGTACGCCGCTCCCTACAAGACAGAGTTCCTCAAGTCCCTCTCCAAGGGCCGTGAGGTCAAGGACGAGGAGTGCTTGGAGAAGATCCGGAAGTTCCTGGTCAACTTCTCCGCCACGGTGGACGCTATATACGAGGCGTACTCCAAGATGAACGCCGAGCTGGACTACACGGTGTGATGTGACAGCTGAGCCCCGTAAAACACACCCGACACCGGCCGCTCAGCGAGGTCCGCTGAGCGGAGGGATGGAGGATGTGTCTGTGTCACTTACGGCATGTTAGACAAGATCAAGTGGAGTGTGAACTTCATCTGTGTGTGTGTGTGTGTGTGTGTGTGTGTGTGTGTGTGTTGATCTGGGAGTGTTATGTTGTGCAGCACTTTAAATGCTTAATGTCAATTATTGTGAATGTAATTTATTCAATGATGTATGTATTTATTTAAATTCACTTGAAATAAAACTTGGATATTTTACTTTTGGATTTTTTTGTGTGTCTGCGTTTGTGTTTGCATGTGCATGTGCACATGCGTGTGTGTGTGTGTGTGTGTGTGTGTGTGTGTGTGTGTGTGTGTGTGTGTGTGTGTGTGTGTGTGTGTGTGTGTGTGTGTGTGTGTGTGTGTGTGTGCGTGTGTCTGTATTGGGTGAATATAAATTATTACACAATGAGATATGATTTATTTTTTGAGAAGCACATTTTTCATTCTAAATGACATTCTGTAAAACTAGTTTGCACACACATTGTGTTGATACTTTTTACGTGACCTTTTCCCAATAACCACATAGTGTTAAATATGCCTGACAAGCTGCACATGATATTTAGGAATAAAATCCATACTTATAATTATTTGTAACTTAATATTTTAATATTTCCAAACAAATGCTTTCAATGATTTGTTTCACTTTCATTCATTTACGCTGGAAATATGTCATAATATAATGTGTGTGTATATACACACACAGTATAGTTATTATATAACCTATAATATTAAAATAAAATAATATTTCCAGGTATATATATATCCTATGTATATTGCGTCCTTGCGTCATTAAAAACATATTATATATCTCTACCATCCTCTAGGTGGAGCTGTTTCGTACTAACTTAAATCTGAGACTCCAAAAACATTCACATAAAACATGCTCTATAATAATAAATATCAGCATATATATATATGTATATATAATATATATCACGCCTTTAATATCTTACATATTGTATTTCATCAACATATTGTAAAAAGGCCACACATTTGTAAGGTAGTGGAGTCTGGAGTTGTTTCCCCACTTCCCGAATTTCCCCACCCCAAGTCCCACCCTTATGGTCCCCACCCAAAACTTTAGTAAATGTGCCGCTTGTCTGGGTGGTGGTGGGCGGTAGGTACAACCTCTTTACCGTCCGGAGGGGGAGGAGGGTGGGGGAGAACAGACCTGTCCCTTCTGAGTCCGTTACTCACATCACGTCATACTTGGGACCAACCAATAGGTCCACTATTAAGAGAGACTAGACTACACCAGAGAGACTACACGCATGACAGGAGACAACATCTTACTCAACTCGAGGTACGTGTGATACCTAACGTTCATGTGTGTTGTACAGGGGAATGTTTTGGATGAACATGCAAGGGTTAACCCTAGAGCATTATCCCAAAACAACTTATTCAACGGAATGTCACAGGGTGTTTATAGAGAACATTAAAATAATAGGTGGTAATGTCAAATATTTTAGATATTAGTTATAAGATAGTATATATTATACAGTAGATATTTAATTGATAGAGTAGGCGTCATTCCATGGTAAAGTCAAGGGCACATCTATCTAACCCCTATGTTCTGCATATAGGATGGAACCACCAGTGTTTGGTTTATCTTCTGTGGCCTCAACACATTTCCCACCAACCTTGTTTGCCTTTACCCTCCTGGGTTCTGGGTCTGGACAGTGTCACTGTCCCATCTCTCACACACACACTAGAGGAAGTCCTGCCCCACACATATCTCAGAGAGACGCTTATCACCCTCACTTCATTGGTCTTTGTGTTTAGTCAGCCTGTTACTGCTATCTGATACCATTGGTGGAAGGATGCACCATCAAGTTAACACTGAGCAACTATGAGACACTTGAACTTGACCACCTCTAACATAATACCTATAATCTAATCATCTGTAACCTAGTTAACGTTAACCATCTCTAACATAATAGCTATAAACTAATCATCTCTAACCTAGTTAAACTTAACCACCTCTAACATAATACCTATAAACGAATCATCTCTAACCTAGTTAAACTCAACCACCTCTAGCATAATTCTTATAAACTAACCATCCATAACCTAGTTAAACTTAACCACCTCTAACATACTACCTACAAAGTAACCATCTATAACCTAGTTAAACCTAACCATCTCTAACATAATACATATAAACTACCCATCTCTAACCTAGTTATTGTTAACCATCTCTAACATAATGCATATAAACCAACCATATCTAACCTAGTTCAACTTAACCACCTCTAACATAATACCTATAAACAAACAATCTTTAACCTAGTTCAACTTAACCACCTCTAACATAATACCTATAAACTAACCATCCATAACCTAGTTCAACTTAACCACCTCTAACATAATACCTATAAACTAACCATCCATAACCTAGTTAAACCTAACCACCTCTAACATAATACATATAAACTAACCATCTCTAACTTAGTTCAACTTAACCACCTCTAACATACTACCTGTAAACAAACCATCTTTAACCTAGTTAAACTTAATCGCCTCTAGCATAATACTTATAAACAAACCATCTCTAACCTAGTAACACTCAACCACCTCTAACATAATACCTATAAACTAACCATCTTTAACCTAGTTACACTCAACCACCTCTAACATAATACCTATAAGCTAAACAATCTACCCTAATACCTAGACTTATCCATCTATAATCTAATACCTAAACTAACCACCTGTAACTTAATACCTATAAATGAATACCTTAATACCTAGAAATAAACCTATAAATAAGTAGTTAAATAAGTAGTTAAACGTAACCATCTCTAACCTTATACCTAAACCTAACCATCTCTCACCTAGTACCTAGACGTAACCATCTCTAACATACCTCAACAATACAAACACTGCAGACAGACTTAGTGATGGCCTCCGTCCCTCTGTGCTGAGGAGCTCGCTGTCCTCTGGTGCATTTTAATACTTTATCACCGCTTTAGACTCTCATTGTTCCTCCAAAGCTACCCTGTGTCCAGCCGAGTGTAATGGCATGATAATCCTGTGTGTTGGACAGAGAGTCGTGACCCATCCTCTTTCCCTTCGTTCAACTGAGCTTGTTTTATTAACTCAATAACACACACACACACACACACACACACACACACACACACACACACACACACACACACACACACACACGCACACACACACACACACACACACACACACACACACAGTCCCACTCTGTTCGGGTCTCCTCCGTGTGCAGACGTATGGAAAACATAACATAACAGTGAAGCGTATAGCTACAGGTAAACATGGAATAGTTAGTTATAGCGGTGGTTATATAGCTGACATACTCCTGCAAGCCCAACCTTCTTCTCCCACACAAGAAGAGAGAAGAGGAAGACAAATATTTATTGGGGAAATTAGTGTGACATGGGGTTAACGTTCCATGCCCCTTAGACATCAGCGCATTCAACTTGATGCTGTGTCAAGACTTCCTGTTGTCCAGTGGTTGCTGTTTACAAATACCCATTTTCTCTCTTTCTCTCTCTCTCTCTCTCTCTCTCTGTCTGTCTGTCTGTATGTATCTCATGTCTTATAAATGCTTTTGTTTTAGTGTTTCCTTCTTGTGATAATTCCTCTGTGTTCCTATAGGATGTCCACACCCCCCCCGGTATCTTCCCACCACAGAATCTAGCTCCCCAGTGTGAGATTGGGAATGAACGAGGTATGGGAGACTCTTTTCCATGTGCTTCAGAGGAGAATAGCATTTCTGTCACACACATAATACCATAAGGTCCCTTTTTAATTGTATAATCTGTCTGTTGTCACGTTCAGACATCAATCCTAGCCTCTCTCTAGAGACCAGATACAAACCATAACTAAAAGCCAATAGTTGACCATAATGGCCACTGAATGTTTTACCCTCGTCATTGACTCTGGGCTTACTATCTGAGTTAAAACGCAAGTAAAACCTGTCTCTGTGTTTCTCTGTCGATTGATTCTTCAAAATGAACACCGTTTCACAAGATCCTGAACCCCAGCTCCACCCACTGCTGATAACCTGCTTTTCTGAAGGTGTTCCTCACGTGGTTGTGTTTGTTTCCCCCCAGAGACGATCTTCCCCCTTCCACTTCAAACGCGGCCCCGTGGCCCAAGCCAAGGCGGAGCCCCTTCTTGTCCCGCCCGGGGCCACCGACCCCGAGACCGCAGCGGCCGACCACGATGACGGGGTCCTCGCCCTGTCCGGGTTCTCCGACCTGTTCGAGGAGGGGGCGGCGGGGGAGGGGGCGGGCGGCGGTCCGGACCCGACCCGGGAGCTTATACCGGTGGCGGCGCCGAGAGGGTCCACCGTGGGGGACGGCAGGCAGAACCTACGCAGCAAGTTCCAGGACGCCTTCAAGAAGGGCATCGGCAGCCCCATGGACCTGCTGGAGTCTTACGAGGCGTCCGTGGCCCCGGGCCCCAAGAAGGCCCCCATGGACTCTCTGTTCCAGTACGGCACCTGCAGACAGGAGAGCAACCAGAAGAGACGCAGGAAGAAGCTGCCCAGAGGGTGAGCCCACCCACTGCATCCATCATTCAGTCATTTAGGATTTAGGACGCTGTAATCCAAATACGTTCGAGTGCTGCAGAACCTCTCGTTATTTATCTAACCAGTCGGGACCTGATCTATTGCTGATGAGTCTTCATGGTCAGGTCATGTAATAGACCTCAGTAAAGCCACACCAAAAACTCCCCTCGATCCAGATTAGGATCCGGATCTGCGCAACATCTAAAAGCTTTCTTGGCCAATAAGTAATCTAACCAAGTTTTCTTCAATTCCATACATAACCTTTTGAGTTATCTTGCAAACAAGCAAACAGACAAACAGACAAACAGCGGTGTAAACTTGACCTCCATGTTTATGGATCCTCATCTCATCTGCAGCACAAACAGCCAAGATTCAAACTTCTGGACTTGATCAACTTAACAGGGCAAATTATGCACTGAAACACACATGGACACACACACACACGTACACGCACACACGCACACACACACACACACACACGTACACACACACACGCACACGCACACACACACACACACGCACGCACACACACACACACACACACACACACACACACACACACACACACACACACACACACGCACACGCACACACACACAGCCACACACAGCAGGCTAGGTGGTTCGTTGCTATAACAGAGAGGATGTTGTATCCTTGCCGTTGAGGTCATATTTTTTTAAGTGTTCCTGGTCACCCTACCTGTCCTCACACAGGGACCTCCATTTATTAGACTGCTTTCACTAAGGGTGTGTGTGTGTGTGTGTGTGTGCTTGTGTGTGCATGCCTGTGTGTGTGTGTGTGTGTGTGTGTGTGTGTGTGTGTGTGTGTGTGTGTGTGTGTGTGTGTGTGTGTGTGTGTGTGTGTGTGTGTGTGTGTGTGTGTGTGTGTGTGTGTGTGTGTGTGTGTGTGTGCCTGTGTGTGTGTGTGTTTATATGCCTGTGTGTGTTTATATGCCTGTGTGTGTGTATGTCTGTGTGTGTGTGTGTGTGTGTGTGTGTTTGGAGGGAGGCTGAACGTTGACTTGGATTGTCCAGTCCATCTTATCCATTCATTCTGTGATATGTGATGTGGTGTGATTCATTCAGTCAAAGTTCTCCTCAGGATCAAGTACACAGACACATTCATTTCGGATTAACCAAATGGTAGTTCATTAGTTCTTATTCATTCATTAGTTTTTTTTGTGAATTATTTCTGTTTGTTTGTTTGTTTGTTTGTTTGTTTGTGTTGTGACCTCCCAGTAAGACTGTGATGTCCTGCGACGAGGACCCGGGGTCAGAGCCTCCCAAGGTGCTCAAGCTATTCAACCGCTCCCTGCTGTTTGACTGCGTGTCCCAGGCCAACCCAGGGGCCCTCGAGGGCCTCCTGGAGTACCTGCAGACTCAGGGGAAGATGCTCACCGATGAGGAGTTCAAAGGTTGGTACCTAGTCTATCTTCAGACGGGGAAACTCAACCGTGTAATCACTTCAAGATTCAAGATGTTTTTATTACTCCATGTGCAACAAGTACAATGGAATGCTTACTCCCCATTCCCTCCAGCAGTATGAACGTCCTACAATAATAATATACTATACTATTCAATACTACACTATACTATACAATACTATACTATAAACACTATATACTACCTACTATATACTATACTATATACTAATGCTATACTATAAACAGCACTATACTATAACAAACTATACACAATCAAGAACAATAAAGTGAGTGATGGATGATACAGAATATGCATATGGCGAGTGATGCAAAAAGCCTTTCAAAGTGCCAGCAGTGCAGCAGCATCATGAGTACAGTACAGTGCAGTGCAGTGCAGTGCAGTGCAGTGCAGTGCAGTGCAGTGCAGTGCAGTGCAGTGCAGTGCAGTGCAGTGCAGTGCAGTGCAGTGCAGTGCAGTGCAGGACAGTGCAGGACAGTGCAGGACAGAGCAGTAACAGTAACAAGTCCAGGGAGTCCAGCAAAGAAGTATGACAGTGTAATATTGGTGACAATGTTTTGATGGTGATACACTTAACTGTGAGCTTCTGAGCTAGAGTCAACAGGTCAGAGGTCAGAGGTTAGGTGGCAAGGAGCAAACAGCAGGTTCCCAAAATAGGTGTTCTGTCTAGCTCGACTGGTAGATGCAAGGCATAATAATTACCATTATTATTATATTAGTTAGGAGTTTGACACTTTGGACACTTTGGAAAAGCGTCGCCCAGATGCTATATTTATATGGCTATATTTATTTACTTACAAATGAGCCATTTGTGTGCTTCTAAATACTTCGACATCTTCCTTTAAAGCAACATCTACAATTAATATCTAAAACATAAGACTGGTGACTGGCCAGACATCTCCTATCTACGTTGCTTCTGACCTTTAAGAACCCTCCCCCCCCTCTATTGTTCCTGGCTCATGGGTTGGAGGAGGAGGAGGACACAGTAGGTCACAGCTTTTGTCTGGGGGTCCCCAGGGCTGGACCAAGACTTCCTGTCCAGACGGGTCTTTCGGGGGAAGCTTCCAGGGTCAACTAACAGGGAGCAGAGAGATCTCACAGCAAACCGTTGTCTCCTTAAAGTCAAACCATACAGCAGCCAGACCCGGCAAACTCATTTATAAAACCTCCTGGGGGGAAAATAGCTAAAGGTTGGACTGGACCTCTATAGCACTTTAACCTACATCACACTTCTGTATTCCCAACTATTACTCTTCATTAAATTATAATTTGGTTTTTAGCATTTTAGAGTTTCGGTTGGGGTTGTTTGGCCCACCTAGAAATCGAGATCCTAAGGATATATCCTTCCAATACATTAGAAAGGATCTGTTAGAAATACAAAACATCTAACACGGTTCCTGTAGTAGTCTATACAGACAAGCACACACAATGTACTATAAAATAACTGTATGAAAGGAAAAAGTCACGGAATGAGAAGCTGGTTTTCATCAACATCATCTGGTTTGGGTTTCCTCACAGAGCCGTCCACGGGTAAGACGTGCCTGCCCAAGGCCTTGTTGAACCTGTACGGGGGTCAGAACCACACCATCCCTCTGCTGATGGACATCGCCGAGCAGACCGGCACCCTGCGAGAGTTCATCAACACCCCGTTCAGAGACGTCTACTACAGAGGTACGGGTACCAGGCACCAGGCACTTTAGTCCAAAGCCACTCACTAATAGTGCATTCAACATAGTACTAGTCACCAGAATACAAACAGTCATACGTGCATTTTCTTCCTGCACAAGCCTCCGAGAGCAGAACCAGTGCCCAGGTAGAAGTACAATAAGTTCCCTAATCTAGTTCCCTAGATTTGACAGCATCAAATAGGAGCAATGACAAAGCCACTCACTAATAGTGCATTCAACATAGTACTAGTCACCAGAATACAAACAGTCATACGTGCATTTTCTTCCTGCACAAGCCTCCGAGAGCAGAACCAGTGCCCAGGTAGAAGTACAATAAGTTCCCTAATCTAGTTCCCTAGATTTGACAGCATCAAATAGGAGCAATGACAAATAGTGAATCAACACAAGGTGATAAGAAAAAGCTAATAAACAAGTGACTGCGATCAAGGGAGCGGTTACTGCTCCGTTGAACACTGTTCCGACCCCACGACCACACCCCCTAAATATACGCCATCTAGAGGACAAGGGAAGAACTGCAACCTTCATTATCAAGAAGAAACCCTGAGTAGGAGGATCTGGTGCAAACAAGTGCAAACGTGGGCAGACATGATGGTAGCATAAACCCGCCAAACAAACGTCTAAGGCTATGATTACTTTCAATATATTATTTTCCCTTTCCCTTGCACATTTACTAGCTTCTCCCCTACGGCTTTATGGGCTGAGTGAGTTTCACAAGACCTGGAGCATTCTAGACCTTGAACACATGGGAAACTATTTGCAACTTTAAAACTGAAATAGGTCTCATTGTCCATCTCCTGGTCCTTATAACCAGGAACATTTTGAATTACTTTTAATGATTTTATTTCATGGATGTCTTTTGTTGTTGACTTTAAATGTAGTGGTCTTACTCTTTTCTCATGTAAAGTTTGGACTCCAGAAGTCCAGAACTTTGCTGGAAGGATAAACAACTGGCCTATTTGTGTGCTCTGTGAACATTGTGTTGTATACATGATCAAAGTATATATAAAGTTATATTCAAACTCTTTTAGACTGATGCAAAATGCCATTGAAACTGTAGGACAGGATGATAGGGCAGGACGAAGCATTTCTATTGGTTGGAAGGTTTATCCCGACCAATAGAAATGCTTTGTCCCCAAAAAAGAAGACCATTCTCATTTGCTGTTGTCTTTCGTGAACGCCGGGCGATACTTTTGTGACGCGTTTAGTTGACTTGCAGGACAGACAGCGCTGCACATAGCCATCGAGCGACGGTGTAAACAGTACGTGGAGCTGCTGGTGGAGAAGGGAGCCGATGTTCACGCTCAGGCCAGAGGACGCTTCTTCCAGCCCAGAAATGAGGGAGGCTACTTTTACTTTGGTAAGGGACCCCCCCCCCCCCTTTCCTCCCCCCTCCCCCCCCTCCTCCCCCCTCCCCCCTCCCCCCTCCTCCCTCCTCCCTCCTCCTCCCCCATGCCATGTCTCTCAACTCTGTTGTCGGAGCCGCTGTCAACGTTTCCGTGCTCTGTGCCTCAGAAGTTGTTTGTTTGTTTGTTTGTTCTGTTTTTTTTGCATACATTTGTCAAATAGTATGTTCCTGCTCTGTGTGTGCCTGTAATATCTTCCTCTGTGTGATTCTCCATCCCTTTAATGTGTCACCCATAGTATACACAGTGTAGTGTCCCGGTTGCGTTCATAAGGGACCAACCCAGAGCACATGTTCCTGGACCACACCTTCAGGCCGGCTGGGCCGCATTAAGTCATGCCACTCCCACCGCCCCAAAGCAGTTTGGATCAGGCGGCACGCTCATCCTATATGCCGCTCCGTAAACAACACCCAGGGAAAGGATGATGATGGCGGGAGTTACTTTGAAGGGCTAGTGAAAGGTGGCTGTGTTTTCGCGGTGAAAGAACCCCTGTTCTTTCGGTTTCGAAAGCAACCAATTCTCCAGACACTCGGTTCACTGGAAGCAGGAACCTTAAGGTTTCCCCCAGAGCTCGTTGCTGCCCTCTGCTGTGCTGACGAGACAACGCACCGCTACTATCAAACACCATTACTGCAATGCCTGAGAGAAATTAATTTCCGCACAGACCTTTCAACCTTAAAAATAGCAATCATAGTCATCCTTCAACCTCATCTCTGAACCAAACCAGCTCCAGAAACACCAGCCAGGAAAGACAGTGATGAGAGGCAGTGATGTCAACTATCTCTGTCATTTCTCAGACACAGCATTTGGGGGGTGGGGGGGGGGGGGGGGGTTATATATATATATATATATATATATATATATATGTATATATGTATATATATATATAAATATTCCTAGCTCATCATAAGAAAGGGAGGATTTCCATTTGCACTAGCAGGTGTGAGGAGTGGTAGCTCAGCAGAGTGAGTCATTAGCAGCGCGGTGAGTGGGACTCTGGTGGCTAATGGGATTTAGGCTCCCGCTGGCTGATGTATCTGTGAAGACAAGCGTTTCCATATGGGCTGACAAAGTATTCTGTCACCCATGGCAACGGCACGGGTGACAGTTGAGTTGAATTTTTTTATTCTTCTCCAGCAGCTGCATTTGACACCCGGGGCCCCGGGGCCTCTCCGCATTGGGAAGGATTTCAACCGGAAATCTACGACCCGTGTTTAGTGTGCCTTGCATATATATACACCAAAGACAATAGAAACGATGGAAAATACACATTTACGCTCGCCAGGGTGTAGTGCCTTATTAAGCCTCTTGGGGAGATTACATGTTATTCATTTTACTGTTACTTATGAATGCTTTTATCCAAAACGACTGACAGTGAATTCAGATAGGTCACTAAGGAGCAGGTATTGAAGGTTAGGAGGCATCTTGCTCTAGGAGGCCTACAGCTAGGCTGTGCGGACAGTGGGGAATCGAACACAGAGCCTTTTGATGCATCTTGTGAGTCATCTTGTGCCTTGGTCCTGGCCGACCGGGCCTTGCATGGTCAAGCCCCCACTTCTAACCTGGACTCACTGCACCCCGACACTGCACCCCTACACTGCACCCCTACACTGCACCCCTACACTACACCCCTACACTTACACCGCACCCCTACACTGCACCCCTACACTACACCCCTACACTGCAGCCCTGCATTGCACCCCTACACTGCACCCCTACACTGCACCCCTGCACTACACCCCTACACTACACCCCTACACTGCACCCCTACACTGCATCCCTGCACTGCACCCCTACACTGCACCCCTACACTGCACCCCTACACTGCACCCCTACACTACACCCCTACACTGCACCCTGCACTACACCCTACACTACACCCTACACTACACCCCTACACTGCACCCCTACACTACACCCCTACACTGCACCCCTGCACTGCACCCCTACACTGCACCCCTACACTACACCCCTACACTACACCCCTACACTGCACCCCTACACTACACCCCTACACTGCACCCCTGCACTACACCCCTACACTACACCCCTACACTACACCCCTACACTGCACCCCTACACTGCACCCCTACAATCCACCCCTACACTGCACCCCTACACTGCACCCCTGCACTACACCCCTTCCTTTACCTCGACAGAACGCAGACTCTGTGGACGTAAAAAATACTAATAAAAATGAAGACTCATCTTTTCAGACTTTTGGGTAGCACTATATTTATTTGTGTTTGTGTATTTTATGTGTCTGTTTTTCTGTTTCTTCTCTTTTCTTTTTACTATTGTTGTAAAGCACTCTGTGACTTTTGTCTGTGAAAGGTGCTGCTGCTTCATCAATAAACTTTACTTCCCTCTCTCTCTCTCTCTCCCGCTCTCTCCCGCTCTCTCTCTCTCTCTCACTCTCTCTCTCTCTCTCTCTCTCTCTCTCTCTCTCTCTCTCTCTCTCTCTCTCTCTCTCTCTCCCTCCCCCCCCCCCCCCCACCCCCCCTGGTTCCAGGCGAGCTGCCCCTCTCCCTGGCGGCCTGCACCAACCAGCCCGACATGGTGCACTACCTGACGGAGAACCCCCATAAGAAGGCCGACCTGCGGCGCCAGGACTCGCGGGGCAACACGGTGCTGCACGCGCTGGTGCACATCGCGGACAACACGCGGGACAACACGCGCTTCCTCACCAAGATGTACGACCTGCTGCTCATCAAGTGCGCCCGGCTGCACCCCGAGAGCAACCTGGAGACCACGCTCAACAACGACAGCATGTCCCCGCTCATGATGGCCGCCAAGCTGGGGAAAATAGGGGTACGGGGGCCCGGGGGGGGGGGGACTTTATTTAGTTTGATTGTTATGCTAATGTGGCACCGCGGCTCATATGCAGCTACAGTCAGACCGCACCATCTACACCGATAGTAGGGAGGAGGAGGGTTAGATAGTAGGGTGGAGGAGGGTTAGATAGTAGGGTGGAGGAGGGTTAGATAGTAGGGAGGAGGAGGGTTAGATAGTAGGGAGGAGGAGGGTTAGATAGTAGGGAGGAGGAGGGTTAGATAGCAGGGAGGTGGAGGGTTAGATAGTAGGGAGGAGGAGGGTTAGATAGTAGGGTGGAGGAGGGTTAGATAGTAGGGAGGAGGAGGGTTAGATAGTAGGGAGGAGGAGGGTTAGATAGTAGGGAGGAGGAGGGTTAGATAGCAGGGAGGTGGAGGGTTAGATAGTAGGGAGGTGGAGGGTTAGATCGTAGGGTGGAGGAGGGTTAGATAGTAGGGAGGAGGGTTAGATAGTAGGGAGGAGGAGGGTTAGATAGTAGGGGGGAGGAGGGTTAGATAGTAGGGAGGAAGAGGGTTAGATAGTAGGGAGGAGGGTTAGATAGTAGGGAGGTGGAGGGTTAGATAGTAGGGAGGAGGAGGGTTAGATAGTAGGGAGTGGAGGGTTAGATAGCAGGGAGGTGGAGGGTTAGATAGTAGGGAGGTGGAGGGTTAGATCGTAGGGAGGAGGGTTAGATAGTAGGGAGGTGGAGGGTTAGATAGTAGGGAGGAGGAGGGTTAGATAGTAGGGAGGAGGAGGGTTAGATAGTAGGGAGGAGGAGGGTTAGATAGTAGGGAGGAGGAGGGTTAGATAGTAGGGTGGAGGGGGGTTAGATAGTAGGGAGTGGAGGGTTAGATAGTAGGAAGGAGGAGGGTTAGATAGTAGGGAGTGGAGGGTTAGATAGTAGGGAGGTGGAGGGTTAGATAGTAAGGAGGAGGAGGGTTAGATAGTAGGGAGTGGAGGGTTAGATAGTAGGGAGGAGGGGGGTTAGATCGTAGGAGAAGGAGGGTTAGATAGTAGGGAGGTGGAGGGTTAGATAGTAGGGAGGAGGAGGGTTAGATAGTAGGGAGGAGGAGGGTTAGATAGTAGGGAGGTGAAGGGTTAGATAGTTGGGAGGTGGAGGGGTAGATAGTAGGGAGGTGGAGGGTTAGATAGTAGGGAGGTGAAGGGTTAGATAGTAGGGAGGAGGAGGGTTAGATAGTAGGGAGGTGGAGGGGTAGATAGTAGGGAGGTGGAGGGGTAGATAGTGAGAAGGTAGAGGGTTAGTAGAGGGGAGGTGAAGGGTGCAAGTGAAGAATGGGATTAGAGACAAAAGAACAGCCACATGGTGGATGCTTTCATCCAAAGAGTCTTCCGGTACTGTGAGTGCAAACTGTCTAACCCTAGCGTTGGTGTAACTGCCACTTATCAAGACACCTGAAGGAACCTTGTTGCTCCTCCCCCCCCCCCCCCCCGCTCAGGTGTTCCAGCACATCATCAGACGTGAGGTGAAGGACGAGGGGGTGAGGCACCTCTCACGCAAGTTCAAGGACTGGGCGTACGGGCCAGTGTACTCGTCCCTCTACGACCTGTCCTCCCTGGAGACGTGTGGCGAGGAGTCCTCGGTGCTGGAGATCCTGGTCTACACCTGCCGCAACGAGGTGACGCTCCGCTCTCTGACCGGCCCGGGATTCCTAAGGCCGTTGCTGATGGTCTGCTGATTCAAGAGACTCAAGATGTCTTTATTTGCCTTTATGTGTAGTACAATGGACTGCTTACACCACATTCACTCCCGCAGTATGAATTTCCTACAACAATACTATACTTTACTATAAAATACTACACTATACTATACAATACTATAGTGTAAACAACACTTTATACTACGTACTATATACTATACTGTAACAATACTATACACAATAAAAATAACAATAAAGTGAATGATGGATGATGATAGAAGTGGTCGTTATTTTATTGTACAACCCTAAGTTGGACGAGAGACATTATGTGAGGAGAACTGGACGTGTATCCCTCCACTGTACGGCGCTCTAGTCAACCGTAACCTCAACTGCACTCCGCAAAGATCAACATATTTTACACAAACAATTAGTCACAAACAACATTTGGGTTGAATTATGAAAGGTTGTCAGCAGGGGAGGACGCCTGTGTGCTACACAACGTTAATGTGTAGCTCGGCAACAGTCCACGGAACCATCTGTGAACGAACAAACAAACAAATCATAATCTGCTGTTGTTTATTTACCGCTTGTAGAAGCTGGACTCATTACAGTTACTGTACTCATGATGCTGCTGCACTACTGGCCCTTTAAAAGGCTTCTAAATGCTTTTTGCACAATTCAACACACACTCTTTTTTGTGTTATTTTTATTGTGTACAGTATTTTTATTTTTAATAGTATTAGTGTTTTCGAAAATTCCTACTGCGGGAGGGAATGGGGAGTAAGCATTCCATTGTACTGGTTGCATATACAATATGCAAATACAAATCTTGAATCTTGAAGCGTTGCATAAAAGCCATATCTGTATATCTATATATACAGATATATATCTATATAGATATAGATATATATCTATATATCTATATCTATATATATCGACTGTGTTGTTGTTCCCAGAACCGACACGAGATGCTGGCCGTGGAGCCCATCAACGAGCTGCTGAGGGCCAAGTGGAAAAAGTTTGCAGCGGTCACCTTCTACATCAGCGTGGTGTCCTACATCCTCACCATGGTCACCTTCACCCTGGTGGCGTACTACCGGCCCGCGCAAGGAACGGTGAGACCCCGCCCACACCACCTGCGCTGCTTCGGGACCCTCCTCGTAGGGGGGGGGGGGGGGGGTTGAGGTCGGGTCGCGAGAACACCGTGACGCAAAACTTCTTAGGTCTCCGGGATTCGGGACTCAGCCCCACGTCCACGCAGAGGACGGCCGCGCCAGCGCTGCGTGTTAGCGCCGGTAGCTTGGGACGGTAGCGGGTAGCGGGTTGTGTGGCCGCCTGAAGGAAGGTTCGCTGGTTCTATTCCCCCCCCCCCCCGGCTCCTACTCCTTCCTAGCCAAAGTGTGGAGGTGTCTCTGAGCAAGACACCCTAACACTAACTGCTCCTGACCTGCTGGCTGTCTCCTTGCGTGGCTGACCACGCCGTGGGTGGATGGGTGAATGAATGGATGAATGGATGAATGGATGAATGGATGAATGGATGAATGGATGAATGGATGAATGGATGAATGGATGCATGGATGAATGGATGCATGGATGAATGAATGAATGGACCGATGCGTGGATACGAGGCCCTGATTGTAAAACACTGCCCTCTGTTGTTATAATGCGCTGTATATAAATGCAGTCTTGTTCAGCGGGATTGGTCTGTGATTGGCGGGGGGCCGTGATTGATGGTTGATCTGATAACCTCCCCCCCCCCCCCTGCTCCCCCGCAGCCCCCCTACGCCTACCAGACCTCCACCGACCACCTGCGCCTGGCGGGAGAGATCATCACCCTGGCTTCCGGCGTCTTCTTCTTCCTCTCTAATGTGGGTCAAACGGCCGCCACCTGCTTTTGATCTCTCTCTCTCTCTCTCTCTCTCTCTCTCTCTCTCTCTCTCTCTCTCTCTCTCTCTCTCTCTCGCTCTCTATCCATAAGTCTCTGTCTGTCTGTCTGTCTGTCTGTCTGTCTCTCTCTCTCTCTCTCTCTCCATAAGTCTCTCTATCCCTCTGTCTCTGTCTGTCTGTCTGTCTGTCTCTCTGTCTCTGTCTCTCTCTCTCTCTCTCTCTCTCTCTCTCTCTCTCTCTCTCTCTCTCTCTCTCTCTCTCTCTCTCTCTCTCTCTCTCTCTCTCTCTCTCTCTCTCTCTCTCTCTCTCTCTCTCTCACAATCTGCCTTACCGACGCTCTTTTTCTCTCCTTTTTTTTGCAGATTAAAGACCTCTTCCTGAAGAAGTGCCCTGGGGTTAACTCTGTATTTATTGATGGCTCCTTTCAACTGCTGTTGTGAGTCTCTCCCCCCCCTCCCCCCCTCAACCTCTCCCCCCTTCTGCTGACTCTCACCCCAGGAATCTCCCGCTCCCCCTTAATGGAGCCCTACTAATTAAATCTCCCACTAACTCACTGCGGCTTTTCTTTTTTCTTCTTCTTTCGGTAGCGTCCATCTTTAATTAAACCCTGGGTGCAGACAAAGAGTGTATTAAGTAAATAAGGCTGCTCACCGCGCCGGTTTGGACCAACGCTGATCAGAGTTGTTAATGCTCTGAATTAAGGCTTTCACTCATTCATTCATTAATGTGTGTGATACTTAGTTTGTCTCATTCTCCCTCTTTCCTTTTAAAGGCCAACGTCTTGCTCAGATATTTTAAGAGAGTACTGCTTCATACGCAT
>CM051017.1:3901008-3906008 GCA_027704905.1 Muraenolepis orangiensis
GGAAGCACAGCCTTAAACGCCATCAGATGGGATGTCCTGAAAGGAAAAGGCTCTGAAAACAGTCTAACCAGGCACAAATATATCCCCATACAGCTTGACTCTAAGATCGAACATTTTGATTTGGTTTATTTTTAATGAATAAAAATATGCAAAAAATAAACAAAAAAAATTGTTTTATATCAAAAATAAGATATTTATCAATAGTGTTCATGAATGAGTCAGTTGTCCCTTATTGCAGTGAGGTGTACACCATGGATGTTTTTAATCAGTTAAAGGCCATTCAGCTACATTTAGCTCAACGAATCCCCTTAAATCATATTAGTTTGACTTAATATGTTCAACATTAAGTCTGCCTATATTAACCTAATGACTGAATTAAGGGTGTTATTCTATGTTATCTATATTACTGACTTGATGTTGTAAACAGTGTCCTTCCGCTGAAGGGATGAGGTTATGAATATCAACCCGTTCGGACTTGACGATGTGATGTTGGCTGTTGGCTTATGTTATACTTATGTCCTCCATCATGCACTGTAAAACCATAAGGTATCCTCCACACCAGTTAGGAGACATGTGTTATTATTACTATTACTTATTATTATTAGTATGTGCATTTCTTTGATGAATGAGAATATGCTAGATGACCAACAAAAATGCTCCAATTCATACCAGTTAAACTCAAATGTGGCTAAAACAAGAGCTCACCAAATACCAAAATGGAACAAGGACTCAGGCCTCAGGGATATGTAAGGTCTGAACGTCTGAAGCAGCTCCAATCATCTCCAAGGTGCTCCTAATCACAAGCTTGAATACCATTAGGACTGAAGTCTCTCTTTGCATTCATAACTGGGTTCTTTGCAAGGCTTTCAAGAATCACGATGAATATTTAATTTCTATTATGTTATTATCTCGGGTGCAGGAGGATAGAGCTCATATCTCTCTTTTTTTTTCTCTCTTCAAGATTTCTCATTAACTTTCAATGCGTATTATGTGTGATGCTGCATGTAAATATTGGAACTATGGCAGAAATACAATGTGGAATTCGTCCAGTGTGATAATGTACATCCATGTTCAAAATATGTTTCTATACATTATACATAATGACATCCCCGTATAGTTATGGAGGGCTTTAGAATGGTTTGAATCAGCCTTAACGAGCCCGGTTCTCCTCTCAAACAATACACGCCATGCCTGACGCTCTATAGTATAGGATGATGATTGCAAAGGACGTTGTTCCCCTCCCAGATGGCCATGACGAGAAGGTTATAGTTGTCAAGAAAATATGCAAATGTCAGACAACAGCCACCCGTGTTCTGGTTCGTCTTTGAGAATCCATCTTATTGTAGTTTTTGTTAGCTGGGATGTTTTGCATAATGAGGTCTCAGGCCTCCTCCTCCTCCCGGGTGAGCAGCTCTCTCCTCATTGCCTGTGGGTCCCCGCCCTGCTCTCTCTCTGTTCTTTACCTATGTGTATATATGTGTATATTGTATTATATATACGTGCTATTGTACCAGAATTCGTAAATTCATTCTCTTCCCTTTTGTTTCTCTGGAGGTCGTCAGCATTTGTTCCCAGCAGTATCGCCCCATTATTTATTAAAATGTCACATCCCCGCATGTTTATTGTTGCAGAGAACAATAAAGCAAAGACACCGGAGAACATCTCCAGAAGGTTACTTCTCCTTGTTGTTTCTGCTGAAGTCAGCTCAAACACGATAACGTTATATAGTTCCCATCATTTTCACTTAGATTTTATCCTCTCAATGCAAAACATTGTGAATACACGACCACCAATGATTTATTTTAAAATTGTCATACAAATAATATAACGGTGAAGACAAATCTAAATGAGAATAATGAGTTTTTGAACATTAAAATTATGATTAGCCCTAGATGTCTGCTTATTAAAACACGATCATGTATAATAAAGTGAATTGAACAATAAAAACTTGCTGTAATGAAAAATAATAAGTTTTCACTGTTCAGTTTCATATTTGTTTTAAATTTGGCAATAAATGATCTAATTTTCTGCTTCGCGAGATGATATAGACCTACCATAGTAGATTTCATTTGATCTAATTAAGTTTAACCAATGACATGGATCATTTGATCATTTGCTTATAGTATGGTGCCGTGGAATAGCTTCAATTGCTTTGATTTGATTTATTTATTGTGCGAATTGGTCTAAATTGGTTTGAACCGCTTGCAATTCTTTTAGTGGCCTGCGGGGGGCGGTAGAGGTCGTAATTCCTCAGAACGTCAACCCGTACAACTCAACCAAACGAAAGACCGCACTAAACGCACACGTCTATTCCCATTGGTTTCAATTGTGATTCCACGCGATGTATTTGACATTTGCCATTACAGTGTGTGTAGCATTTATGTGTATGTTTAAATAGGCCTATTTAACACGCATGGCCTGATATCCAGTTAGGCTTAGTACTTGAGTGTGTGTGTGTGTGTGTGTGTGTGTGTGTGTGTGTGTGTGTGTGTGTGTGTGTGTGTAGCTTTATGTATATGTTTAAATAGGCCTATTTAACACGCATGGCCTGATATCCAGTTAGGCTTAGTACTTGAGTGTGTATATGTGTGTGTGTGTGTGTGTATATATATACAGTATATACATATATTTATGTGTGTGTGTGTGTGTGTGTAGCCTTTATATATATGTTTAAATAGGCCTATTTAACACGCATAGCATGATATCCAGTTAGGCTTAGTACTTGAGTGAGTTAAGAGGTGAAAGCTCCCACCTGCCCATCCACTTAGCCTCACCCCCCTCTCCCCCCTCCTCTCCTCCCACCTCACCACTCTCCTCACCCCTCCTCTCCTCCCACCTCACCCCTCTCCTCTCCTCCCACCTCACCCCTCTCCTCACCCCTCCTCTCCCCCCTCCTCTCCTCCCACCTCACCCCCCTCCTCTCCTCCCACCTCACCCCCCTCCTCTCCTCCCACCTCACCCCCCTCCTCTCCTCCCACCTCACCCCTCTCCTCACCCCTCTGAAGGCCGTCAGTGGGCGAGTGATTCTGAAGGACACGAGGGAGGAGCTCCCGTAATCCTCTTTGGCCCAAACTTTAACTGGGCCACTAATCCTTGGTCTATCGGAGCAGTGAGCACCTACCTAGCGCCATAGGAGAGGAGGCCTCGTCCTCGCAACCACTTAGGGATGGGGGGACGGGGGGACGGGGGGACGGGGGTGGGGGACGGGGGGGAGGCCTCGTCAGCTACTCTCTGTCTCCCTTGAATGAGTAGCTCTCCTTATGTTTCTGGTGGTGTCATAACAGAGCGTAAGGGGACATCACATGGTGAAGGGGCCTGTTCATCTCAGATATACCCATCACTATACCCATCACGAGTCCTTGTGTTGTGGCTCTCAGATACTTTATTATCGTTATTTCTGGCATCTTTACGACATCTATCGACAGTAACTAACTGGGGATAGATCTCATGGTAAATTAAACACAACACAACACAACACGTACTGGCATCGCTTCAAACGCACTCTCCTCACACGTCTCCCTCAGACTAGAAGGAGCAGTATGAAAGTGTCCTGCAGGGGGCGTCTCGGAGGGTCGGGCCGCTCTCCTTACGTCTCAAAGGTTGGAGGATTCTCAAGAGGCGCTGCTAATTATCTCTTCCTTGGAAAATAATTTGCTGAAATTCATTTGATGATTACCAGCGAAATATTTCGCTGAGGCGTGACATTTCAGAGAGCAGAGCTAGTCTACTGGAAGCTATGGGAGGGAGGAGGGGGGAGAGAGAGAGAGAGAGAGAGAGAGAGAGAGAGAGAGAGAGAGAGAGAGAGAGAGAGAGAGAGAGAGAGAGAGAGAGAGAGAGAGAGAGAGAGAGAGAGAGAGAGAGAGAGAGAGAGAGAGAGAGAGAGAGAGAGAGAGAGAGAGATGGATGGATATATAAGAGAGAGAGAGAGAGAGAGAGAGAGAGAGAGAGAGAGAGAGAGAGAGAGAGAGAGAGAGAGAGAGAGAGAGAGAGAGAGAGAGAGAGAGAGAGAGAGTAGATACAGAGAACAAGGGAGAAAGATAAAAAAAAATAGAGAGAGAGCAGGGGGCAAGAGGGAGAGAGAGATAAAGAGGGAGGGGGAGGGGGTGAGATATAGAGAGGAGGGAGGAGAAAGAGATAGAGAGGGGGTGGGGGGAGAGAGAGAGAGAGAGAGAGAGAGAGAGAGAGAGAGAGAGAGAGAGAGAGAGAGAGAGAGAGAGAGAGAGAGAGAGAGAGAGAGAGAGAGAGAGAGAGAGAGAGAGAGAGAGAGAGAGAGAGAGAAGGGTAGGCCTGCTCCGAGTCGGGGACATATTGGTTACGAGATTTGCGAGATGACCTTTCAGTTCACGGAAGATGAGTGGAGGGAGCTGAACCTCAGATGATTCACAGTGTCTAAACCTGACAGCCGAGGCCGGGCCGCCGCGCCCCCAAAGACGCGCCGTGTGCGGCGTGATTTATTGGTGAAATTGCCCGGGACTCAATGCGGCGTGCAGGTGAATGGGTTCTGCTAATAAGAGAAGCGTTTCTACTGCGCCCCCCCCCCCCCACACCACACACACACACACACACACACACACACACACACACACACACACACACACACCCCACCCCCACCCCTTCTCCTCTGTCTGAGCAGGCGGCTATGAAATCATCGCTCTCCGCCGGTCTCTCCCGAGTCCCCCCCCCCCCACACGCTCCGCTGGAGGCGGCTGCTGCTGATGCTGCTGCCGCCGTGAGACTTCACTGATGTTGGATGGAGAGGTGGTGGGCGGAGAGGAGAGAGAGGTTCTGATTCCGGGCCCCGGGACGACACGAGGAGAGAGAAGAGGAGAGAGAGGTTCTGATTCCGGGCCCCGGGACGACACGAGGAGAGAAGAGGAGGAGATACAGCCGTGGATATTGTATTGTGGGTTGTAGGATAAACATGCGTGATGATGGAGGGCTATAGGTTGTTAGCTCGAACCTTGTAGCTCGACACCAGAATAGTCGAATCCACACGCACA
>CM051017.1:3911008-3921008 GCA_027704905.1 Muraenolepis orangiensis
ACACGCGCACACGCACACGCACACGCACACACACACTATAGTGGTGATGGTGAGAGAGAGAGAGAGAGAGAGAGAGAGAGAGAGAGAGAGAGAGAGAGAGAGAGAGAGAGAGAGAGAGAGAGAGAGAGAGAGAGAGAGAGAGAGAGAGACCCCATCTCCCCTTTGGCCCCTGCCAGCCTACCCTCAAGTTTGTTTAAGCACCCCTGAACTGGCCTTGGTTGGGTGTCAAGGCTGGCTGGGGTAGGGGGGGGGAGAGACGGGGGAGGCAGAGGGGAGGCAGAGGGAGGCAGAGAAAGAGGCAGGGGGGAGAGGGGCCATAATGACTTGCCATATGCTCCTCATAGCGTCTATCCAGCTGACCGGTTGGTACCTAGCAGCTCGGCCCCGGACTCCATTCACAGTCTAATTCCATTATCCTAATATTGGCGGAGCAGCCTTTGTCAGAAGGGTCGCGTGGCGCCGAGCGGGGCCTCGCAGTCGTCCTTAAGACCTTCATAATTAGTGTGGAGAGGCCCGCGAGAGGCAGATGTTTCATTAAACTCCCCGCATAGCAGCATTAAGCACCGCGGCTACACACTAATAACAAGCTATATGCATCCACAGCCGCTCCCATTATGTCTAATGCACGGCTAGAATACAAAATCGTTCTTATTTTTACCTCCGCCGTCGAAGAAGGACGGAGGTTATGTTCCTAACCCCCCCCCTGTTCCAATCTGCTCTGAGGGCCCTCTGGGTTTCTTTGCTTTTAAAAAAATAAATAGTCTTCAAGGCTGACCCAGCTCAGTCCTGGGCTAACGGGAAGCCCCCTTGCTGTTTGAAGAGGGCTGGATTTCAGGGCCTTGTGAGTGAGTGAATACTCTGTGAGGGGCAGCCGGGCGTCACCCAATAGTCCGTCCCCCCCCCCCCCAACAACACGTGAAGACAGGGCTCTCTCCAACGCCGCCAGGGGTCCCGCAGCCAGAGGGAGAGTTCAGAGTTCAGAGTTCAGAGTTCAGAGGCTCGGACGTATCTGTAAATCGGGCAAAATATTTCCACAAGACACAAGGAAAAATATGCGGGAATCAGAAGGTAGCAGTGGAGTATTGAGCTGCTGAAACAACATGGACATTACAGGCTGCTGGGATGTTGAGGAGCCTCACTGTGAGGCTGGAGGCCGCTGAGCCTCACTGTGAGGCTGGAGGCCGCTGAGCGTCACTGTGAGTCTGGAGGGCGGGGGGGGGGGGGGCACTGAGCCTCACTGTGAGTCTGGAGGGCAGGGGGGGGGGGCACTGAGCCTCACTGTGAGTCTGGAGGGCGGGGGGGGGTCGCTGAGCCTCACTGTGAGTCTGGAGGCCGGGGGGGGGGCGCTGAGCCTCACTGTGAGTCTGGAGGCCGGGGGGGGGGGCACTGAGCCTCACTGTGAGTCTGGAGGGCGGGGGGGGGGCGCTGAGCCTCACTGTGAGTCTGGAGGGTGGGGGGGGGCGCTGAGCCTCACTGTGAGTCTGGAGGCCAGGGGGGGGGCGCTGAGCCTCACTGTAAGTCTGGAGGGCGGGGGGCGCTGAGCCTTCAGAAAGACGGCCCAATGTCACAACGCATTGTTCCTTTACACACTGTAAGGCGTGCGGAGCTTAGGAGTTTAGATGTGTTTGAGCAAAGCGTTAAGGAACCTCCTTTGACAACGACTTCTTAAATTCTAGTTTTCTGATATCATTTTTATTAAAAAAATGTAATCAGGCTTATTGGAACTCCTTAGTCTACGTTATTAAAATGAAAAAAAACACATGCAGTACTTTGAAGTGGAAATTGGCCATGATTGATGTTCTTCCAACGGGTCTAAATTTTGCACAAATGGTCCAATTGAGATGGAAAATAGGGTTTGACATTACACACGTTCCGAGATTACGTTCTATAAAGAGAGTACGTCCCGGGACCCTACCCGAGACCCTACCTGGGACCCTACCAGGGACCCTACCCGGGACCCTACCCGAGACCCTACCAGGGACCATACCTGGGACCCTACCTGGGACCCTACCTGGGACCATACCTGGGACCCTACCTGGGACCCTACCCCTGGAGCCTACCCGGGACCATACCCGGGACCATGACCAGGGCCATACCTGGGACCATGACCGGGACCATACCCGGGACCCTACCTTGGACCCTACCTGGGACCATACCTGGGACCCTACCTGGGGCCCTACCCGGGACCATACCTGGGACCCTACCTGGGGCCCTACCCGGGACCATACCTGGGGCCCTACCCGGGACCATACCTTGGACCCTACCTGGGACCATATCTGGGACCCTACCTGGGACCATACCTGGGACCCTACCTGGGACCATACCTTGGACCCTACCTGAGAGCCTACCTGGAACCCTACCTGGGACCCTAGCTGGGGCCCTACCCGGGACCCTACCTTGGACCTACCTGGGACCCTACTTGGGACTATACCCAGGCCATGAATGGGAAGAGACACTACAAATAATGACAGACTTCAAAGCCAGGTTGTGGCCGCTGAATATAATATTAATCAAATTTATTTTACACCTCAAAAAGGAAAAGGAAACAGAAGGGGTGGGGAGACGTGGTACATCGGGAATGTGTTCACAACTGTACTTTACATTTTTTTTGGTGAAAGCTCAGAGGAAAATGTTAATACAGTCATTATAATTGCACTTCATAAATCTAGACTGACGCCTGTATTCCCCCCCCCATCCCCCCCCCCCCCACACACACACACACACAACAAAAGCTTGGTCTCTCTCTCTCTCTCTCCTCCCCAGTTCATAAATTAAATTTAGCATTGAAATTTGACTGACAAAAGAAATGGTAATTTAAGACCAAGAGGAGCGCTGCACTGATCCAGTTCCTCTCCACGTTTTCCCATGAGTCCCAGAAGGCATTAAACAGCGTGCTCATTTAAGTGCAGTACATTCAAGGGAATCTCAGTCATAATAAATATTTCACTGCTCTGATCATCAGGTTATTGAGAGCCCCCCCCCCCCCCCCCTTCACCCCGGGCGGACGCCAGACGGACGCCAAACCCCCTCGGCCTCGACTCGCCTCGCCTGAAGAGGGGCCGTGGTGATTGTTTTCACTGTGTTTACCGTTTAGAGACGAGCTTCTGCTTCTGCATTCCTGAAAAACAACCGATGTAATCAAATAGCGCCGTTCCTCGTCCCCGCAGGTGTCTCACGATCACAGTACGTACACGAGACGCCGGGGCAGCAGAGCGAGCGCAGGATCAGAGACACACCCCCCCTCCGTACGCCACCCCGGAATCAAATGAAAAGCCTCCCATCCGAGCTGAGCAAATCAATTCCGTGTCTCCCTGTGTTTTCTGGCCTTCTATGTTTCTGTGTTTTTATATTCTTGGTCTGTGTATATTGATTCAGATATGTTGTGTTGGGGGGTAGAAGTGTCGTATTTCACTTCTCGGTGATAGAAAGTCTTTTTTGTGAAGCTGTTGTTGAAAAAGTCTGGGGATTTAAAAATATAAAATAAAATATAAAACCAAACACACAGACCCACGTGGTCATGTGGACCCCGTGGGACATTCTTCATTGTAACATATCTTTTTCTTCTTTTTTGCAAAGTGATTTTTTGTCATTTTTAAAGAAATGTTTCAATATTTCTGTAGATTCCAGTGTTGGTGACAGATCTTCTGGACTATAGCGGTTCTTACAGAACCCAGAGACAGAACCTGCACATTAGCTTGAGGAGAAATCATTCAATCACATAAACAGAAACTAAATAATAATAATAATAATTCACAAAATCAACACAAACCATTGAAACGCTCCTCCCCCATAGCAGCCAATGCATATAATATTTCTACAAATATATAAAACAAAAAAAATAGGTTCAAGTTTTTCAAGTTTCTTAAATATATCATATCCAAACTCCCCGATGCCAAACTTCGACGTCTCCAAGTTCCCAAGCAGTGCAATTTATGTTTCAATTATAACAGCAAATAATATCTCCTATTGTACTACCATATTTCATAATCTCGAGACACGTACGCCGAAGCACTGCCCAGGATTTTCATGTTGCTCTTGTGTCGTATTGTAGCGTGTGTGTCTCTCTGTAATACATATGACCAGGTGTAGGCCTATGATCCCACACACACTGGTCTGTGTGTGTGTGTGTGTGTGTGTGTGTGTGTGCTTAGTATGTCCTCTTACAGAATACTTGATCTTGTGTGCAGCCCTACACTTTGGCTCTGTGTCACTTATTTTTTTACGTTTTTCAGCAACCACCAACCCAACACGGCCGTACCATCTTCAGTGCTCGGGGGGGGGGGAGATGCACTTCATGTCAAGCTATTTATTCTCACCGAAGAAAAAGGGTTTGGGCAAAGTGAAACGAAGAAAAATGATCAAAACAGGAAACAAAACAATAAAAATAAAATCACCCCAGAAACTCCTATTGGCAAACCACAAAAATGGAACATCTGGATAATCATGAAATCCCTTGTCTCCCCACAGGGTGAAAACACCCCTGTCTTCCAGCTCCGGTATTCCCACCGTCTCCTGATCCCGAAGGTCAGACCCGGCACGGAGAGTACTCTCCTCCCAGCGCTCCTCCCGCTAGCGAGCGCCAAGCTCACCAAACCTGAACATCCTCTCCCTCCCAGGAAGCCGCTCCCTCGTCTTCTGTCCTTTACTGCTTTGATTCCACTCCCTCCCCAAAAAAATGCTCTCTGATGTCTCTATCCGGTAACCCTCCTCCTCCCGGCCTCGCCGCTCACCTCGCCCCCAGTCTATCTGTAAACCGGGAGGCGGATGTGTGCGTGCTGGTGGTCCAACAGCCGGGGCACGGCCACCGTCTCGTAGCCCTTGCCCAGCATCTGTTCCTTGATGCAGGGCGGGCGGATGTCGTTGATCAGGTACTCCAGAGACTGCAGGCTGCTGCTCAGCACCGCCGTGTTGCACAGGCTCCTGCTGGGCAGACTGCAGCACATGCCCCCCCCGCTGTCTATGGCCGGGTGTGGGTGGTGGTGGTGGTGGTGGGAGGGGTGAGGATGGTGAGGATGATGCGGGTGACTCAGGTGGTGGTGGTAATGGGGATGGTGGTGGGGGTAGCCCATCTCCCTGTGTCCCGTGGCGGGCCCCATCACCGAGGAGGTGCCCAGCAGCTCCTGGGGGTTGTAGCAGTCACTGTCCGGGGTGACCAGCACGCTGTTCCAGGAGGAGCAAAGTACTGGCCCACCGAGAAGTTCCCGTGCATTCCCACGCAGTTCAGAGGCGAGGAGCTGACCTTGTCCAGCCCGCCGCCCCCTCCCCCGCTGGCGGTCAGGTGGTACTGCCGGTTGGAGGCCGAGGACACCTGGGCGGCCGTGATCCCGCCCCCCTGGATGCAGGTTTCGGGGGACTTACTGATTGCACCCCCTCCCCCGCTGCCCCCGCTGTACATACGCAGCACCGCTTGTTGCTGTTGGTGGTGATGATGGTGGTGGTGGTGTTGTTGTTGTTGTTGTTGTTGTTGTTGTTGTTGTTGCTGCTGCTGCTGCAGCTGCTGCTGCTGCTTCTGCCACAGGATATACTCCATGCTGTCTGCGTACGTCCCGGCCTTCACCGCCTCCGCGCTGTGGGCCGGCAGCCCCGCCCCCGCGTACACCATGTTGGCCTGGGCGGCCAGCCCCCCCAAGTAGCCCCCGGAGGAGCCGGACGTGAGTCCCGCGGCGGCGGCGGCGGCGCCCTGCTTGGCAGAGGGGCTGGGGTTGGAAGGAGCCGCGGAGGCGCCCGGACACACCTGCTGAAGAGCCTGCGCCTGGCAATGCTGGTTGATCTGGTAGATGATGCTCTGGATGGAGGGGAGGTTGGACTGCGCGGCCAGGGGGAGCGAGCCTCGACCCCCCGGGACGGGGACGGCCGAGCCGGCTACGGTGACGTTGGGCGGGACGGACGGCCCCGGGCCCTCCGAGGGCTTCGAGGGGCCGCTGTGGTAAACCATCTGGCCGTGGCCGTGGGCTAAAGTGCTGCTACCGGGGGGAGGGTACGGAGCCACGGGCACGTGGGCGGGGGAGAGCTTAGTCCGTCGGCCCTCGGAGTTCTTGAGGACGCCTTTGGAGGAGACGAATGCGGAGGACGAGGACGAAGGCGACGACGTGTAGGACGAGACCTTGCCGATGCCCAGCAAGCCGTGGTAGCCCCCGGTGTTGATGGGGGGATACGGAGCGTAGCGCTGGCCCGTGGTGTCATATCCGTTCACAGTCCGGTTAAGGTGCTTGTGTTGGGGAACCCTGATGTTGGTCGGGAAGATCTTAATGGATAAGGGATTGTTGGCGGTCTTCTGAGCGAAGGCGTCGAGCTGGGCGGCGGTGGGGTACCGCGGGGAATGCATGGGAGCCACCAGCTCACCTGCAACACAAAGGACACAACGGAGCACGGGTGAGACTACGGGTCGGACCGTCCAGCGGGTCGGACCGTCCAACGGGTCGGACCGTCCAACGGGTTAGTCTTCCATTAAATAAATGGACTGGTCTCAGGGATTACATGATTAGTATGCACCAAGGGGTGGATAACACTGGCTGCCTCAGAGCCGAATCTGTCTCAATCTCGCAGTGCCCCTTAAATCAGCAACATGGTGTTGGCTCCACAGCGAGTACCTCTGAAGCTGATTGAAATATTTCAAACTGTTTATTACATTTCCCTTGACCCACCGGGCCTATGCTGCCATGTTAATAAACGGCGATGCAAATTGCTCGCACGTCCGCACACACACACACAGTATTACACACACACACACACACACACACACACACACACACACACACACACACACACACAGGCACAAACACACACACACACACACACACACACACACACACACACACACACACACACACACACACCACCCACACCTACGTTGCGCCGCAGTCACGGCCCAATCAGATCGGCAGGATATAAGCCAGGGCTGAAATGTATTCATGTCTCAGTCTCTCCTTCCCTTCTGCTCCAGTTGAGACTGCTTTCCATTTCATTTTCACACCCTCCTGTGCAAGTTCATCCCTAGACAAATGGATCTTTTTAAAAACTCATTCTGCCGAAGCCTGGCACCTTAGGCACCGTTAAATCAGCACGTCGCAAAATTAATTCGGACCCTCTTTAGCATCGAACTGGGTTACCGTCGGATAGAGGGGAAGGACGAACGGGAGGTGGTAATAGCTTGTTTAATTGCAGTGCAACATTTGAGGTGTATAAGTAGTATCAATTACTGGGTCTTACCCTTTGGCCACACTTTCCTCATATATATTCAACCCAGGAGCGCCCTGAGAGACTCTCACAAAAACGTAATGAACCTCTTCGGGGAATTGCTAGCCTGGTTTAAAGGGGAACTATATGAGAAGGCCCGGTGGTCACACATGCTCTCCATATCGGCACCGTGGGGACCTATAGGGAGGGAGGATGGAATCCTCTTTAATGGTCACATGTACACACAGTGGAATTAGTTCCTCTGCATTTAACCCATCCTAGTATGAGGAGCAGTGGGCAGCTGTTGTATATAGCCTGGGGAGCAGTGGAGGGGGTCTGGGGCCTTGCTCAAGGGCACCTCGTCAGTGTCCAGGTGTTTCGGTGGACTTGAACCGGCGACCTTCCGGTTCCTAAGCCCCAAGTCACTGGCTGAGGTATCCTGCCGCCCCAAATTAATAAACCCAATAATAACAAAAGGTAAATCAATGATGAGATGATGAAAACATGGCCTTTTGGAAAACATAGTACTTTTACTACATGCAGCAACACATAAAGTAACCACTCCAACATGTGTTTCCTCACATAATTATTAATTATTATTATTATTATTATTAATAATAATAAAGACTTACACACGTGACCATAATATATGTTCAGATATGACAGAGAGTTTCATGTTTTAGTTTCATATTCAAATAGCATGTTCTAGAATAGCCAGTAAAACCCATCCACCTTTTATTCAACAGACAAAGAATCCAGACGTCCGACGTCCCTTTGCTCAGTGAGCCGGGACGCGGCCATTTTGAAAAGCGGAGGCAAGGCAAATGTCCATTTCTAGAAAGCCGACCATGTGTCCTTATTTGGGGGGTGAGGCATGGAGGTGAGGGTCCAAGGAGAAGATTGGATTTAAATGACATTATTCAGGCAATTTCATGCCTACTTAGCTCGGTGCAACTAAAACGGGCAGGGGTGGGTGGTGGGGTGGCTGGTGCAGAAAGCACTCAATTTACAAGCAATATATCAACTGCCAACAAATGACTTGCAGCCCCTTAAAATAAATGTAATTTTTATGCAAAAAGCTAACAAAACACACAGAGATAAACTGACATAACGGTGGCGTCAGCAGCGGGCTGTTATGGAAGACCCGGGGAGCACAGGGCGGGTTACAGCGGGCTGTGTTCGACCCGGGGAGCGCAGGGCGGGTTACAGCGGGCTGTGTTACAGCCGGGGGGCGCAGGGCGGGTTACAGCGGGCTGTGTTAGAGCCGGGGGGCGCAGGGCGGGTTACAGCGGGCTGTGTTAGACCCGGGGAGCGCAGGGCGGGTTACAGCGGGCTGTGTTAGACCCGGGGAGCGCAGGGCGGGTTACAGCGGGCTGTTATGGAAGAGCCAGGGAGCGCAGGGCGGGTTACAGCGGGCTGTGTTAGAGCCGGGGGGCGCAGGGCGGGTTACAGCGGGCTGTGTTAGGGCCGGGGAGCGCAGGGCGGGTTACAGCGGGCTGTGTTAGAGCAGAGGGAGCGCAGGGCGGGTTACAGCGGGCTGTGTTAGAGCCGGGGGGCGCAGGGCGGGTTACAGCGGGCTGTGTTAGAGCCAGGGAGTGTAGGGCGGGTTACAGCGGGCTGTGTTACAGCCGGGGAGCGCAGGGCGGGTTACAGCGGGCTGTGTTAGAGCCGGGGGGCGCAGGGCGGGTTACAGCGGGCTGTGTTAGAGCCGGGGGGCGCAGGGCGGGTTACAGCGGGCTGTGTTAGAGCCAGGGGGCGCAGGGCGGGTTACAGCGGGCTGTGTTAGAGCCAGGGGGCGCAGGGCGGGTTACAGCGGGCTGCGTTAGAGCCAGGGAGCGCAGGGCGGGTTACAGCGGGCTGTGTTAGAGCCGGGGGGCGCAGGGCGGGTTACAGGCCGTGACCGGCCGGTCGCACCCCATTTCCTTCTCGGCCACAAAGTCATTTTAAAAGCGACTCCTGGTGTCTGACTCTTCCATTACAGATAGCGTGGAGAGAGTTCATTTCTTCAATCCCAGGGGCTTCCAACTGTGAAAATGATGAAATCTACAAGATCCATATCATAACGGAATACATTGGGAGTTTAAAAAGGCAGAGGGAGCACACAGGTTCATGTGGGTGAAGAGTGACTCCCCGTCCCCTGGAGCCACAGACGAGTACGCCTGAATGAAAAGCAGTCTGGTGTGCACACGAAGAGATCATTCTTATATTGAGAATTTGGCAATCTTTCTTTAAGAAGAAGATAGTCTCACTTGAATGCCTGACTTTTAATAGGACTGAATGAACTTCTGAGCTGTTGAAGCGGGCTGTGCTGAGAGGGAGGGAGAGAAAGAGAGAGATAGAAAGGGAGAGAGAGAGAGAGGGAGGGAGGGAGGGAGGGAGGGAGGGAGGAGGAAGGGAGGGAGGAGGAGGGAGAGAGAGAGAGAGGGAGGGATGGAGAGAAAGAGGGAGAGAGAGAGGGAGGAGGGAGAAGGGAGGAGAGAGAGAGAGAGAGAGAGAGAGAGAGAGAGAGAGAGGGAGGGATGGAGAGAAGGAGGGAGAGTGAGAGACGAGAGAGAGATAGAGAGAGGGAAGGAGAGAGATTGAGATAGAGAGAGAGGGAGGGAGAAGGAGAGCACAAGAGAGAGAGGGCAAAGAGAAGGAGGGAGAGAGGGAGGGAGAAGGAGGGGAAGAAAGGGAGGGAGAAAGAAGGAGAATGAGGGAGAGAGAGAGAGAGAGAGAGAGAGGGAGAGAGAGAGGAGCGGAGAGAGAGGGAGCGAGAGAGAGAGAGAGGGGATGGAGAAGGAGGCGCCACGCTTGGCGATCCAGCGTATCTCCGAGGCTGTGC